>CM057257.1:3245049-3293496 GCA_029931835.1 Etheostoma nigrum
GTGCCAGACATACAGAGCAAATGAAAATTGAGTTACTGGGGGCAGAGGGGAGGGGAGGTTGAAATGGGAGGGAGTTGAGCTTCCTGACAGCCTGGAGATGAAGGGGAGGGAATCAGTAGAGGCCTCACAATACAATATCATCGCGATACTTATGTCACGATACGATATTATTGTGATTTTAAACATATTACAGTATTTTGTGATATATTGCAATTTATAACCTTTTTCCAACTTCAAATGATACCCCCAAAAGGAAACTTTGTCAATGTTTTATCTAAACAGATACATTTCTATGAATAAACTTCTTGTCTTCTTGATGTGCAAGAGTGTGCCTTTGTGTGTCGATTACATGTAGAATCATCTGCTTTATCTTCTCATTATCATTAGGTTCTTGTTTGATTGGTGGATCTCCTGATGGAACCACCTTCATATGAGGAGGCCACTCTCCACCCTACTGGTCCGGGAACAGCAGCATTCATTACCTCCTACCACTCCCCTCTCACCAACCCTTCAACACCTCCTCCCACCTATGTAGAAGCAGGTAAGATAACATCCCACTGCTTTCTTTCCCTATTTCTTTCACAACTCATCAGGTGGAACTGAAAATACTCCCACCATGCCTGCTAAATTTGAAAAGACATTTTTTGATTTTTTGTCTCCAAGCATTAATCTTTCTGAAAACAGTATGGGTGATTACAGAGAGCAGGAGGGGGCAGAAAGATTTTTTAAGGAGCTGAGACTGAGCAAAATAAAGGAGAGATGTCGCTGTTTTGCTGTTGTTTAGGTGTTTTATTGTGGCTATCTTTATGAAAACAAGAACAGGTGTCATTATTTGTAGAGACATCCGTCCAAAGTGAAACACCGTGAAAATGACAAAATCTCTTCCTTGCCCTTTTTTCAGTTGTCAAACAAAAGAACATCTGGTGAGGAGTAGGACAGACTACCCACCTGACTAATTCCTTATTTCATGTCTTCTGATAAAATTAAAATTAATACAGATCAATGGAAACAGCTCTGCTGTGTATTCAGCCGTGTTGACATTTGCAATTACAGAGAAAGTTACAGGCCAATAAAGGTTGTCTTATTAGCTTTTGGCACACATCCCCCTTCCCCCACTGGGCTGGTTTACATCATCGTTTTGTTAGTGCTTGGTTTAACTGTTTAGAGGCGGCTGTGGCCCTTTTAATTAAAATGTTGCAGGTTCAATCTTCTGGCTCCTCCTGTCCGCATGTTGAAATGTCCTTGAGCAAGACCTTAGTCCCAAGTTGCAGACCAGCGCCATGCATGGCTGTTTTGCCAGCGTGTATGTATGAATGTGTGTGAATGAAAGGCAAATTGTAAAGTGTGTTGTCCAATAAAGTAGAAAGGCAGTACTGTACTGCAGTCTATTTACCCCTGAAACACCATGCTGAAGTTTTAAGATTATACACTCTCGATGCTGTTTTGGTAATGCTGCATTTTGGGGAAGAAAAATACTGTTTTACTCTGGAGTCTGGAAAGAAAAAGATGCATTTACAAATTTAATGTGGACATTTTACTTTTTTTCTAGTAACAACCCAGCCAGATCCTTTTCCTGTACTGACTCTGCCAACTGCTGGGACGTCCCCTTCACAAAACACGGGACTCATAACCCATCAACTTACACAAAGTAAGAAATGCTACATATTTACTCTTGCTCTTAATAGGGTATACAAACCAAAGGGTGACAATAAATGTCATGTTAATTTTGTTCTTGCCATCCTGCTCTGTCCTTCCTGTACCCTCTGAATGCCAGTTGGAGCTTCTGACAGAGGCAGACAACCCCAGCCAACAGTAGTCGTAACGCAACCACAGCCTGTTCCTGTCTTAATAACACATCTGGGAGACATCCCTGCTCGGGTAACCTGCCCACACTGTCACCAAGTTGTCACCTCTAAAGTCACATACGTGCCTGGGGTGGCTGCCTGGTGCATGTGTTTGCTTATCACACTGATGGGGTGAGACACAGACGTATACATGAATGAATATTTAACATCAGAGTGCTAAACCAGCTTAAACAAAGCGTCATCTTTGTATTTTGTCCCTGCGTGTGTCTGTGTTTTTCAGGTTTATCTGTGGCTGCTGTCTGATTCCGTTTGGGCTACGAAGTCTACAAGATGTCCATCATTCTTGCCCACAGTGTCGAAAGCATTTGGGCATATACAAAAGATGACACTGGGGATTGATAAGGCTCCCCTTGTCCCCATACCACTCATGACATATTTTTGTCACAACATAGATACATAAGCGCAGAGGGCATGCAGGTATTTAGGTGATGATGAGTGTGTGTAATCTAAGGTATTTACAGTACACTGAACACTGAACTAAGAAGTTTCTATGAGGAGGATTTTATACAATTTTTTGTGGCTAACAAAACTTCAGTTTACATACACAGAGGGTGAGTTTATGATACCAAAATATTTAATTTTTTTATGACCTTTCTTTGAGATTTATGACACATTTTTGTTTACATTGTAAAGCACAGCACATGAGCATTTTTTTATACATAAAAAAACATTTGACATTTTACCCTTTGTTAGAATGTAATGTGAGAATTTGAATACAAATCAATGAAGAGAAGGAGAATACTGAATCCATTCCTGCATGTGCACTTTAGAGCACAGACATTTGTAAAGAACAAGATAATGTCAAGTCCAGGGACTTAATTCATGTTTTTTTTGTTTTTGTTTTCATTCAATTGTACATACAATTGTATTTTCTATATTTAAATACTAATAATCACAAAATCTGTAATTTTTTTTTTAATTTTTCTAATGTATATAACTCTTACATTCATGTTTACTTTTGATGATGAATGGGGCAACTTCTCCTGACTTGAATGCCAGACATGATTTTCTTTTAAGCAAACAATGCCTATTGGAAAACACATTGATTTAACAGGCTTTAATGCATTTTTCTTCATAAATTATTCTTACAAAGTCCCTGCACATTCAAAGTCAACCCACATAGATGACTTAAATACTGTTAGCTTTGTGGGGGCAGTGAAACTAACACCTTGATTATTCATATTAGTACATGGAAGTAAGGTGACCTGATGCTCTGCCCAGCATCAACACGCACAGGTCTAATCAACCAGAGTACGCGAACACAAGCCCGTGTGGGTGTGCAGGGCCTTCAAGCTACAATTTGTCAAGTATTAACACAGGCTTGAAATCTGCTAAACCTCCAATTAATTGACAGAACATTTGTTACAAAGAGGTACACAACACAATAACTACAAGTAAAACAATACAGTTTTTGGATGCTGTAAAAACACATTTAGATGAGTGAAGTTTACTCCTATTGACAAGTTACAATTTGAAATATCAGTCGAGAAACACAACAACTCTTTGTGTATACTTTGACTCAAAATGATCTGGTTAAAAATACACATGGTATCTTCATATTATTTACATACTTTACATACTTTCAAATTAAATTCAATGTCATAAATTTGCTTTTACCTTAATTTCCAAAGGTAAAATAACCACCATAACTACAAGTTATGTTAGTTATTTTACTGTATTAAACAGATTTTGGTTATATATACTATATTAAACAGATATGTATTGTATGGTACAGTTCTATTATTATATTTTATGATTAAATTATTTTCACTGACTTGATACTGAATCGATTGTGTGTAAATATTGAATTTTTATTTAGATGTAACTACCACTGAAGCTTTACAACCATGTTTCCAGCTGTTTTTTGACACTCCTGACTGCAAATTAGAACTGAACAATGTTTTCCATCTCGACTCCTCGTAATAACTTAACGACATGACGTGAACATGGCAATAATGTCCATGTTTTTACACAAGATATAATCTACCTAAGGCTTTTGAACAAGAACTAACATGTGAACTATTGAGCTTTGGAGATGATGATGATTTAGATGGTTGGCAGAAATGGTTACCTTTGGACAGAGCCAGGCTAGCTGTTTCCCTCTGTTTCTAGTCTTAATGCTAAGCTAACCGTCTCCTAGCTATAGCTTCACGTCTACCAGACAGAGACTGTATGAGAATATGTTATCATTCTTCTCATCTTTGCAAGAAAGCATATTTCTCAAAATGCTGAACTATTCCTTTAACAGCATAAAATTGATATATACTGTGCTATATAGCTGGTGTGACTAACAGGGGTAGAAATCAGGGTGAAGGTTATGGTTGAAGGATATGTGCGGTACCTGTGCTGCTGAATCTTTGCACTGTATTACTATGGCTTATTAAAGCACAGCCTTACCTGTCGTTGCTGTACCCCTCTCTTTTTTAAATTGAAATATTGTTATATTAATATTTATCATTCTATCATGTTGATGGGAAAATAAAGACGTCCTGGGTTGACAAAGCTGTGAGGTTGTTTTATCTAACATCTAACATCAAGTGGGTGAATTTTGCATATGTTTGAGCACAATGTGTGTGTGTTTAATGAGCGTGTATGCTTCCATTTTGACCTTGCTGAAGCTAACATAGTTAGACAAAGGGCATATAGATATTAGTGATATACTTGATATGAGCAGCAGCCAATAGCAGAGATACAACAGGGTTCAGATAGGAAAGTTAATCAGCTACAGACCGGTGGGTCTAGTTGGCAGATAACAAAAGCATTCACAACCACCAGCTCAGCACTGGAACACACACACACACACACACACACACACACACACACACACACACACACACACACATCAGCACTTCATTTCACCACTCCCTTCATACCTTCCATTCAAGATTGCTCTAGTATCCAGTGTTTCAGTCTGTAGGTGAACCGTCATGAGGACACAGTTGCTGCTTGGTGTGACGGCCTTCTGTCTCTGTGTGTTTGTCGTCGCTGACAAACAACCCGACCAACAAACAGACAAATCATTGCCTGAGAAAGATGGAGTTTTACAGCTGAAAAAAGGAAATTTCAACAGGGCACTGAGAAAATATAAGCAGCTGCTGGTGCACTTCTGTAAGTCACACACAAAGACACACACAGCTTGAGCTTGATACGTTTGACAGGTTTATATAGTCTATAAGCATACAAATGACATCATAAGAGCAACTAAATGATCATCATGTCCTTATTTATATTCACTTATAGTCAGAGCTGGAAGATGTACTCCGATCTTTTACTTCAGTTAAAGTACCAATACTACACAGAAATTCTCTCTTACAAGTAAAAGTCATGCATTTAAAATAAATATTAGCATTAGTATTATTAAAGTAGCATAGGTAAAAGATTTCAAATTTCATTTCAGAATTATATATTATGTTATTGGATTATAATTATTGGTGCTTTAACGTGTACATCACTTTATTTGCTGCAGCTGGTAAAGGTGGAGCTAATTTTAATTTATCTACACATATTTTTAATATACTTTACGTATACTGCTGGGTAAAGTTTTATTCATGTGCAGTAATGATACCATAATATATCTAGTCTGTTATATTTTGTATTAATCTGAATCTGGAAAATGACATTAAAAAAGTAATCAAATTAATATACGTAGTACGATAAAAGGTACAATATTTGCATCTGAATTGTAGTGTAGTAGAAGTATTAAGTAGCAGAAAAGGAATGTAAAAGTAAAGTACAATTACAAGTACCTCAAAATTGTACTTAAGTATAGTTCTTGACTAAATGTACTTAGTTACTTTCCACCACTGCTTACCATGTGCATCTGTTTCTGTGTGTAGATGCTCCTCTGTCCGGAGACGGCCATCGTATCTCAGCCGTTTTTGAAGATGCAGCCGCAGAGCTCCAGGGGTCAGAGGTCAAACTGGCCATGGTTGATGTGGCGAAGGAGAAGGACCTGGCTAAAGAACTCAATGTGACAGGCTTCGCCACAATCAAGCTGTACCTTTCTGGAGATAAAAACAACCCTGTGCCATGTCCTGGTATGTCCAAATAACATATACATACATTAATATCAGCCAAAGATGACTGGAGCTGGAGTTATTAGAAGTAATAGGATCCCAAGGATCCCTGTTCTAGACCAAAACACATCCATTCAAAAAGCAAATTGCTTAACTTATGCTGAGTGTATACGGCAACTGCAGTCTCAGTGTCAACTTTAAATGATACAGTAGCATACCTCGCACAGGCAAACGAAAAGGCCAGGTTGGAATTAATTTTCTTATCCAAATCTCAGCAAGAAAGTAAATATTTCCCAAAAATATATTTATTCAATATTATTTGTGAATGTGATTAAGTTCCTAAGAGCTCGGCGTCCATCTTGACGTGGCTGAAAAGGAGAGCTGGGTCTGCTGCTGACCTCATCGCTGATCTGAGCCAAGTAGACGCCTCAGAGGACCTGACGGTGGTTGGATTCTTTAAGGTGAATACCGACTGTTTAATTTTACAGCTTCTCACTGGTGTTGTGACTGTTATCAATTGTCTGAATAACAGATGTGTGTGTGTTTTTGGTTTGTGTAGGAGATGAACCACGAGTATGTCCAGGTGTTTTACGCTGCAGCCATCGACCTTCCTGATGTTAACTTTGTTGTGACACAGAACAATGACATCATCACCAAATACGGTCTCCAACATGATGTTGTAATGCTGTTTAAAAAGGTACTTCAAGTGTCTCTGTGCTTTCTTGGTGCTGACTTCATTATTTACATTTCTGGGCATTTTTGATAAAAGAGATGGGATTTAAATAATTAAACCATCACACCAAGCTGATAGAATGCATGAATTTAATGTGCTGTAGGATTTTGAAGATCCAGGACTTAGCCAAAGAATTAGAACATTGATAACTTCTTAACAACTTCCCTCCCCCGAATCCGCTAAAGCCCAAAATGGTCTCCTAAGCTCACCCCCTCCACCCTTTCCTGCCCTGATTGGAGGATCTGAACAGGGAGCCGTGTGTTTTTGAAAATTGCACTACAGGTTGCCAGAGGAGCCAGATTTTTTTTAATTACCTAATTTAAGTAGTACTACTCGAACATAGGGTTGGTTTCAGCAAATAGGACAGAAAATTTGTTTTATAAGTCTTACATATGGCATCTTTAATTATTTATTTTTTTATCTGTGTGATTGTGTTTGTGTGTGTGTATCTGTGTTTGCTCCAGTCTCAGCTC
The DNA here is from genome assembly GCA_029931835.1 of Etheostoma nigrum. Lineage (NCBI taxonomy): Eukaryota > Metazoa > Chordata > Actinopteri > Perciformes > Percidae > Etheostoma > Etheostoma nigrum. The sequence continues at coordinate 3,252,137 of CM057257.1, forward strand.
ATCCAGGATTACAAAATGATGCCTCAGACATCTAAAGAGATGCTGATCTTGTTTATCACTGTCTACCAGATGGATCCAGTCACTGAGTACACCGGACAGGTAGAGTATTAGATGCATGGTACATTTTCACAAAAAACTGTATAACTGCTCTACTCCCAAGTCTGTAAAAATCTGTTTTGGTTACTTCCCCATATTAATATATTGAGGAATTTCTATAGTTGCGCTGTTGCTTGCTCTGAAGGGAACTACTAGAACTGTTGGATCCTTGTAAATTATAGAGTGTGGCCTAGACCTACTCTATCTGTAAGGTGTCTCGAGATACTGTATCTCTTGTTATAAATTGATACTATAAATAAAATTGAATTGAATAGAATATAGTCTTTATAATAAGTTTGTGTTTTGAATATCTGAAGGTCACATACTTTGTCCCTGCACATCAGGCCTAACATTTTACTTGATTTTGTAGATTTTGTTTTCATATTTAAAATCTGCATACTAATGGTAAACCCATCCTAAAGATATAAACATTAAAATAAAATTATAGTAATGAAATTGAATAAATTGAGGAAAAACAGTACCTGACTTTTCTTAACTATGGGTCTTTGTTTTTTTCCATGTAAGGGTTAAATTTTAATTATTAATTAAGTAACCTGTAGTACTCAAAGCACTCCCTGTAAGCCTGACAGGTGGATGTTAAAAGCACATGTTTACAAGTTAGTTGTAATAGACCTTAAGCAGCAACATTTGCGAGTTACAGATGTGGGGTCACTTTTGAGCAAAATTCAGTCTTTTGCGACCACCGTTGAGAAGTTTCCGGAGATTTTTTTGAATGACAAACACTTTGAAACAGAACTAGACACTAAACTAAAACACTCTGACAACATACTGGTAGCTAACAAAGGTAAAAAAGGACATTTCCCAGGGCAAATCACTGTATAGTAAAATGCTAAATGCATATTTAGTCACACTGCCATAAACTCATCCTGTTAGTGGAGATGTATTAACTGTATGTTATTCTCTTGCAGACAGCCACTCAGATATTAACATCACCTGTGTTAAACCACGCCCTCCTCTATGTCAACAAAAGCTCTGCTGGCTTCAAGGAGATCCACTCTGCCTTTAACAGCGCTGCAGAAGCATTCAGGTTGAAGGTAGAACCAAAACAAAAACAAGTTATTTTAAACAGCAGCATTGCAACACATATTAGAAGGTGGAGTACTTCATGTCTGCATGTGTGTGTATTCAGATTTTGTTTGTGTGGGTGGACGTGGATGAGCCTCGTAACGGCAGGCTGATGGAATATTTCCGAGTTCGGAGTTTTGAAGCTCCTCTGATCCGCCTGGTCAACCTGACCGACCATGTCACCTATCACCTGCCCTCTGATACTCTGGATGTACAGACTATAAAATCCTTCTGCCAGTCCTACCTAGACGGCAAGGCTAAGGTAACATTCATTCCCATTTATTGTAGTATGTGACACATGACAGAAACTAAAGAAACAACTCATCCCTGATATAGATAATGTGTTTTTGTTGATGTTACAGCCTAAGATGCAGAGTGAGCCGATACCTGAAGGATGGGACAAACAGCCGGTGAAGGAGCTAGTGGGAATGACGCTGGAGAAAGTTGCATTTAACCCCGACAACACTGTTTTTGTCCTGTTTTGTACGTAAATACACTCTTGTATACTTTAAAGCTGACCCGGTAAGCTTGGATTTTTGGTAATTTGCAGGTAAAAAAACACTTAGAGACTGAGGTTAATGCTGGGCTAAATTTGGTTGAAAGTGTAACATTAAGGTTAAAGCTGCAGCAATCAACATTTTATATTATGTTATAAAAGCGTTTGAGTGTCTTTCAGCTCAGTGTTTTGATTTTCCAGCCACATTACTGTTTCAATTCGCTCTCATCAACAACAAGTCCTCCAAACCACCAGGTTATAGGTTGTTTATTCGTACTCCCAGGAGCATTTTCCATCCTCATATCTGAACAACAGAACGTTCGAAAACATTCAAAATGCTTCTTGGGTGACACTGTTTTCATAATCTACTATTTTGCACAGCTTTCTACTCTTTTTCCCTTGTACTTGTAACCTATACTTAAAAATCTTTGAAATATGTGAATTTCAGATCTTCCCTACAGTCCGGAGTCCCGTGCTCTGTTTCCGCTGTGGGAAGAGTTGGCCGAGGCCCTGAAGGAAAGAGAGGACGTGGTCATCGCTCGCATCGATGCCTCAGCCAATGACATCAACATGTCAATGCAGGGCGCCTACCCATCACTCTGCCTGTTTCCTGCCCTATATGCTGAAAGAGTATGGAGCATCTCAGTGATTCATTTTGTGTGATATACTGTAATACATTCCTGTTAGTCATGCGCATAAAAGAGGCAAAGTTTTGTCAAATGACTGCTGAAAAATGTGGGATTATGTGCGTTTTCTCTGCTCTGTGGGGGGAAACGTGACGTAGGCTATATTGTGGTAATAATGTTCAGTATGTGAAATCTGTGTTCCTGTCAGGTGGTGGTTTACCAAGGGAAGAGGAAGGTGAAGGACCTAGTGAAGTTTTTAGATAAAGAGATGGAGAAAGCCAAAAATTACAGAGTTAAGGTAAATGGTCTGCTTATTAACATTGCTGCAGTATTTTGTTTGTGTGTGTGTGTGTGTGTATGTGAGTGTATTTGAGTGTGTGAGCAGTCTTTTTTTATCTCTGTTAAAAATAAACTTCTTTTTTTGTGTCTCTAGGAGGATGAAGACAGGAGGAAGTACATTGAGGCCGCAAAAGCTGAAGAGGCAAAAAAAGCCAAAAAAAACAATGACGAGCTTTAATGAGGAAACAAAGACAGTAGTGTTTGTGTGTGTCTTGATTGTCCAATCAAATCAAATAAAGTCTTCAGTTAAAAACTTTGAGGTCACAAGACTTTTTATTTATTGAACCAAAAAGGTTTTCGACATATAACTGTAGACTAACAAGAATTATATAGAGCCCGCCCAATACGTTAGCATGGTTTAAATTTACGTATTAAACGTATTTGCTTATATTTTAGCTGATAAGTAGCATAGAAAATGCAGTACAGAAATGTCAAAAATATGTTTGAGGTAAATTGATTTTAAAGAGATAAATATGCCTTTTTTTACCTTTAATTTTAAAATCGTACATCAGAATGCTCTGATATTACCTGAGAGATACACTGAATAGGTGTTGTCTCCCTCGGACTTTGAATGAACATGGCATATCATCAGGATTCCTTTTTAGAGTAGGCTGAAAAAGAGTAAAATATGCCTTTACCAGCCTGAAAAAGATTTAAAATATACCATTAATTAGACAATCAAGGCTTTAATTTTAAAATCCTACATCAGAATGGTTCTAAATTACCTGAGTGACCAAATGGATATGTAGTGTCTAACCCAGAGTTGGAATGAACCTGGCTTAACAGTAGGAATCCATTTTAGAGCGGCCTGAAGGAGAGTTAAATATGCCTTTAACAGCCTAAAAAAATGTCAATATAGCTTTACTTTTAAGCCCTTAATTTTAAAATCGTACATCAGATTGCTCTGATATTAACTGAGAGACACACTGGTTATGTGAGGTCTCACCCAGACTTGGAATGAAGCTTGCATAACATCAGGATTCCTTTTTAGAGTAGCCTGAAAAAGAGTAAAATATGGCTTTAACAGCCTGAAAAAGATTTAAAATATACCATTAATTAGACATTCAAGGCTTTAATTTTAAAGTCCTACATTAGAATGGTCCTAAATTACCTGAGTGACACAATGGATATGTAATGTCTAACCAGAGTTGAAATGAACCTGGCTTAACAGTAGGAATCCATTTTTGAGCGGCCTGAAGGAGAGTTAAATATGCCTTTAACAGCTTGAAAGAATTTCAATATAGCTTTAATTTTAAGCCCTTAATTTTAAAATCCTACATCAGAATGGTCCTAAATTACCTAAGTGGCAAATGGATATGTAGTGTCTAACCCAGAGTTGGAATGAACCTGGCTTAACAGTAGTAATCCATTTTAGAGCGGCCTGAATGAGAGTTAAATATGTCTTTAACAGCCTGAAAAAATGTCAATATAGCTTTAATTTTAAGCCCTTAATTTTAAAATTGTACATCAGAATGCTCTGATATGACCTGAGAGACACACTGGATAGGTAATGTCTCCCTGCGACTTGGAATGAAGCTGGAATAACATCAGGATTCTTTTTTTAGAGTAGGCTGAAAAAGAGTAAAATATGCCTTTAACAGCCTGAAAAAGATTTAAAATATACCATTAATTAGACATTCAAGGCTTTAATTTTAAAGTCCTACATCAGAATGGTCAAAAATTACCGAAGTGACACAATGGATATGTAATGTCTAACCAAGAGTTGAAATGAACCTGGCTTAACAGTAGGAATCCATTTTAGAGCGGCCTGAAGGAGAGTTAAATATGCCTTTAACAGCCTAAAAAAATGTCAATATAGCTTTACTTTTTAGCCTTAATTTTAACATCGTACATCAGAATATTCTGATATTACCTGAGAGATACACTGGATAGGTGTCGTCTCCCTCAGACTTTGAATGAACATGGCATATCATCAGGATTCCTTTTTAGAGTAGGCTGAAAAAGAGTAAAATATGCCTTTACCAGCCTGAAAAAGATTTAAAATATACCATTAATTAGACAATCAAGGCTTTAATTTTAAAATCCTACATCAGAATGGTTCTAAATTACCTGAGTGACCAAATGGATATGTAGTGTCTAACCCAGAGTTTGAATGAACCTGGCTTAACAGTAGGAATCCATTTTAGAGCGGCCTGAAGGAGAGTTAAATATGCCTTTAACAGCCTAAAAAAATGTCAATATAGCTTTACTTTTAAGCCCTTAATTTTAAAATTGTACATCAAATTGCTCTGATATTACCTGAGAGACACATTGGATAGGTGATGTCTCCCTGTGACTTGGAATGAAGCTTGCATAACATCAGGATTCCTTTTTAGAGTAGCCTGAAAAAGAGTAAAATATGCCTTTAACAGCCTGAAAAAGATTTAAAATATACCATTAATTAGACATTCAAGGCTTTAATTTTAAAGTCCTACATCAGAATGGTCCTAAATTACCGAAGTGACACAATGGATATGTAATGTCTAACCAAGAGTTGAAATGAACCTGGCTTAACAGTAGGAATCCATTTTAGAGCGGCCTGAAGGAGAGTTAAATATGCTTTTAACTGCCTAAAAAAATTTCAATATAGCTTTACTTTTTAGCCTTAATTTTAACATCGTACATCAGAATACTCTGATATTACCTGAGAGATACACTGGTAGGTGTTGTCTCCCTCAGACTTTGAATGAAGCTTGCATAACATCAGGATTCCTTTTTAGAGTAGCCTGAAAAAGAGTAAAATATGCCTTTAACAGCCTGAAAAAGATTTAAAATATACCATTAATTAGACATTCAAGGCTTTAATTTTCAAATCCTACATCAGAAGGTTCCTAAATTACCAGAGTGATCCAATGGATATGTATAGTTTAACCCAGAGTTGGAATGAACCTGGTTTAACAGTAGGAATCCATTTTAGAGCTGCCTGAAGGAGAGTTAAATATGCCTTTAACAGCCTAAAAAAATGTCAATATAGCTTTACTTTTTAGCCTTAATTTTAACATTGTACATCAGAATGCTCTGATATTACCTGAGAGACACACTGGATAGGTGTTGTCTCCCTCAGACCTTGAATGAACATGGCATAACATCAGGATTCTTTTTTAGAGCAGCTTGAAAAAGAGTAAAATATGCCTTTACAAGCCTGAAATAGATTTAAAATATACCATTAATTAGACATTCAAGGCTTTAATGTTAAAATCCTACATCAGAATGGTCCTAAATTACCTAAGTGGCAAATGGATATGTAGTGTCTAACCCAGAGTTGGAATGAACCTGGCTTAACAGTAGGAATCCATTTTAGAGCGGCCTGAAAGAAAGTAAAATATGCCTTTAACATTCTGAAAAAGATTTAAAATATACCATTACTTAGACATTCAAGGCTTTAATTTTCAAATCCTACATCAGAAGGTTCCTAAATTACCGGAGTGATCCAATGCATATGTATAGTTTAACCCAGAGTTGGAATGAACCTGGCTTAACAGTAGGAATCCATTTTAGAGCGGCCTGAAGGAGAGTTAAATATGCCTTTAACAGCCTAAAAAAATTTCAATATAGCTTTACTTTTAAGCCCTTAATTTTAAAAAGGTACATCAGATTGCTCTGATATTACCTGAGAGACACTCTGGTTATGTGATGTCTCCCCCAGACTTGGAATGAAGCTTGCATAACATCAGGATTCCTTTTTAGAGTAGCCTGAAAAGAGTAAAATATGCCTTTAACAGCCTGAAAAAGATTTAAAATATACCATTAATTAGACATTCAAGGCTTTAATTTTCAAATCCTACATCAGAATGGTCCTAAATTACCTGAGTGACCGAATGGATATGTAGTGTCTAAGCCAGAATTGGAATGAACCTGGCTTAACAGTATGAATTAATTTTAGAGCGGCCTGAAGGAGAGATAAATATGCCTTTTTTAAAGCCAAAAAAAGCCAAAAAAAACAATGACGGGCTTTAATGAGGAAACAAAGACAGTAGGGTTTGTGTGTGTCTTGATTGTCCAATCAAATCAAATAAAGTCTTCAGTTAAAAACTTTGAGGTCACAAGACTTTTTATTCATTGAACCAAAAAGGTTTTTGACATATAACTGTAGACTAACAAGAATTATATAGAGCCCGCCAAATACGTTAGCATGGTTTAAATTTACATATTAGACGTATTTGCTTATATTTTAGCTGATAAGTAGCATAGAAAATGCAGTACAGAAATGTCAAAAATATGTTTGAGGTAGATTAGATACACTGTCTCTGGATTATACAGTTTGTCCATCAGAGGTCACTGATAAATGTTATATTTTAATGTTCTGCTCAGTGGGATTGATCCATATAAAAAAACGATTCTTATATGCATCTATGTTTCAGAGTAATATATGTGATAGTTTTGTTTTTGTTAACAAATCTCACGAAAAAGACCCCAAAACAACAAGGAATTGATGTCTTCATGTTTCCTCGCTGTGTGGAAATGCTTTGAAACAGCATTTAGAGGTTTATTTGGAGACAATTAAAGAAATTGTAACTTAACTGTCAACTGCATAAATAATCTAGAAAAAAACAAAACATTAACAACATAGGCTAGCCTACTTTTTAAGGAGTTGGGGCTTTATCCCCTGGTTACAGCCCTGCTGTTATGCCATTGGTCAAAACTCTTCACATGTGTAACAACAAAAACTCAAATCTCTTTTAATCACAATATTTTCTTAACACAGTTAGTTCCAACGACTTAATTTTGTAAAACAATACCAAACGCGTATTGTAAACGTAAACGTGTATCATCGCGATATGGTGCCACTGAGAGTTGATAAATGATAATATAATATCGCGAATTATTGGCTTGGTATGGGTCATTTAGGTTTGCATAGTCTGTGTTATTTCTCCTCAAAAAATCCTCTACATTAACCATAAATCTTAAAAAACGAACATTAAAACAAGAGTGAACACTTAAAGCACATAATGATAATTGACAGCTATTTCTGCGGTGCAGCTGTGATCTGCTCCTGGTGACGCGGTGTGACTTCACACGGAGGCTGGAGGAGGACGCCGCCGCTCCGCGCAGCTCTCTGACCGTCTCCTCTCGTTCTCTCAGCGGCCGTCAGGCTGCACAAAGCCGGAGGGATGGATCCAGCGCGCCCGTACGGCGCCGGGAAGGCCGGGAGCGTCGCTTTCGATCCGGTCGCCTTCTTCACGCATCCCCGAACCATTCTCAGACTGATGTCGTGGGTAAGTAAGCCTTCTCTGCAACGTGTAGGTTGAATCAATGGACGGGCCTACCTGAGCCCCCCCCCCTCCCTCTTTCTGTCTCTCTCCATTCACATTGTCTGTGACTCTCGCTCTTTGCTTTTGTGCCTTTTATCCAGCCAGGATTCATACTAGTATTTAAAAAAGAGAAAAGAAAAAAAGGCCCAGCATCTTACTGAGTTATATCTCTGTTGTTCACCTCGGTCTAATGAACAGAAATTATTTCAGTGATGCAGCTTCTGGCTGGAGTTCAGGACCAGCATCTGATTAACATATGTATGTCTGAAGCCTCTTTGTGTCTACACGTGAACGCTTTGGATTTGAATGCCCCCTAACCAGAATGTAACACCCCTCTGTCTTTCTCTGGTGTGATACTGTGCCGCTGTGAGTCACTATGCACCATGTAATGTTCACTGAGGGAACAATTTGGTTTTAAAGGAGGCATAGAAGTCCAAGTTTACAGATGCACACAACAAACCCTTTCTTTCTTTCTTTCTTTCTTTCTTTCTTTCTTTCTTTCTTTCTTTCTTTCTTTCTTTCTTCGCCAGTGCTCCTTAAAACAAAAAATCCAGTCAAGAAAAAAAAACAGATATTATAAATTAGAACACATTAGTAGCCTGCAATCAATAATATGACATTATTATTTGTTCATTATTTCATTATTTCATTATTTGTAAAAATGTGAAAAAACAGTAAAACAAAAAAGCCCCTTCAAATATGTCTTTATTCCAAAGGTGATGATGATCAAATTGCTAAAGATCTGTAAATGAAACATGTATTTTGCATGTTGTTGACAGTCCTTCATTGTCACATATTGTGTCCTATTGGCATTCCGTTTTGAGGAGAATTAGGCAAATTTCTTAAAGGATCAGTTCGGCCACAGTAACACTTTATAATAACCATCATTAATAAATGGTAAATTGATAGTTAATTTATCTTTAGTTAATTGTCATTTGACTGTTAGCAAACAGTCATTTGACTGTTAACAAACAGTTAAATTATAATTAATAATGTTTACTAATTGTTAATAGTGCTGAATATTAACAGTTTATTGTAACACACTATATCCTTCACATACTATATTAGGTATCGGCTATGATTAAAAAAAGTTTGTAAACCTTTAAGAAACCATTTTTAAAACATCTATAAATATTACATAGATAGATGGACCAGATATTCCTAACACTTTGTAAAGGGTTACTAACTGGTCTGTAAACTGTCTATAAAGAGTATCTGGATGGTTATTATAAAGTTTCAGCATATAAAAAATTATATATGGCCTAAAGGTTAGAGACACAAGCTTGTTATCCGGAGGTTGATGGTTCAATCTGGGTGAAAGTGAAAGAGCTAATTAATTTAAAATTTAAAATTTAAAAAAAAAGGTTACACATCCTACTGTGGAGAGTTTTTGTAAATGCTACCTCATTCAGAAGAATGATCTAACATCTGTTGAGGTCTGTGTCAGTTTGAGGCATGTAGGAAGACTGAGAGACATTCATACATCAGTGTGAGTTCATTCTCTTCTACCTGTTACAATAATAAACCAGCACACACGTCTTTCCCTGCAGGTTTTCTCCATGGTGGTGTTCAGCTGCATCGTGAACGAGGGCTACATCAACATTGGCAGCGAGCGTTTGCTCTGCGTCTTCAACAACAACGCGGATGCCTGTAACTATGGTGTTACCGTGGGCGTGGCCTGTTTCCTCGGCAGCATCTTTTTCCTAATCCTGGACATTTACTTCCCCTCCATCAGCAGTGTCAAGGACAGAAGACGTGCTGTCCTGCTGGACCTCGTCTTCTCTGGTACATAATATATACACAAATATAGGAAAGTAACCAACTACATTTACTCAAATACTTTACTTAAATACAATTTTCTGCTGCTTTTTCACTTGTACTCATTACATTTCAGAGTCAAATATTGTACTTTTAACTCTATACTTACTTGATAACGGAACCAGTTACTTTGCAAATTCTGAATAATAGTATAGCATATAATATATAATGCACAAATGAATTAGAATATAATTTTATAGATTAAGGTCAAATGTTATTGATCCCTAATTTCACAAGCTACCCAACATATAAAAATTATACCGCAGTTCAAATGAGCTTATTAATGCATCAGTAATTATAATTCAATAATATATAAAATGATTCTGAAATGGGTCACTTTGCATAATGAGTATGGGAGAGCCGGGACAGCTGAAAGACTTTTTAAGATAAACATTGTTTTCTAAGATAAGGTGTTTTTTTGTGATCAACAACTCACATATATGTTTTCTTAGTATCATGTGTTATTCGGTACAAATATATCAAAACTTATAAGTTCTGCTAATTCAGCTCTGTTTAGTTCCAGTGTTGAGACTTGCAAGACGAGTGCTTTGAAATATCTACAAACGACACCACTGAAAAGAGATACAAAAATATGCAGTGTGTAGAAGGTCCCTAAGCTCTCGTCTTACTGCCATCTCAACACTGGAAATAAACAGAGCTGAAGCAAATTTTTTTATGCATTTTTTTCACATCTACAGATTCACTGTGTTCACTCAGAAGGAATCCCTTCACATGGGTAGGCACATTTAATGACATTTTGAACATGTTTAGAGGCTAAAAACACATTTAAAACTTGCCCTGTTTAAGCCTGTTGGGTGCTAACGCTAGCAGGAGGATAACACAGTGTAGGCAGCACCAATTGGTTTCGTTTTTCTCTATACTGACAGCACTCCACATTTACAAACAACAGAGCTACATGTTGAAATAGACCGGGATTCTCCTTTAAGGGTGTGTTGCAGTACATTACAGTATACAGTATACACCTGCCGTTTTATCATTACAATGGCACATGAAACAATAAATGTCAGTCAAAAGTACCACACGAAAGAATTCACTTACCGCACTCAAAAACAGCTTTCCGGCTTTAACTCCAAAACGGCATGACTTCAAGAAGAAATGTTTTCACATGTCTGGTAGGCATTTCGTACTGTACGTGCTGACGAAATTTGATGTACATGATGTGAGTGGTTTTCAAGGAAATCTCAATGTTTCATCAGTCCCACGTTCTAATCATCCCGGCTCTCCCCAATAATTCAATTCAATAGGAGATTCAAGTAAATTCTGATTCTACTAGATTTAGTGGAATCAGAATAAGCTCTCTTAAAAATGTAAAAGATGATGCACATTACCTTTTTTTGCCCCACCTATCCTACAGGTCTTGCTAGCTTCTTGTGGTTCGTTGGCTTCTGTTTTCTGGCCAATCAGTGGCAGGATACCTCTCCAGACGAGCTGCCATTGGCCCAGGGCTCTGACGCCGCTAGAGCCACCATCGCTTTCTGCTTCTTCTCCATCCTGACCTGGGTCTGTATGTTTACACCTGTGTCTAAAACCACATTTTGGCACAACTGTCTCAGTGTGTGTGTGTGTGTGTGTGTGTGTGTGTGTGTGTGTGTGTGTCTGTGTTCGTTCATCACCATCATGTTTGTTTGTATGTGTGTGTATTTCAGGGTTATCAATGTCTGCAAGCAATGAACAGATTTAAGAGCATTTCCTTCATGGAGGACAAGCAGAGACTTCTGCCAAAGAGCCCTCCCACCCTATCTCTAGTCTAACACACACACACATACACACACACACATAATTTCATAATTTCCCATCAAGATGCTCAATGCAATGAGCTGTGATCCACTCTTATGTAAACAAAAACTGCAAAACTCAGTGTTAGTTTTAAATGACAGATTTACAGATTTTTTAAAATACAGAAGGGAGAAAATCACGTCTCGTATCAATACATGGTCATGATTTTGTGGTGGCCTAAGAATTTCCTAAGGTTGAGCCACTGACAAGCAGGATAAATGTAGGCAGGGAAAAGTGAAAGACACTTGACGCGCATCATTCATTACAAGCATTAAGGTGCCATTGAGCAAGGCCCTTAACCCCTAACCGCTCCAGTTGAGCTGCTCAGTAGCCAACAGGTCAGACGGTGGCAGTTTCCAGGTGTGAAATGTGTGTAACTGTGGAGATGTTTACAGATTGTTCCTGATAAAGAGCGGCTTTTTAGAAAAAGAATTACAATGATAGATAGCATTGCCAGTCACACAGAGGCCAACAGATTTATTATCCATTGACAACTCAATGGAGGCTGTTAAAACAATTTTTACCACCAAACCAGTAGCAGCCATTTATCTCACTGTCAGAGGACAAGGAAAGGTTAAGCTGTAATTATGTCAAGGATTTGCAGCATGTTTCAAAAGACTCTTTTTCACTCTGCCAAGTCAGTTTTTCTCCCTATACTGTAGTAAATTGTTCTGCTCTAGATTTATAGTATGTGACAGAGAGCCAAATCAATGTTACTTTAACTTTGTCTCCTGAAAGTCTCCTGATTTTACACAGTAAAGTTGGTTTACTAATCATGAAGTGTTCAACTCAGCCTGTGAAAACAGTTGTATAATGTCAAGTCAAGTCAATTTTTTATTACAGTCCAATTTCACAAATCACAAATTTGCCACACAGCACACGGCTTGATTCTAATGTCTTCTAACATCTAAGACAGAAATCTTCAACAGGGGACCCTATGATATTACCTGATTGATGTCATTAAGGGTGTTTCACTCACCCCATTAGATCTACACATCTGACTGCGGTCATAGAGTTTTAAAGATGAGGGGATTTAGCAAGCAGGGGGGGTATAATGCTATAAGATGCTCTAAAGTTGCATTATTGGAAGTGGAGGATCCAACAAGTTTGCAGTATAACCCATACTAAGAAAAGTCAGCATAAATTGATCTCTTTTTTCAATCCTCCTTTCAATCCTCCTTTTAACCAAACTGTGCATGTTTCCAGGTTTACGTAACAGCTCTTTTCCACTGCAAGAACTTGCTGAAATGTTATGTAATCTGTAAACATCGTCATGGGTTTTGCTTTTGTTTCCATTGTTCCATTCACTTTGGGGACGAGAACTAAATTTCGGCGCTGCTCGGGAGTTTATGATGAATTCCTTTCATGAGTTGCCATCAGCCCGGTTGTTTGTGATGAAGCTGGCAGATGTGTTCTTACACAACAAGGACAATAAACACAACAATATTAACCCCTATTTTACCACTGAATATTGTATTTAATAGGACAGTCAGTATTTTAACAAAGAACAACAATGCAGAACGGTTTTCAGAAAGAAAGAGCTGGTGTCAAAGATTACCAATGAAAAGGTGCACCAGAAGATTTCTTAGAGTCTGGCAGAAATGTGAATGCAACACACAGCCAGACAGTGCAGAGAAAGAAATTAAAAGGATTATAGCAAGAGGAGTTAAAGATCCCATTGGGTCTGGTAGAGAAATAGCAAAAGTATGAAATGTTTTGTCACGCTGGATTCCATTTTGGGCAACTGACCAGCTTGTGTGTATCCACACATCCTCGTTTATAAAGGCTGTATGAAGAGGACACTGAAAGAGGAACCCAGAACCAAGACCTCACAGGGTTCCTAAAAGTAATGACAATCCCTAGATTAGCCTACGGGTTGTTCAGGGTTTACAGGTCATCCCTAGTTCCCAGGGTCCTCGTTGTAAGAGATCGGTAACAGCTGTCTTTGCAGTTAAATTGCAAAAGAACGTAGGGAGATAGACATTATAAATGCAGTCTGAATGTTAAAAATCAATTTAGCCACTGTGGAGATACCAAAGTCTGAAATGGAAGTTTCAGGGTGAAGGTTTCAAGGAATAAAACATCAGTAGACTGACCCATAACTGACCCATTGCTAAGAACATAAACCTCTTTGAAAGGTCTTCCTTTGTGTTATATTAAGTAGCTATTTAGCTGGGGATCACAGGACCCAGCTGGGAACATAGATATGTTCCTGTTTTTTAGGCACACTGAAGGAGGGACTTTATGGCAGACTAAAATATCTCAACAACTATTGAACCATGAATTTCCATGAATCTTTGTGTAGACATTCATGGTTTCCTGATGATGAATCCTATTGACTTTTTATCTAATACCATCACCAGATGAAATAAGTTTCATTTGTCCAATATGTTTGGTCATGCCCAAATACTTGCAAATGTTAGCATGATAACCATAGACTGTAAATATTAATGGACTACGCATCCAGTTCAGCGAAGTGCTGCAAATGCGGAAGTGCCTTTAACCTGCATTCTATCCAATTTCCAGCAGTGGCCGACACGTGTGGTAGCAATAGGCGGTCGATTTCTGTAGAAGTCTGTGAAAAAGTGACACACTTCTCACTTGATTCATTACTTCAGTAAACATTTTCATAATGAGTTTATGGTCTTAATCACTAGTTGTAAGTCTTCTGCAACACAAAATAATGTTCACTTTTTAAATTGTGGTCTTATTGATTTTAAAATCAGCAATAAAGCAAGGGGATGTTTTATTGTGTGGCTATGATGTGATTGCCAGTGAAAGTGTGTAACACAGAGTGTAAGGGCTCCTCCCTCACTTCTCTCTCTCGTCTAAAATTGTCACATCAGCAACCAGGATGGCTGTGCCCATAACGGCAAACTCGATGAGGGATAGCAGATCTCCACAAACCAATGGGTGACGTCACACATGCAGTGTGTGAGCATTTTGCACAGCTTCACAAGTTGCTAGCCTGGCTGTAGAATTTTATTCTTGCTGTGAAAAAGTGCTGTAGGTTAGTGTCTTTAATGCAATTCAATTTGTAACTAACATCCTCTGTGTGTGTGTGTGTGTGTTACTAACAGACTGTACTGACGCTGAGTGCACTGCGACGCTTCTTAACCGGCAGCAACACAAACTTGTTCACGTGGCAACACCTGGATCCTCCCCACGGCAATGCTCGTGCTACACCGTACCCCATCGCCAACGGAGCTACCATAGTAACAACCAACCCCTATCAAGCCCCGCCCTTCACTGAAACCCTGGACCCTCAGAAACTTACACAGCAGAGACCCATGGCTCCTGCCTTCTAGGGACAGACAGACAGAGGTGTGAGTTAATAGTTGCTGCATACGGCGCGGGCACGGACAACTTCATGCCTCGCTGATTAGTGGCTTTCCATTCTGTCCTGAGATTGGTGGGATTTGGTCATGTGATGATGTATGATCTATTTTCACCATGGCAACTGCAGGCTCAGCTTAGTTAGTTGTAACTCTCTGTGTCAAGAATAGTGTCTTCTTTTGTTCATGCACACACACACACACACACACACACACACACACACACACACACACACAAATGTCGATGCACGCAAACATAGCTGTACTCACTCCCACCTGGATATATACTGTACATGTACACCTGAAAACACAAACACACACACACCCTGACTGCATGTTCTTACGGTGAGGTGCAGATTAACATAGATGTAGATCAGGGATGATAATCCATCTGATTCATAAAGGGAACAAGGTCTTTAGTGAAGGAAATATAGAAGACAGAATAGCTGCGTATCTCCGTTTATCTGCTTCTGTTTGGACCTTAGCCAGTCCATCCAATCATAAGCTGCCTTGCAGGAATTTGACGTCCAATTGGCTAAAATTGAGACAGACAGGCAGCATGATCAATAGATTCCGAGGAAACAAGTGAATGGTGGCAGAGATGGGTACATTTTCTTGGCAAGAAAATAAAGGCAGGATAGCTTAATGCATTCTGAATGCTATAGTGGTTCAGTGTGAAATATTTATGTGATTAAATATTTTATTGTTATATGCTGAAGTGGTTTAATGAAATATGAAAAATAAAATCTATCCATCACCACTGTTTAATATTCCTTTGTTCAGATTTTTTTCTAAACTAGTTCCTCTTTGCTTCTTGCAATGGGAGAAACTGTTTTGATGTAATTACATATTGAGACCGAGGAAGTGTTAGGCATATTAATCAACATCTGCTGTACGATCATATTTAGAAATGGTACTCAAGTTATGTTGAATTCATAAGCATCAGAAGGCAGCAGCTGTGCTGTATACAATATCTATTTTTGGATTACTGTAAGTGACTAATTTGAAGACCTCATCAGGGCATATGAAGGAATTCTGAGGTTAAAAGTAATACATTTGCAAGAGTTTTTATAAGATACTTTCCATACATTTTCTCATCGCTACCAGTACCTTGACTTTTAAACGTTTGAATCAGCAATACATTTTAACATGGTATGTATCTTATGTCATAAAAACGTCATAGCATGTCATGTAAATGTCATTAAAAAAAATCATAGTAAAGTATGTAATAAAAAGGCCAAAGTGTTATATGTCATAAAAAGTCATAGTATAGTATGTTGAAAAAAGTGATAGTTTGTCAAAAAAAGAGATAGTGTATTGATTCAAAGTGACAGTATAGTATGTCGAAAAAAAGTCAGTACAGTATGTGGATAAAGAGATAAAAAGTCAAAATATAGTATATAAAAAAAGTCATGTGTCGATTAAAAGACATTAAAAAGTTATGTTAGTTTATCAAAAACAGTTATAGTATGTTGAAAAACGTCATAGCATAGAATGTAAAAAAAATAAATTGTGTAGTATGTTGAAAAGGTTATAGCCATCCGTATGTTGAAAAAATATATTAAAAAAAGACAGTATAACATGTTGAAAAAAGTCATAGTATAGTATGTCAATAAAAGTGATAAAATAGTCATAGTATTGTCATGGTACAGCATGTAGGAGGACCCAAACGCAGAGTAGGCAGGCGAAGGCAGGATAATTTATTGTCCAAAACAACAAACAGAACACACCAGGGAACAGACAGTCCAAAACTCCAAGGAAAAAACGCAAAAAACTCCTAAACACAAAATCCACAGGGGTCCAGGGAGAAAAAAGGGCGAGGAACATACAGGACAAAAAACAGGCAGGGGAGACTCACAGGGAAGCTGGTCGCAGGAACGGGGACTCACAGGGAGACGAGAAACAAGCAGGCAAACTAACCAGAATGATCTGACAAGAGACAAAGGGAACAAGGAACAGGTGAGACGTCGGGTGAATCACATCAAGTCGGGGCAGGACAATCAGACAAGCACAAAGCAAAGCTAGACAAGACTAGACAAGACAGGAAACCATACTATCAAAATAAAACAGGAAGCAGAACAAACAGACACAGGGGAACACAAGACCGGGGAAAAAAAACGAAACAAAAACACAGGGAAGGCCAAATGGGAAAAACAAACCCATACAACCCCCCCTCCCCCAAAGACCGATACCAGATGTCAAAGAAACCCCACAAAGAACCAAAAACAACCCAGAAAGGGCGAAAGACACCGGGAGAGAGGGGGGCCGGGGATCGGGGCACAGAGAAGCAGGAGGACCAGGGGAACAAGGACACACAAGGAGCCAGGACGAAGGGACACAAGGAACGGAGAAGCCAAAGAGGGGACAGGAAAGGGAACAATGGAAGGAAAGAAAGAAGGACAAGAGAGGGACCGGAAAGGAAGGAACGAGAGAGGGTCTGGGAACGAGAGAGGGTCTGGAAAGGAGGGAACGAGAGAGGGAGAGAGCGAGAGAAGGAGACAACGAAGGGGCATGAGGAACCAGCACAATGAAAAATAGCACAAGGGTAGGGCACAAGGAAAGACATCTGAAAAGGGTACAAGAAGAGGAGGAGGGACAGGAGAGGGAAAACAAAAGGGGACAGATAAGGGAACGAGATGGACGAGGAAGGGAGGAGACGAGACAACAGGCGACGAGACGAAGGAGGAGGGGCGAGACAAAGAAGCAAAGGGACAAGACAAAAGGCGAGGAGGCAAGGGAACGAGGAGACAAAACAAGAAAAGACGAGACGAAAGGGGACAAGACGAAGGCAACAGGATGAAAATAGGGAAGGTAACAAGACGAAAAAGGGAGACGAGACAAAGAGAGGGCACAAGGAAACAGGGTACTAGGACCGGGCACGAGGAAAGGCATGAGAAAAAGAGCACGAGGGAGAGGTACCAAGACAGGGCACGAGGAGAGGGCATGAGAAAAGAGCGCACGAAGATTACCGGAGACGAGCGAGGGGCTGGAGGAGAGGGACAAGAGAAAAAGGGCAGAGAAGGGACTAGGGGAAGGCACAGAGAAAGAGAGCTAGAGCGAGACGGGGAGGTAACGAGACACAGAGAGCAAGACCGACAGGGAGAGAGGAAGAGACACACACCGAAAGAGAGAGAGAGACACATACAAACAAAAAGACAGAAAGACGCCGAGACACGCAAAAAGAGAGAGAGACAGAACGCGGGAGATACGGAGACGCACACAGAGAGAGAAAGGAACAAATGGAGGAAAGAGATACAGAGAGCTCAACCGACAAAGAAAGAGAGAGCGTCAGAGACACAGAGACCCACACAGAAAAAGAGATAGAAACACGCACACACCCACACAGAAAAAAGAGTGAGAGACAGAGAGAGGTTGACCGACAACGGACAGAAAGAGAGGTAGAGAGCGAGGGACACAGAGAATAAGACAGACAGACACGGGGAACGAAAGGGACAGCGCGAGGGAGACAAGTAAAGCGACAGGGCGAGGAGAGGGCACAAAGGACTGGGCAAGAGGAGAGCCAGGGAGAGGACTGGAGACAAGTGAGGGATCGGAGAAGAAGGACAGAGACAGGGAGCAAGGGGGAATGGAGAGATGACGAGACACAGAGAGCCAGACAGACAAAAGAGAGCAACCGACAGCTACATGGACCAAAGGGGACGGAGGAGGAGAGAGGGACGAGGACACAGAGGGCAGTGAGGGAGACAAGTAAGGAGACAAGGCAACAAGGACTGGGATGAGACGGCTGGAAAGGAGACGAGACACGAGAGGAGAGATGAACTGGACACAGAGAGAGAGAGATACTCACACAAACAGCAAAAGGGAGAGAAAGGGATGGAAACCCAGAGAGCAAGACAGACACAGGGAAAGAGAGAGACGAGTAAAGAGCCAAGGCGACAAGGAGACGGAACGAGAAGTGACTAAACCAAGGAGAGGGACTATACAAGCGAGGAGGGGACAAGACAAAGGGACAAGACGAGGGAGACAGAGAATTAGACAGAGAGAGAGAGGTAAAGAGAGTCCCCAACAAAGGGACAGAAGAGGGACAACGGGAAGGGAATTAGGAGGTGCAAGGGGACGCATGAGGGTGCCCAAGAGAGGGCATGCGGAAAAGCCCACTAGAGGGTGCACGCGAAGCCGAGAGGGCGCACGGAAAGCCCGCTAGAGGGCGCATGGAGCCGAGGCGCACAAAGAGCACCGAAAAGCCCACAAGTGGGCGCACGAAGAGCATGAGAAAGCCCACGGGGGGGCGCACGGAGAGCACGAGAAAGCCCACGGGCCGGTGGACTGTACAGTGCACACTCCCTGGGAAAGAGTCTCGACAGGCGCCGGCTGGGGGTCCGCATCGTCAGCGCCAGCGGTCGACAGCTGGGGGTCCGCGTCGGTGGCGGCAGCGACCGGCGGCTGGGGGTCTGCGTCGCCGGCGGCAGCAGCAGGCGGCTGCGGGTCCAGGACACCGGATGCAGGCTCCGGGGGGCTGGTCCGCACAGGTTCTGGAGTGGAGGGCCGAGAATGGCGAAGGGGGCCCTTGCGTCCTCCTCCACGTCTGCGACCACCCCGAATCCCAGAAAAAACGGCCAGGTGGGTACCCTCAAAGGACCATCCTTCCGTCTCCTCTTTGCGTTTGAGCCAGCCATAGAAATGGTCAAACAGAGAGTTGCACTTCCTAGGCTCCTCTCCGAGGGGGTCCGTGGCGTGGCCGGGGGACGCTGGTGGCTGGGTCAGGAACGCTGCTCCAACCGCAACGGTGTTGGTGGTCCTGGATGTAGCCGGGCAGGGGGGCGAGTCATTGGACGCCGTGAGCAAAAAAGTCTAGTCTTATTCTGACTACCTCCAGACGAGGAACGAAGTGGCTCACCCACGGCCTCTCCTTTACCACCTTTTGCTGTATGGTGAGTCTTTCCAGAATGGGAGGTCGCTGACTGGGACTGGAGCCAACCAGTTTGGCAACCGTCTGGTCAAACTCTGCCACTTTAGCCTCGAACAGGCGCCTCTCTGCTTGGTCCATTCTTTGGTCAGATCATTCTGTCATGGTACAGTATGAAGGAGGACCCAAACGCAGAGTAGGCAGGCGAAGGCAGGATAATTTATTGTCCAAAACAACAAACAGAACACACCAGGGAACAGTCCAAAACTCCAAGGAAAAAACGCAAAAAACTCCTAAACACAAAATCCACAGGGGTCCAGGGAGAAAAAAGGTTGAGGAACATACAGGACAAAAAAAAGGCAGGGGAGACTCACAGGGAAACCCCAAACCACAACAAGTATAGTATTTTGAAAAAGTCATAATATAATATATATAATATAAAGTGAATAAAAAACACAGAGTATAGCATGTCGTAAAAAGTCATAGTATAGTATGATAAAAAAGTGATAAAAAGCCACTGTGTTGTATGTTGAAAATATTCATTGTATAGTATGTCAAAAAAAGTGATTAAAAAGTCATAGTATAGTATTTTGAAAAAGTCATAATATAATATATATAATATAAAGTGATTAAAAAACACAGAGTATAGCATGTCGTAAAAAGTCATAGTATAGTAAGATAAAAAAGTGATAAAATAGCCATAGTAAAATACTGTATGTTGAAAAAATGTATAGCATAGTATGTTGAAAAAACTGATAAAAAGTCATAGTATAGTATGTCGAAAAAGTCATACAAACACATAGTGTAGCATGTCAAAAAAGCCTTGGTACAGTATGTTGAAAAAAAGTCATAATATAGTATGTTGGAAAAAGGAGTTAAAAAAACTTTGAATAGTATGTCAAAAAAAGATAAAAAGTATAGTATGTCAGAAAAAAAGTGGTCAAAAGACATAGTATAGTTTGTCAAAAAAGTCGTAGAATATTAGGTTAAAAAAGTGATAAAAAGTCATAGTATGCATGTGGAAAAAGTCATAGTATAGCATATCAAAAAAGTTATAGTATAGCATGTCGAAAAAAGTGATAAAAAAGTCACAATATAGTATGTCTAAAAAAGCGATGAAAAGTATGTATGTTAAAAAAGGTCATAGCATAGTATGTCAGAATAGGTGATTTAAAAAGTCATAGTATTGAAAAGAGTAATAATATAATATATAATATAGTATGTCAATATTTTATTTTTCACTATTATTATTATTACTATTCTATAATAGTATGTTGAAAAAGTCATAGTACAGCATGTCGAAAAAGTGATATAATAGTCATAGTATGGTATGTGAAAAAGAGTGATAAAAAAGCCATTGTATAGTATGTTGAAAAAGGTCATAGCATAGTAAGTCATAAAAAAGTCATAAAAAAGGCATAGTATATGTCCAAAAGGTCGTGGTATAGTATGTTAAAAAAAATAAAAAGGCATAGTATGGTATGTTGAAAAAAGTGATAAAAGAGCCATTGTATAGTATGTTGAAAAAGGTCAAAGCATAGTATGTCAGAAAAAAGTCAGAAAAAAAATCATAATATAGTATTTTGTGAAAAAGTGATACAAAAGTTATAGTATAGTATGTTGAAAAAAGTGATAAAATGGCATAGTATAGTATAATGACAAAAATAATTGTATAGTATGTCGAATTTGTAAAAAAGTCATATTATAGTATGTCAAATTTAAAAAAGTCATAGTACAGTATGTCGACAAAAGTGACAAAGAATTCATTGTATACCATGTTGAAAAAAGTCATAATATAGTATGTCAAAGAAAGTGATAAAATAGTCATAGAATATAATGTTGAAAGAAGTTATGAAAAAGTCATGATATAGCATGTCAAAAGAAGTGATAAAATAGTCATAGAATAATATGTTGAAAAAGGTCATAGTATAGTACGTCGAAAAAAGCCATAAACAATAGTCATAGTATAGTATGTCCAAAAAGTCATAGTATAGCATGTCAAAAAAAGTGATAAAAAAGTTTATTGAAAAAAGTCATAGTATAGGGTTAGGGTTGAATTTTTTTTTATAAAACGTTATAGAATAGTATGTCGAAAAAGTCATAGTACAGCATGTCGACAAAAGTGATAAAGAAGTCATTATATAGTACGTCGAAAAAAGTCATAAAAAATAGTCATAGTATAGTATGTCCAAAAAGTCATAGTATAGTATGTCCAAAAAAGTGATAATGTAGTCATAGTATAGCATGTCAAAAAAAGTGATAAAAAAGTCATAGTATAGTATGTCAAAAAAAGGGATGAAAAAGCAAAGTAGAGTATGTTTAAAAAAGGTCATAGCATAGTATGTCAGAAAAAAGTATTAAAAAAGTCATAGTATAGTATGTTGAATTTTTTTTATAAAAAGTCATAGTACAGCATGTCGACAAAAGTGAAAAAGAAGTCATTGTATAGTATGTCAAAAAAGTGATTAAAAATACATACAAGACACCATGTTGAAAAAGTCATAGTATAGTAAATCGAAAAAAGTGGTAAAAAAGTCATAGTAAAGTATGTCAAAAAATTTATAAAAAATCATAGCATAGTATGTCAAAAAGTCATAGTATAGTATATCAAAAAAGTAGTAATAGTAGTAGTCATAGTATATTAGGTCGAAAAGTCATAGTATAGCATGTCAGAAAAAGTGATCAAAAAGTCATAGTATGGTATGTCCAAAAGGTCATGGTATAGTATGTTGGGAAAAAGTGATAAAAAGGCATAGTATAGTATAATAAAAAAAAGTCACAGTAAAGAATGTCGAATTTAAAAAAGTATAGCATGTCAAAAAAGTGTTAAAGAAGTCATAGTATAGCGTGTCAGAAAAAGTGATAAAAAAGACATAGTAAAATATGTAGAAAAAGTGATAAAATAGTCATAGTATAGTATGTTGAAAAAAGTGATAATAAAGACAAAAAATGAATTAAGTGATAAAATGATGTAGTATAGTATGTCCAAAATGTCATAGTATAGTATGTTGAAAAGCTTCATAGTGTAGCATGTCAAAAACAGTTATAATGTAGTCATAGTATAGCATGTTGAAAAGGTCATAGTATAGTATGTTGAAAAAAGTGGTAAAGAAAGTCATAGCCTAGTATGTTGTCAAAATAAAGTGATGAAAAGAAAGTATGTTGAAAAAAGTCATATTAAAATATATGTTGAAAAAAATATAAAAACTCATG
This sequence comes from Etheostoma nigrum, assembly GCA_029931835.1. Lineage (NCBI taxonomy): Eukaryota > Metazoa > Chordata > Actinopteri > Perciformes > Percidae > Etheostoma > Etheostoma nigrum. The sequence continues at coordinate 3,275,062 of CM057257.1, forward strand.
GTACATAGTATGTCAAAAGAAATTGATCTGAAAAGAAAATGTCGGAAGAACAAGTAAGGTCAATGTCATTAAAATGTAATAAATTCACAGTATAGTATATCATAAAATGTCATAAAAAGACAAAGTATGTCATAAAAATCTCATAAAAAGATTATATAATAGTTGGTTATATAATGATTAAATTATTAAATTCATGCACATTTTAGCATACAACCTTATTGGACAAAAACACACATTGAAAACAAGCTACATAATGTTATATCTCAGAAAATGCCATTTAAAGCTTTTTAATACATTTCGAGTCTATTGAGCAAGCAAGATTATAGAGTCAAATGAAAGTCAGACAGGAAGTGGTTTTATTCCAGCACTGTCCAATCATGTTACTGCAGGTGAGCTTACAGCAGCATTCCTTGCTTTTATTCTGCAGGAACATTATACAATAATATGAGCATCTGCATTATCCAGAGTCATCATTATCATCATCATCATCGTCATCACCATCATCATCATCATAATTATAATCAACATTCTATTTTACTAACATCATCATAAATCATCCTCATCATCACCAGCAGAAAAACTTACATTCAAAAATGTAGAAATTCACATTTGTAGTTCTCATATCATCGCTACTGTATAAATAAAATATATAATCTTAACCTTTTTTATCTAAAAACTTTTACACACTGCTATATCACCTGTATAAGCCCTTCTGTACATCTGCTTTCAAATTTCACCCCGCACCCACAGTATAATCTCTTCAAAGGTCAGGCGAGACGGGGCCAGCTCCAGCTTTAGACAGCAGGGGGCAATCTTACTCTGCAGGCCTGTGATCATCACGCTTCATACTCACCTGCGTCTGAACTATCTCTACCCTGAGAATACTAATACGGAGAAAAGGAAACTGGAAGGGGTGAGAAACTAAGCTGACTGAATGGGTGGGATCAGGAAAAAAAGAGGTAGAAACTACTAAAGCATAGGTCACACTACATAATTTAAATTTTATTAATTTTCTGAATGTCAGGGATGGGGGTGGATTCAGGTGGGGGAATACTGCAATCTGAGAATGATCGAGCAACTTCCATTGGCAGTTTACAATAGGTTAAGAGATACAAAAAATAGGAAGATTAGTCATGTTAAAAACTAAAACTTCCACTCTGTCAGATATAAGATTCTTATTTTGCTCCACTTTTAACAAGCGGCTGTACAATTTGTTTTTCGGGAGCAATATGTCTCTAATAAAATGTGCCTGCACCAATCTACATAAGCGTGCAATTACAAATTAAGTAGTTTCTTATAAAATTTGTTGTTAGCTCAAACTTTTGTTAGTTTATTACTTAAAAGCAAATATTTTGTAAACATAAACTGTAATTGTAATTTTTCAGAGCATTTTTATGGAATTTTGCTAAAAGTAAACAGTTCCGGCAAATTAGAAACTTATTCTAGGATTAAATAAGACGCTGTTTGTAGAGTGGAAAAAAATTGTTTGATTAATCGGTTGGTCAATCAACAGAATCGGCAACTATTTTGATAATTAATACATTTTCATGGTTTTCATGGTTCAAGCCTCTCAAAGGTGAATATTTGTTTTCACATTTCCTTGTCTAACATTACAGTAATTTGAATATCTTTTTGTGTTTTATAGACCAAAAGAGTCATGGATTTATCAAGATAATTGTCTGCAGATTAATTGATTATTAAAATAAGCATTTGTTTCTGTGTTATCTGTTTGTCAACATGTCTACGTGTACGTGAGCAGATCAGCCAGTAATTAAATCTTTGCTGCATCTTTCGGGTGATTTTGTCTTGTACTCTGACCTGGGCTTGAGGTGCAAGGTAAAAGGAAGAAAGTGAGGGCAGGAGGAGGACAGCAAGCAAGGGGAAGGTTAATGTTTGAATAAATATAGCAGGGGAGTGACTACTATGTCTGAACTAAAGCTAGGACTATGATAGAAGAAAAGGAAACTTCTTCTTGTGTGCATCTTGTGTGCAAATAGCACAACGGGTAAGAGTTTTTGAACACATTCACACTCATCCACACACAGTCTGAAATATTTCTGCTCAAACACCCTGTGAAAACGTTGTGATTGGAAGGGACGAAAAAAGGGGTGGGGTCCAAAACAGGAGACAGATATCCTTCCTGTTTTAGATTGCATCTCCTGACCCTCTTATGTGCTTTAGCAGCACACCAGGCTCCTCCACTTTAGCAGAATAACCAATCCACCAACACTGAGTTTGTTCAGTCGTCCACAGAACCTTCTTCTGGTTGATTAGAAGAGGGGGTTGTGGCATCAAATGACAGAGTCCGCCTTCTCAGTTCAATATTGCTGTCCATCAGCTGGGTTGCCATAGTAACTGGCTCCTCTCCTGGCGGCGGGCTCTTCCTCTGCTTTCTGTTCCTGTCTGACCCCGGAGACACTGATTGGCTGAGGCGGCTCCGATGCTCCACAGGACTCGGGGTAAGGTGTCTGCTTTTGTGTGAGGAGTTGGGAGGGAGCTGTGTGTGTGAGTGTGCATGAGGAGAACTGTTAATACAACTGACTTCCTCGTCGGTGTCATCAAACTGGGGGCTGGGGTCGGCTCTGGAGCTACAGAGCGATGCTGATGAGACGGATTCACCGCTGGGGACCTTCAGACTGGACAGCCTCTTTGGGCTGACAGGCTTATTCTCCACATCTGTTTCTGGCTGCGAGCCACAGATGGCCTGTTCAGGAACATGTTCTTGTCCAGTGGTTTCACTGTGGCTCCGGCTGTGGCTCCTGCATGAGATGACCCTCTGGGTGTATTTATATTTCAATGTGTGTACACTGGACGATCGCTGGCGTGGTGGTGTGGAAGAGACGGCAGTCACAGTGAGTTGAGGCTCTGCCAGATTGTCAGCTGAATCGCTCTGATCCAGAGAGTTACAGCGCACAGCCTCCTACAGACAAACCACATAAACACAAACACACATAGAACACACAATCTTCATTAAGTGTCGTGCAAGTCAAATCATTTTCAAATTGAAAATCATGATGTCAAAGAATGCGTTCATGTAGTCGTGAAGGGTGCGATTAATCGAATGTGAAATATTTAGTTGAATGTTTGGTGTAACATTTCTTCCCACTTTTCGTTATTATATTTGTTGTTTTTTCATAAGATAAATGCTGGAAAAATGTTACATATCATAGACTGTTTACAGAAATGTCCTATTTTCAGTGGAACTTTAATTTATTTTTTATTACTTTCATCTTTACTTTCATTATCACCTCATAACTGCAATATCAGGCAGGAAATTGCAATTAGATTTTTTCCCCAAATCGTTTAGCCCTAATAGATTGGCAGTAAAAATAATTAAAAGCAAAATCTGTACAGTATGCATTTAAAAATGGTCAAAAAATGCTCAAAATTAAAAGCACGCAATTTTCAAGTGAAGAGATAAGAAGAGAAGAAGAAGAGGCGGTAATAACACACCTGTCTCCGTAACTGTCTGCTTGCAGTGTGGAAAGATGCTGGTCTCTTTGGGACTGAACTATCCGGAACATATGAGGGGCTCAACTTGTTTCTGTCTAAGCTGTCTTCAGGACTGAGCCACTGAGGGGGATGTCTGCTGGCAACGTGGGTGGGACTCAGTCTGAGTGAGGGATGTCTGTCTATACTGTGGCTGGACGTGAGTTTAGGTCTGTCTTTGTTGTGGTCTGGATTGAGCCTGTATCCATCCATACTGCGAGTAGAGCTGAGTCTGTGTCTGTTTATTCGATGGGCCGGGCTGAATCTGTATCCATCTATACTGTGAGCTGAGCTGACTCTGTGTCTGTTTATTCCGTGAGCCGGACTAAACCTGTATCCCTCTGTGCTGTCTCCCAGACTGAGTCTGTGTGGGGAGTGTCTGTCGAAGCTCTGAGAGGGGCTGAGGAAGATCTTCGGCCTCGAGCTGCGTCCTGTCCCCAGTGAAGCATGGCTAATGGCCGGCAGAGCTCCAGGAACCTGCAGCAGGGAGCCGCCTCCACTGGAGCCAAGAGATGACATAGACCCTGTAGAAAATAGCGTGGCAAAGACCATGTGGACACATGAAAAAAAAATTAATCAAGTATTTCTAAAGAGGTAAATGCTACTAAAAATGTGAATTGTCTGGAGTTTGATTGACTTACTGGTATTTAAGTGCTGGTAAAAAAACACTCTGTATTCAACATACCATACAAGAGGAAAAGTTACCGGATCATTTGATATCTTATTTTCAAACTAATACACAGATTCACTTAACTGAACCAGATAGTTTTCATTTGATTAACAGAGGTCAATTTTCTATAACACATATGGGTCCTCAAGGAACTCTTTTTCTCTTAACCAACGACTAACTGTTCCTTTTTACAAGTATTGTATTGTTGTGTTGTTATAGCCTGATATGCCATACAGCTCCATTTATGCCAATCAATGAGCCACACTGTTGCACTGAGTGACTCGTTGCTTCATTACCAGGAAGATAAACACTGTAGTTCATTGTGAGTGCCATAGACAAGGTAGGAAAAATGGAAAGTATTATTTGGGGACAGATTTACACATTGTGGGTTTTAGTTCTTTTCATGGGATATTCTGTTTAAAAGTATAGTCCTTGACAAGATGTTTAAGAAGACAGAAGTCTATCTTTTAAAATTTACATTTTTTATGTCATAAACTACAGAGAGTACACTATATATTTGTGGTTTATATAGTCTAGGTAGAGGTCATGGTTAAGCCCTCTCTCTGTACATCACTTTCTACTGTTAATTTTGTCAATGTGCATATAAATAACAAATCTGATAAAAACTCTGCATCAATCTGTCTCTTTAAGGTCTATACTAACAGTGCCTCTCCACTGCTTTCTATGCTATTTGTGGAAGCAATTACCTTTACAGCAATCAGTTAGTAGTTATAGCACAGTGAGAAGTGATTCCTAATTTAATTGGCTATAAACAACCAAATTACCTGAGTAGTTGTTGCTGGAGTACGCCTCATGGCAAATAGGAGGATAAGGGGAACATCTGAGTGGCTGAACGTAGCCGTCGCTGGGTAGAGACAGCATGTGTCCCATGCTCAGGAGGTTGCCATGGGAACAATCCTCATCCTCAACCTGCACCTGCCACATAATATCATCACCGCTGTCCTCGTTATTGTCACCTCAACCCCCTTCCCCTCCACACAAGCACAAATAAGAAAAACACTCTTTCCGTTACCTGGGAAGGTGTGTCCACATTTGACACCAAGTCTCCGCCCACAGACGCGGTACTGAGGCGTCGGCTGGCCTCCTCCCTCTCCCTTATTTCTTCCCTCTCCATCCTCTCCTCCATCTCCTCCAGCTGTGCCTCCTTGTTGCTGTCCTCCAGGTGCTTCATCAGAACGGCTACAACCACATTGACCAGCACAAACTGAGCGGTCAGGACGAAGGTGACAAAATAAACGGGAGAGATCAGGGGCAAGTAGGTGAGACAGTGGCGTTCCTGTGGGAGACACTCTCGCAACGTGTCCTGGGTGAGAGAAGAGGACAGATTTTTTATTAAGCAATGAAAAAAACTGATGATAGAGAAAGGAATTTCAATTGATAATCAGATAAATTGATTCATATATCATTGCACTATGTTGTATTTCTTCTCTTCTCCAACAGGGGGAGATGTGGATCTGAGTGCGAACAGACCTTGAGCCCGTCACAGAAGAATAATACACTCTCCTAACACTCTAATGTCAGCAGCTCTTAGTCTGTCATAAAAACAGGGATCTTCTCTCTGCTTAATGCAACGCCTGTCTCAAGACCGGAGCTTTGACACACACATAGGCACAGACGCAGACATGGACTTTCTTGTCTATTCATCTCTTTAAACACTACTCCCACACAGCAGAGGAAGAGAAATAACCTTCATAATCCCATTCCAGTTATCCCCGGTCGACACCCTGAAGAGTGTGAGGAAAGCCATGCCAAAGTTGTCAAAGGTAGCATGGCGACTAAGACCCTCACATGGGTTCTCTTCTGAACACTCTGAAAGAGGATGAAAAGAGGAAATGAGTATTAGAGGCAGTACGTGTGAAAGAGGAAGGCGAGGGGAGAGAAGAAAGAGAATTGTGTGTAGATTAGGGCACTCATTAACACTGAATCTAAAATGACATAATTAATGTATGTAACAAAAAAATGTACGCATGTTACGTAATACACGGAAATCTCACCAGTCAGCTGAGGCCCACACTGTCACACACATACATCCATGTGTCCGCATTGATTTATATGCATGCACACACCCACATGCTCGCACATACGCACATGCATGCATGCACATACACACTAACCCAGTTTTCCAAAGAGCTCAACTCCCAGAGCGGCATAGATGAAGAACAGCAACATGAAGAGCAGACCCAGATTCCCCACCTAGACAGACATATTACACGCACACACACAGATATGTACAGTGTATGATACACAGAAAAAAAGACATATACAGTAGGCTTACATCAAGAGAGACGCAAACATGCATACAGATAGAAAGAAGCCATAGACCGAGACCGCTAAGCTTTCTTGCATTGATGTGTACTACATCTTAAAAAAACATATAAGGAGCCGTGATACCTGGAGTTGAATCATATCTCAGATTTCAGTTTAAGAAACAGAGGTGCACTTTCATAGCCTGGATCCAGTCCTCATGAACCACAAACTCACCTGTTTATTCTAATTACAAAGCAATTAACAGGGACTTGGCTTGTCTTCCCGCACAATGTCTGATTAGATGACGAATAAACCATTTGATGAAGTGCTCTCGGACACCACTGCAAAGACCTGGGTACAATCCCCAGCCGTGATCTGTCACTTCAAAGGTAATTGGCATTAGTTGTGAGTGGGAAGGCAGTGAAGTGTAATGGGTTGATGGACATTGGGTCTAAGAAGTAATAATGTGAACCCTGTGTGCTGTGATCTTGGAATTACCCATTCAAATTTGATAAAAAAAATTAAATTGGATGTAATTCAGCTGTATTTCAGAAGCAGGATCACAAACTTATTACAAGTGTCCACTTGCCCTACCTGTTTTCATTTATTGTGCACCACCTTCTCTTCCTCTTCCTTCTTAGTCTCTCATTTCTGGTACGGTCCCCTAGAGGTCCACTGAGCCCAGGAGCTGTGGTAGATCCTTCCTGCATCATCCTTTATCAATATTCTTACTAATTACTTTTCACACATTTCATATTCAAACAAGTCTCAGAGTCACACTAGCAGCTATATGTATGTCACTAAGCTAACATGCTCACTTGCTATGTGAACCATCTTAGTTTGGCTTGTTAGCAAGCTAAAATTTGATTTTTATCACTAAGTACAGCTGAGGCTGATGAGAAGGTCATTAGTTTTGCAGGTAGGGGATCGTGCCTTTGCTGTGGCAGCATCAAAAAAATATAGAATGACCTACCTCTGGACTGTATTCATTACAGTGCTTTTCTACTCAAAGCGCTATTACATAGTACAGGAACCATTCACCATTCACACACATTCATACACTGTGGCCAAGGCTGCCACCTGCTCATCAGATAATCACTCACACACATTTACACTCCACACAGCATTGGGGGCAATTCGGGGTTCAGTGTCTTGCCCAAGGACACATCAACATGGGACTGCAGGGCCAAGGATCGAACCGCCTTAGACAAGCTTCCTCACTGTCTATTTTTAAATCTCTTCTTAAAACCCACCTTTTTTCCTTGGTCTTTCCCAACTGAGGCTGACATTGCTGTGCAAACATTTTTACTGTGATACTAATTCATGTTTTAAATGTTAAATCTTTTAAATGTTTTTAATGACTTCTAATTTGTTCTGTTCAGCACCTTGTGCAACAACAACCAATAGTTGTGGACAAATATCTAACCTCACGGTGGCGCACGGTGGGGAAAAGTCAGGGGGTCACTATAGTGATTAGGCTTCATCCTCTGGGGGTCGTGAATATCTGCATACAATTTTATGATAATCCATCCAATAGTTGAGATATTTCAGCCTGGATGAAAGAAGGGGACCAGCCAACAACATTGCCATCCCTGGAGCCAAGCTGACAGTTACATCTGTGTGTATCTCAGTTAATGGATTACTCCTTGCTTGTGAATGTCTTGTTTAGACCAACAATAGCACAACGGCAAAAAAACGCTGCATCCTTAATAAGACAGGTGCCATCGTAGATTTTTTTGTTAAATGAGGCCTCATAAATCACTTTTGCCGCAGAGCAATGTCATCCGGAAATGCTCTACTTTGGCCAATCAGATACAGTATGTTGCATTATCCCTACCTGATGAAATATTTAGCTAATTATACTATTTACCTCGCAATCATCGAAACTGTGGAGAGAAATACTGCTGATGTGACAACTTGACAGAGACTTACAGTCCTGCCTCAAAGGCGTATAAATTACTGTGTTGTGATGATAAGCTTTCAGACTGGACTTTCTGGTTCATATTTATCTCCTCACAGACACCCAGCAGCAAAACAATCACAACAAAGCAGCTGTGAAGTTATGTTCCATAAAGTTATAATTGAGCTGGTGATTCATGAGCCACACTGATACATTTAAGGCTCAGTCATTAGTCTTTAGCTAAACATAAGGATGTTTTTATGCTTGTTTGGTGGTTATTTGGTGTCACTGAGAAGTCTGTTGGTGGAATCTTAGTAAATCATTTAGGGGAGTAGTCAGTGCCAGCCCCGATGAATCGCAGAATAAAACAAGCTGTCTGCAATTCTTCAGATCTGGAAACCAGGCTCGCAGTTAAAGAGAGAGCTATTTCATAGAGAGATATTTTACATCATCAGTACTGTATCTTACCTGAGGCAGAGCTTGCATCACTGTGTCCAACAGAGCTCTCATTCCTGTCGCCATCTTCAGCAGCTTCAACACTGAAACATTGTAATGTGTCAGCTTTCCTCAGCCACATATCATTGTGTGTGTGTGTGTGTGTGTGTGTGTGTGTGTGAGTGAGAGTGTGTGTGTGTGTGTGTGTGTGTGTGTGAGAGAGAGTGTGTGTGTACCTCTTGTTATTCTTAGAACTCGCATGATGCGTATGATGGTGGGGTTGATGGGGAGGGAAGCATTCATCTCTATTTCCTCCAGTGTGATTCCCATGATGGACAACAACACAATGGCCAGGTCCAACTGGTTCCATCTTGACACACACACGCACACAGACACACACACGCACAATTTCAGTTTCTCTAAGGAGGAAGCTGTATGTTTGTGAGTGTCTTTGTACTTATGTAAGAGCTTGAATACCTCTCTTTGAAAAAGCGGCGCAGGCCAAAGGCGATCAGTTTAAGAATGGCTTCAATGACAAAAACCACCGTGAAGACGTAATTGCAGTACTTCAGTATTTCCTCAAAGTACTGCAGGACACAAAGACACAAAAAACACACTGTAGCTGTACTGTACCACAGCTTCATTACTATGGTTCTAGGACAGGTGGTAGAAGGTGTTGCCATGGTTACCTGAGGCTGTTTGTAGTGCTCCATGCTCATGGTGAGGAGGTTTGTGAAGATGATGATGGTGATGAAGAGGTCCAGGTAGTGGCTGGTGCAAAAGGTGTGGATAGATCGACGCAATGGGGAGTAATCCGCATAATATGGCTTCTCCTGGGCCCCTGCGTTTTACACAAACAGACACACACACACAAACACACACACACAGACACACACACACGGTCATTAAAATGCTTCTGAAAGAAAATGATTATATGAGCTATGAAGTCACTGATGAAGTGGGTGCCAAGTGGCGACCGGCTGTGTGTGTAAGTGTGCATATGTGTGTGTGTACAGACTAAAAAGTGCCACCTCAGGAATTCAACCCTATCCATCACGCACGCACACACATTGCATGCCACCTCAAGGTGTCTTTGGGCAGAAACCATTGCTGTGTCCTGCCAGACATTTAACTGACTAAGAGGAAAGCACTACTAGAGATTACACTGCAGAGAGAGACGGGCGGAGATAGAGGGAGAAAGTGTGCAGTAGAAGTGTTCATATGAACATAATATTGGGCAGAAATTATGCATGTACTCATAAAGTATGTATGCGGTAAAGGTTTCTTGTACGTATGTGTTATGTTACAGCTATGATATATGTCTCATTTTGTCTAGCGATGTACTGTATTTTTGGTTTGTGCTAGGCCCCTTAGTTCAAACAGGTGTTCCCCATTTGGGAATATGTACACTACCGGTCAAAAGTTTGGGGTCACTTATACATTTCCATACCACTCCATTATAGACAGAATACCTGCTAATTTGGGTGGGGGGGCTGATCTTTAATGCAATATCTACCTTGCCCATTATCAGCAACCATTCATCCAATGTTCCAAAGGCACATTCTGTGTACTAATCTATCATTTAAAAATAAAAAACTAGAAAAACATTGGAGAACCATTTTACTATTATGTAAGCACATAATGTAATCTGAAAACGGCTGCCCTGGTTAAAAAAACAATGCAACTGATCTCAGCTGGCATTCTGTCTACAATGGAGTGCAATGGGAATTTCTATGTGACCCCAAACTTTTGTTTTGTAACTTTTATATATTTAAAATCCTGCAAGGGGAAATTACATTTTCTTTCAAGGACAGTATAGACAATAGTGTTCTTCCAGCTTTGTGACAGCAGTTTGGGGAAGTGCCTTTTTCCTATTGAACATGACAATGTCCTGGTACATTAAACAAGCCTCACTTCACTAAGACCTTACAAATCGTGGAGGTCCATAAATGAATGGTTTTCCAGGTTGGTGTGGTAAAACTAGACTGGCCTGTACTGCACAGAGCCCACCAAATTTGGGATGTACTGGAACACTAACGGCACTGTATCGCCCAACATCAGTGTCAGATCTCAGTCATCCTGGATGTCTACTGGATGAAGCTTTACTTCGCATTCTTGTTTGCACCAGGGCTCTGTCACATTTGACGGGAGAGTCTTAATTTGTCCGTTCTTTAGCAGCCTTTCCAATATTGCTTCAAGCAGTTTGACTTACATATTTTTGTGTTTACCAAGCTTAATTATTTCGCAACTGAATCATAATCAATGTGGTTACAGAGAGATTGTGGCTGAACTTTACTTTTGTGTTTTAAATAATGTACACAGCTAGGTCCAGTGGACATTGGCACACCAGTTACAGTACAATGGCAAAAGATCATGAATTAAATGCACACTGTAAGTAATGCTCCTGTGTATGAATGGAAGCAAATACCTAAATCTTGTGCGAAGCCTGCCTAGAAGATTTGAGGCAGTTGCAGCAGCATATTAATGCCAATGGCTTTGGAACAACATATATAATGATTACATATAGAGAGAGGTGTTTAGGGGTCCACATACTGTTGGCCATACTGTCTCTCAATTCCTCTACTCCCTTTCCCCTCCCGTTATCTTACTTCTCCTCCTCTTCTCCAATCGTTTCTGTCGTTTCTCCTCCCTCAGACGCGCCTCCTCCTCCTCCTGCTGTTGGCGACACTTGTGAAAGTTTTCCACAACCACGCCCACAAACATGTTGAGCACAAAGAAGCTGACGATGAGGAGGAACGAGATGAAAAACAGCAGCATCCAAGGGTTGTTGTTTCTTATTGGCTGCAGACAGACAGAGAGAGAAAAAAGGGAGGAGGACAGGAAGCATGGGGACAGAAAGCAAAAGAAAGGACCAAAGAATGATGAAAAAGGGGGAGGAATATTGACGAGGAAGAAGAGGAGAGAACATAAACAAGAAGACAATGTAAATCCTGAGTCAGCACTGAAACGGCTTGCACTCAACTCACATCTATTCATCCATCTGTCTTTTTTCTTTCTTTACACCTCCCTTCCCTCCTGAAATATTTCCCCTTTTGGCTTGAAACAAACAAGATGAAATGGTTTCTGTGACTGACACAAAACAAACCAAAACACAGTGATGTACAATATACTGTACACTGGCTGAATGGTTCCTATGTCTTCCTGATAAACGTTTTTTCACTTCTCACAACCTGTCTCTTTGTATGTCGTAATGTGTGTGTGTGTGTGTGTGTGTGTGTGCATGTGTGTGTGCGCGTGTGTGCGTACCTGCTGGTCCACTGCGACAGCATCCAGGCCGTCATACATGATGCTGACCCAGCCGTCTTTACATGACAGCACAAACAGAGACATCAGGGCCTGGAAGAGTGAGACACATATTAAACAGTGACATGCTGTCCCTCCGTTTGTAAGACCAGGTGTCAGTGTGTGTACATGTGTGTGACAAACCTGTCCCAGGTTGTCAAAGTTGTATTTCCGTCGAACCCAGCGGTATCCTGCCCCCAGACATTGGGTTTTATTGGTGATGTTGCTCACATCGAGCCCTTCACAGTGGTAGAACTTCCCTTTAAACAGCTGCATTCACAGACAGATGTGTGCGCACAGATAAACACATACATGATCACTGTGAAATCCAGGTAACGTAAACAAAACTTTACAGAGTGAGATAAGGTTAATGTATTACTGTACAGTAAATTACTCAGCAAGCCTACAGTCCTACTGTATGTTGCAGTTTAGATATCAAAGTACCATCTGGTCTGGTCTAATTCACAGTCATTACACTCTCCAGCATGGACTGTTCTCATCACGAGATAATTCAGTGGAAGAGTGTGTGTGTTTGTGCGATATACTGTATGCCTATGTTAATATCAGCTTCAGCATTCATCAAGCATCCTTTCCTGTGCAAACATTCATTTGAATATTTGCAGGAATATTTGCAAAAATGGAAACTGGCAAAAACTGTAAAGAAGTAGAGCTTACAGAAGGCCCTTACCTTGAACGGCTTTAAGTATCAAAATACCATTAAAAAGAATATTTTAAAAACCTATTTGGCTTGTGACCCCATAAAATGAAGCGATGTGAGTTACAAGCAGTTCAACCAAAGAGCATTTTTCCCTCTGCTTTTTTCCTTTGAAGGATTTCAAAGCTAAAGAGATAAAACTATGCAGTATTTCACAAGAAATTTAAAGCAATTACTAGTCAAAGGTAGGTTTCTTTCTAACACCTTAAGTTATTTGGGACCCCATGGAGGGTCCCGGGCCCAGCCCACAGATTGGGAACCACTGTTTTTACAACACAATAATCTTATCGATCCGTCCTTTTATATCCTGTACAACTAGGTACATTTTTATTCATAAAATGTATTTTTTTATTATTTATTTAGTTTGTTTTGAATATTTAAAAAAAACTGATAAAACTGTCTAAAATAAATAAATAACATAATCAATTCATTAATGAAATTAATAATACAGAAATCCTGGTGAAAATCTCATTAAAAAAACAAAACCCACTTTTTCAGCAGAATCCCTCTGTAGTTGAACTATTGTGTTTTTAATTACTTCCAGGGACTCTGGTGCATAATCAGCAGCTCGTTTGCATTTCCTCCCAATTTCCCTCTCCACTTTTTATTACCTGAAGCATTTTCCGAGATGTGCCTTGTTAATTTTAAACCACGGTGATCAGTGTGTTCTCGCAGCAGAAAAGACAATAGGCTTTGGATGTTTGGGCACATAAAACAAGGTAAAGAAAAGAAATAAACAAAGAATTTTTCAGTGAAAAAGAAAAAAAAGAAAATATATCGAATAAGGGTAAACTTCAACCAAGAGGGGATGAATAGGGAATATACAGTATAAATGTTTACCTGGACTCCCAGAATTCCAAACACAATGAAAAAAGCACAGCAGATGAGGACAATATTCCCAATCGGTCTGAGAGATGTGATCAGAGTCTCCACCACCAGTTTCAGACCAGGAGCCCGACTTATCACCCTGCGACACATACACGCACGCACACACACACACACACACACGCACACACACACACACACACACACACACACACACACACACACACACACACACACACACACACACACATGCATACATGCTACATGAGTACACCAGATGTATCATTGGAGTTAACAAAAAGATAAAGTACAGTACTCCTACCTGAGTGGTCGCAGTGTGCGAAGCAGACGAAGCACACGGAGGATGCCTAAGATTCGATTACCACCTGTTGATGCGATGGAGACCAGGATGTCCACCATTGACACAAACACCAGCAGTCCGTCTAAGATGTTCCAGCTGCTTTGCAGATACACTCCTTTTCCAAAGTACAGGCCCATAGCTACCACCTTAACACATACACACACACAGTTCCAGAACAATTATTAAAATAATAAAATAATATAAAGTGTATATAATACAGTATATCAAATGAGTTTGAAAGCTCAAGTTTTGATTCCCATTCAGGAAAAAAATTGCCCTTTTATAAGTAAGATGAGAAAATGACTTTGGAGTGAAGTGCTCATCTTGTTGTGGTTACCTTGATCATCATTTCACCCACGAAGATCACAGTGAAGATGTAATTGGACACACTGAGGAACACCCGCTCCTGTCACAAACACACACACACATGCGTGTGTGTGAGTGTGCAGACACAAACAAAGGACAGCATATTCATCAATTTAAGGGTGTTGTGTCCCAGTAGCTTTTTATCTGGACTAACTACAACGTGTTGCATAATGGGCCTGGAAAAAAATCCATTACGAATGTACTAGGAACATAATAAAAACATACTGAGAACAGAAAACAATGACTCCTAAATTACTGTTACATCAGCAACAAGCATATGAACTGCTCTGTAATCGACAGAATGTGGTCTTCACTCTTTTACAAGGATGTTTGAGGTTTAGACTGCATGTAAGCGTTAGGGATAGAATCAGATTTAGCTTCAGGGCAGGTAGGTTTATTTGTATTGCACCTTTCAGACAAAGTACTTTACATTAGGAATAAAAAAACTATATAAAAAGATTAGTGCTGTCAGTTAAACACGTTATTAATGGTGTTAAAGCAAACACATTTTAATAGCGTCAAAAGTTTTTTTTTTGGCCTAGCAAAATTTGTAGTTTTTTCAACTATGCTGTTGCAACAACTAGTAACATTAGAAAAACTACAACACTACACCGGATCTAGCTAGGGTGGAAACGAAACAACAGGCATGCCGCACACACGCCGTTTGGGCTTGCGAGACGGCCAAAGAATAGTAACATTATGTTTTGAGTGGATGGCAAGTGCCAGACGCCGAAATGGATGCCAATAAGATTCTGAGCTGAGCTATTATCGTAGCACGTCCAGTCTGAAATACCACCTGATGGCCAAGCAAACCGCTGATGCCAATCCCCCCCCCCCCCTTGTCAAAGTATTTTTTTCACCTTTTTATTGATGGACAGTGTTACATTTTGTGAGTGTGTGTGTGTGTGTGTGTGTGTGTGTGTGTGCTACCATGCTGTTGGGCTGTATGTCAGGTCTCTCCAGTGCAATGGTGATACAATTAAGAAAGATGAAAAGGAGGATGACATGATCAAACAGCTTGTGACCTATGACCTTCTGACACCACAACCTGAGCCTGAAAAGAGAAAAAGAGAAATTATCACACATCACTGCATTTGACAACATCAACAAGGTGTTTGTTTTCACCCAGCCAGCTTTAATTAATAAAAGTGAACATAGTATTACAAAGGCTTGGCTGTAACCTTCACACTTCTTACAACTTACTCAAACGGTATCTGTATGAGAGTGCGTGCAGTGCGTGCGTGCATGCGTGCGTGCGTGCGTGTATTTACCGGTTGTGTGGCGCGAACAGATAGAGAGACCACTCATTATGCTCCAGGCACCACTGAGGCTCATACGGCTCCAGAATCTTTTTCAGCTTCTTACATAAACTCTGGAAGGAACACAAACACACACATTTGCATGATATTAAATAAGAATGACTTTTTTTGGCGGTGTAAGTTTCTTTTTTCATTATGTAAACTCATTATATGACCAAACTCATGCATTGTTCATTCATTCAAATTGAAATAGTTTTACTTGGTGGAAAATGCTGAGCTGTGACCTCATGTTATTTTAAAATTCCAACACAGCACAAGTTTTTCAAACATGTCCCCAATATTTCCACTATATCTCCATCTTGCTCGTAATTGAAATTCAGCTAATTAAATATTTTCAAAGTGTACCAAGGTTGGAATTCATGCTTTTGCAAGATAATTAGTGTCACCTTTTGAACTGTTTAACAAGTTCTTTTATTACTGGAAATAACAAAAGCAGAACACCATGAAAATGCCTTGTCCTCATGCCCATATCATGAACCACTTAAACAGACTAACATCTATATTTAAATGAATAACACAAATGCAGAGAGCTGCACCTCCTCAATCTCTTCATCCTCCTGATCGCTGTGGCAGTGTGTGGTCAGCAGAGCATCGTCAGACAGGTGAAAGGTGGCGCCGTTGCAGTCAGGCGAGTGGAGCATGGGCACCTGCAGGTACTCAGGCTGATCCAGAGACTGCTCCCTGCTGCTGAAGTTGGAGCTTGTGTGTGTGTCGGACAGCAGGGACTCCATCTCCCCTGACTGGCTCTTCCTGTGGAGGCTGGTCCAGCTGGAGCGGCGGCTCTCCGACCCGCTGTCCCACGGAGCCTGTGAAGGCAACTTTGTACAAAAGGAACACTACTACTACTTGGATTTCTGACTGATTTAAGTACAAATAAGATTTCATTCTTAACAGATTAAATGTACCCTGTGGAATTTTTGGAGCAAACACCAGCCTGCACATGAGGACAAACACAATGGGCTCTCTGAATAATTAAAATATGATCTTAATTCAAGCCTCTATGTGAGGACATTTTTATGCGACAACAAGATTTGTTGCATCAAAACAAACTCTCTTAATTTGTGCCAAAGATGGATCAATGACAAGGGAGCATTACTCCACGTGGCAAACATGTGCACATGAAAAGGGGGACTAGGACATTAATTGTGTGAGATACAGAAGAGTAAAATACAATGAAATATAAAAGTGTTTTAGAGAAAAAAAACACTATGCTTGTAGTGGGAAAAAAAGGTGCCGTGCAATGCAAAACCGAATTCAAAGAAGGAGAACCCAGTAAAAAACAACCTACGTTAATTTGCAAGTAAAAGTAAATTAGTGCAACCACCTGAAATGTAACAAAAAGGCCCGGAAAACTTCAGTGGAAAATCCCCATCACCAATCACTCAAACATCCACAGCTGGAGAGAACACCATCACTGAGAGCAGCGCGCCACCAATTAACCGGCAGAAAAAAGCTTTACTCTGCAGTGCACAGGTTACACTCCCTGTCAGGCATCAAAAAGCACATTTCTCTCCTGTGATGATTCTGACACAGCACCTGATCAGAGCTGATAGTATCTCCGCTTGGATCCACTCGGGTTTTGTTAAGGAACACTGAATGTAAGCAAACAAAACTCCACAGGTACCTTTAATAGAAGTTATTTTTTTTCTCATTTAGATATAAAACTCTGTTGTTATTGTAGCTTTTTAACTTGTGCAAAAAAATCACAAATCCCTAGTTTTATAATTTAGACACTCATCTACCTAATCCTATTTAAAGTACAGCATGATCTGGCTTTATGTCCTTTTTGAATATATTACATCATTATTAGTTTGAGTGCTTCTGTAAATCAACTTTATTACTGATAGTATAAGTAGAAGCAGGTGTCCAAGGCTCACCGGTGACCTCTGCTCAAGGCTGTGGATGTCCATGGAAACACCACTTGCCCGCCGTGATTGGCTGCAGTTCATGGTGGGCGTGGCTGCAGTATGTGTGATGACCGGCAGAGGAGGAGGAGGGTGGGGCATGGAGGCTTTTGGGTTCAGGAGACCGTTGGGGCTCAACATCATGGCCTGGATCTTGAGCTCTGCACACACACACAGACAGATGCAAACATTTTTGTTAAAGGATAATTCCAGGTTATTAATACTCTGGATTTATTTTCGCAGTTTTGGCCCAAAGGTAAAATCTGAGGACAAGAGGACATGAAGAAAATTTGAAGACATGAAGTGCAGTTTACATTTTGTAATTTAAGGATATGCATAGTGAAGTTTTTCAAATAAAGATATAAAGTTTTGTCATTGTCGTTATATGTAAAGTTAATCTAAGAGTTTGTACCTGCAGCATACAGCTCTCTCAACTTCTCCTCATCCTCAAAAGACAGTGATTGTCTCTCATCATCTGTCTCCGATCTGTTGGCATCACCCTAAAAACACAGACACGCACACACATCAGTGGAATCCCCACTATCATCATCGTCATCACCTTTTCTATACTGTCTGTTGACTGTAGAAGACTGTAAAAGTGAAAAATATGAGCAAATTGAGAGGGAAAACAGGAAGACAAAGAGTGGGAGGAGGGAGGCAGACGGGCAAAGGGGATCTCCAGTGTTCTCTAGTTGAGTTATGTGCATGGCTTTGGCAGCAATCTCCTGTAGTCATGCCAATAAAGCTTTACTGAATTTAATTAAAATTCACGCCAGAAAGATGGAGGCAGACAGCTTTGGCAAAGTGTATCTGTATGAGAGTGTGTGTGTGTGTGTGTAAAAGAAGGAAGAGAGAGAGAGAGAGAGAGAGAGAGCAAGTG
>CM057257.1:3293996-3323996 GCA_029931835.1 Etheostoma nigrum
CTTAATCGGTTGCATGTTTGTTGCCAGTGCAAACATTTCTAACCATCTAAACAACTGCTATAGTAGGGTTTAAATCAAACTCGTGACAACAATAGTGATAAGAAATGCATGTTAATAAAAATAAAGCAGAACACATGCAGAAGACAACGGAATAACTGTTAAACACGTTTATGTCGGATCAGACTGGCAGCTGATTTAACACATGAGACTCCGTGATTGCTGTTAGCCCGGCTGTTAGCCCTGGGTTTACTTCAATCTGGTTTTGTGCAACCAAGTCAAAGCTAAATTCATCCAGGATAACTTGAATATCCCGGCTTAATCCCTTATCCTGGTTTTGTGGGTTTTGTGACAGGCCCCTGGTCAGGTGTTTGACTGCGCAGATCAAAACGCATGCCAGTTTCGGTGAGTTTGTTGTTCCGTGACAAATAATTACACACTCAGAACACACTGTTTTGTTACAGACCAGCAGTCTCTAACATCTCACAGACTTTCTCTCACACAACTCTCTGAGTATGACTCTGCCTTTTTTAGAATATAATGAGCTGTGACCATATTGGTGTTTTCCACGATGGTCAGCACTGCATGGAAGCAAACTTCTTACCAATGGCTATTTTAACCAGATAAACCTGTCTTTGCGTAAGTCTCCATGTCAGGGACATAGTGGTGAGGCTCAGAGGTGAGTGGAGGCGCATTAGATGGGAGGACAGATAAGAACGAGGATTAAAATTGTTTTCCATACTGGCGTGTTGTTGTTGTTGTAGATGTACCTGTTTTAGTGCGGGCATCACGGGTATGACCTGCAGAGAGGCGGCCGACACGTCCCTTTCGGACTTGGCAGGTTTGGTGGAGTACTTCTCCAGCACTCTGAAGTCACAGCCACGGAAACAACACTCCTCTATGATCCCACGGTTCTGGTTGCGCCGGTTGTTACCCCTGCTGGTTGGCCTACATGGGGAGAAACAACAACGGGTGAAGAAAGGCCATGAGGAGGGCAAGGTTAAGGCCTGAGAACACAACACTGGCATCAGTAACGAATCTAGGTTTTTTTCACGGGATTGCTTCGTCAATCATAGCGGCCCATGGAGCAATGACGATAGAAGAAGAGAACTGCAACACATCTTTGTTTGTAGAGGATAATCTGATTAGGGCTATCGTCCGTTAAGGAGTGAATACACAAGTAAATACCCTGCGCTGTAGACACCAAAGGAGTGTAAAGGAGACAGACAGCTAAGCTTACAGACAGATCTTTGGGTGAGCAAATAGATAAAAATGGAAACTCTCCTGTGACCTTGTCCTTTGTCAAGTTTGTGTAGTTAAAGAGGATGAGGAGGGAGAGGGGCAGAGAGGTAGAGAAAATGGATCAGTGCGGTGAGAGAAAGGGGGAGGGTGTGACAAAAGAGAGGGAAAGAATGCAAAACAAAGGAGGAAGAGAGTGGAGACATGGAACCGAAAGGTATTGAAGAACAAGGTGAGGTGGTGGAAGCTTTGCATGTTGAAGTCCTGCGCCCCAAATCTCATGAGAGGAAAGGCCAGATTTGATTGCAGAAGGAGGAACATGAGAAAGGGAGGGTGATCAAGGGGGGAGGAGAAGGAGAAGTGAAGGCGAAGGGAGCTCCTCTATGTTGGCCTAAATTGGATAATAATCATTATGACTGGTAGAGCTGTAATCAAAGTCCTGAAATTTTGAAAAAGAAAAAAAAAAATTGACTGGGGGTGGAAAAAACCCATTAGATTATGTGTGTGAGGAAGAAAAATACCAAACACGCATACCGCACAAGCCACAGACAGAGCGATAGCCTCAGCTATCCAAACAGATGTGTGCCATTGGACAACCAAGACAGAGGGACATTAAAAAATATAATAATAATAAAAATAAAGCGAAACAGCGTCTGTGCAACCCATTGTGCAAACATGTGCCGGGATTGAAACCTACTGAAAAAGAAGCCTTTGTCTTCACAGACGAACTGCAGCGCATCCACCAGTTCTCCACCACACAGCACCTCTGCCGAGGCTATTTCCACAGCGTAGAGCGCTAGGGACAATGCAAATAGCAGCGCGCGACTGGACGAAGATATCCTCTTGACAGACACGGGTTTATGTGTACTAAAGGGACACTGCGGCCCAAACAGGTTTTTTTTTATACATTAGAGGGGCTCCCCTTTCCACTTGCTTCACAAAGATGTGGTTAGATAGATAGATAGATAGATAGCCTTTATTATTAGACTCAGGGTCCATAAAATACATCAACAACAACAACAACAAAAAAAAGATACTAATACACAAGACAGACACCAATTAAATAAGACAGCTATACCAGTAGCCCCAGAAGGGGGACTGGTATCGCAAAGCACTGAGCCTCGGGTTAATATCAAAAACATCTGTTTTAAGCCATACAACACAAATTCCACTTCAAATATTGAATGCACACTACACAACTCAAAATGTAACAACATGTCGAATTCTGAGGACAAAGTTAATGAGGTGCATAAGCCCCGCCCCTGACACAAATCGAAATTATAAGGACTAGGTTGATTTGTGAGGACATCAGCTATACACACAACTGTCACTAAGGCGCATTAAAGGATCAATCACGATTAAAGGAACATGTCCACACACATACACAATAAGTGAAGGCACTGCATTAAAAAGACACATCTAACATATGAGGACAGATTTTAACAGACAAGATAACTCTCTCTTTTTATATTTATTTTGATATACATACATAAATAGATATAGATAGGTCACTGTAAGCCACCACTTTTATTGTCTGATTTTTGTATCTTGCCCCTTTGAGGGCATGAGTGATTAAACTTCAAAGTCATTGCTAATATAAGTGGTATTTAATACGGTACACATGCAGTCATGACATGGCTGAGGCAGTAGGCCCACTTTAAAGCTCAGTGGTCTCCTGAAATACAATCCTATTAGTGGGATATGACTGGTAACCTATGGCCAGTATTACCTCGTAAAAGACAGATTATACAAACAGACAAATAACATCAGTCAGTGAAAAAAGTGCCATTTTAATACAAACAGCAGTTTACAAAAAAACTGAGGCATCAGCAGAAACTTGCCCTTTTTTAAGAACAAAGAACTACAACAGCATTGCATCATAACAGCAACACAACACTTTATTGGCTGGTTTTCTTTTTCAGAGTTATGCCCCTATTTCTAACAAAGTCTTTGATGTTTTGAAGTGACCGCCTATCAAGATCAGGATGTTCAGCATTCTTACACTGCTGACATTCAATTCTTGTGGCCAGTTTTCCCTTGGCAATGTGCTTTTTAAAATGCCTCATTATAGCGGCAACCTCTTTTGGGGACCACTGCCTTTTCTGTTTCCTTCTTTGATTCTGTCTCTCCGGGCAATCTCCAGGAGACACTACAAAAGTGATAAAACATATTTGGTCAAGTCAGTGGAAATCCACATGTGTAGAGTTAACACCTATGCACAGAAATGTTGTCACCTAGTAAATGGACAACTTCAAAGTGTTGTAAACTAGCCATGCACAAATCTGACTTTTTCTCCTGATTTTGAATTCCCTTTCTGACGGTATTGGTACTGGTAAATACCATGTAGTAATCAAATGCTAATGCTCTCTCTCTTGCCCTATTTAAAATGTGTAAAACTCACTGGTTGGCTTTCATGGATCATTCTTTTATGTTTATGTTTAAAGTATTTCTGGGCTGCTCTTTTTGTCAAACTTTGTGAGATATGTAAAATGTATTTCATCCTGAAAATCTAAATTACTTAATAACACACAAAAAAGAACATGTGAAAATTGAGTTTTAGGAGGGATATTCAATCAGATCAGTTTCACATAAGCAGACCCCTAATCACATCCAAATGGATTCTATTTTTTAACAAAAACCTACCACAGCCTTTAAACTATCATGATTATCTTGTGAAGCACATGCAGGAATGAATGAATTACTATCATCAATAGCTTTCTATTTAGACAGAGCAGAGTGGGAACCAACTGACTCTAAAAAAGGTGACCAATAGGGATGAGCGAGTACAGCATTATCTGTATCTGTATATCACATGAACTATCTGTATCCGTACTCGGACTGGGCGGGGCCTAACCCAGAAGTGGACAGTTTTTCGAACAGATAGTATTACACACCCATACTATCACAGTCATAGCTGTGACAAAATGCAGCGCAACTAAAAACTTACCATCTCTATTGAAAGCTGCGGCGATGTGCAAAACGTTGTTGCACCTTTGCTTTGGCATTTTCTTTGTCCCTCTGGAGGCTCTCCAGCTTCCTTCTCAGCCATTTTTTGCGGCTCTCTCTTGAACCTGGTCAGTGGAGGGTTAAGAGCATGTTTTTTATTTTCAGTGGGTCTTGAAGGGGCGGACGCTGCCCTTCTTTTGCGGTCCGGTGTGTTGCCCGGAGATGTAGGTAAAAAGTTGGTAAAGCCGATGTTCAAATCTTTGGCTGCTGAATGAAAGATTCTTTCATGAATATGGGGATACCGTCTTTTGGTCCATTTGATCGCCACTATCCAGGCCCTTGACCAGTCTTCCTGCTGAAGGGATGAGAGGACCTTTTTGAGATTTTCGGTAGGGCCTTTATAGTGTTCCTCCAAGATTTGGAGGGTGCACTGGAGCCAATTATCCGCATTTCCTTGGAGGAAAGTGGATGTTGTATCAGTGTTTTTGGCCGGTTGGATTATGGTGGAGAGCCAGGCTTTTATCTGCTGGAGATGTGTCGGGACAGGGAGTTCTTCTCCTGTTTTCACCTTCCAGAGGTGGTGGTGGGAGCGCAAGAAGTCGAAGAGGGTCCTGACTAGTTGTTGAAAGTTGTCTTTTGAGGTCGCCATTGTTAGAGCTAAGTGATTAAAAGGAAGAGAAGGGTCTTTAAGTATATGTTAAATGTATTGTAAACGTACTGTTATTTAGAAACAGATTTTTTTGTAAGATATATCCTGACAAGGTATTATTGTGGGTTAACGGCTGTGTAAGTTATGGAGGGAAAAGGTTATCCGAAAGGCACTGGCTGGGTTAGGTGTGTTCGGATCCCATTAGCCACTAAACCGTTAACCCTCAGGGTATCCCTTAAAGGGATAACCTTCAGAGTGGAAACAACCCATACCTCTGCTACCAGGAGGTGGTGAAAGAGACCTTTCGACCAAACCTCTATTTTAAGGAGATGGGGGGGGAAGAAAAAAGATATAGAGATCCATCCCTCTGTCTAGAGGAGGTGGATGAGAGAGAGAGAGATCCATCCCTCTGTCTAGAGGAGGTGGATGAGAGAGAGAGAGAGAGATCCATCCCTCTGTCTAGAGGAGGTGGATAAGAGAGAGAGAGAGAGAGAGAGAGAGAGAGAGATATCCATCCCTCTGTCTAGAGGAGGTGGATGAGAGAGAGAGAGAGATATCCATCCCTCTGTCTAGAGGAGGTGGATGAGAGAGAGAGAGATCCATCCCTCTGTCTAGAGGAGGTGGATGAGAGAGAGAGAGAGAGATCCATCCCTCTGTCTAGAGGAGGTGGATGAGAGAGAGAGAGAGAGAGAGAGATATCCATCCCTCTGTCTAGAGGAGGTGGATGAGAGAGAGAGAGAGATATCCATCCCTCTGTCTAGAGGAGGTGGAGGAGAGAGAGAGAGATCCATCCCTTTGTCTAGAGGAGGTGGAGGAGAGAGGGGGAGGGGAGTTTTGAGAAATCACAATCAGTATGTTTGAGGTTTAAATCCTACTTTAGGTAAATTCTAAATTTTGGGAGCACATCATCAGTAGTGGACCCCAGTATCATCAAGTGTTTCGGCCATTACCAACTAGACACTCTCCACTGAGGGCGGCCCTCCCAGGATTGATCAAGTCCCGGGGTGTGTCCCATAGTCAATTAGTTTTTGTTGTAAAAAATAGTGAAGAAGTTTTTAGGATCATAAAGTTAGGTTTTAAGTGTTTAAAAGAGGCTAAAGATCAGATAGGGATTAAGTTATGAATTGGATCACGATGTTATGTTTAGAGGCTAATTTTAAGAGGTAAGCTAGAAGTTAAAGAAAAGTTCAAAGTAGAAATAGGGTTTAAATTTAAGGGGTCATAATGCTATGTCTTAAAAGCTAATTTGTAAGGAAGTAGGTTAGCTAGCTAGATAAACTTTGGGATAAAGGAATTGAAATGAGTTTTAAGGAACATAATGCTACGTTTTGGAGGCTATTTATTAGAAAAAGGAGCTAGAAATCTAATAAGTAACCATTAGGAAATAAATTGAAGATAACTTCTGTGTTAGAGTTAAGTAATAAGGCTGAAAAAGTAAGTAAAAGTCTAAAGAAGTTTGTTAAAGGTCTAGATAATAAATTAGTTTTAAACTGAAAAAGGAGCTAAGGGCTAAAAAGTGGCTAAGGGCTCAAAAATAGAGGGAGCCGGGATAAAAAATGGAAGCGTTGAAACGGAGGTCCAAGCTGAGGGGGGTCCTAGGTCCCGTTGCATCCACGACCTGACCACCTAAGCTGGGTCAGGGGACACTGGTGCAATGGGTATCCAGGGCCCCGTTGGACCAAAAGGCAACAAAGGCAACATGGGGATGATGGGGCCACCTGGGCCCTGCACCCCGGCCATCCAATCTGAATTCCATGCAGCCGTCGACCAGTCGTTCCCTGCTCCAGACTGGCCGGTCCCTTTCCCTGTCGTCATTACCAACCAGCAGGGGCACTTTAACCCAACCATGGGCATATACACGGCCCCCATCAAC
This sequence comes from Etheostoma nigrum, assembly GCA_029931835.1. Taxonomy (NCBI): domain Eukaryota; kingdom Metazoa; phylum Chordata; class Actinopteri; order Perciformes; family Percidae; genus Etheostoma; species Etheostoma nigrum. The sequence goes on from CM057257.1 coordinate 3,300,701, forward strand.
TGCACCTACGTTTTCACCTTTAACCTGGCAGTGGTCACAAAGCCCCTTACGGTGGGCCTGTTCGTTAACTTCAACCCTGTAGTCAAAAACACAGAAGCATATAGCCGCTCCACCACCAGCCAGACCATCGTCCTAACCCTGAAAGCGTCCGACCGTGGTGGCTGCAGGTGAAGAACGACCTCACCAACGGCCTTTACACCGACGGCGGCAGCAGCAGTACGTTCTCCGGGTACTGACTTCTGTGAAATGCCCTTTGGCCGACTGTTCGTACCCGAGCCTCATTATAAACCGGGCGACTTCACCTAGGAGGACCCTCCACACTGCAAACATCTGTCTATATGGTACATATTGAATGTTTATTTTTCTTACTATATATTCTGTAATACAAGGCATATACTGTATATATATATATTCTTATTACCAGTATATATCACTGCTACTACATTGCACATATCTTACTATATTAAGGTGACCAGATTTCTCAGACAAAATAAAAACTTAAAACAGGGACACTAGACCTAGAGCTGAGTATCGGATACATTGAGGATTGAGGAAATATTTTCCTTTGACATTGATGCAGTATTAAACGAGATCGCTGCAGTCGGCAGCAGAGAAACAAGCAACAATGGAAGTTAATAAGATAATTGTCCAGCCATACCCCACTCTAATAAAAAGGCAGAGGATTGTAAAATTAAGAAATGAGACGTATACACCCGTGTTTTATTTTCCAGTTTCCATCTATAAACGCATCAAAGACAATCGGATAATTAGATAGTTTTTCGTTTTTTAATATCAAAACGAAAAACGGGTTGTTCTCCTATTTTTTATTTTTTTCCCTATTTACTAATGGTAATTGTGAAACTGGCTGTTTTTTTGTTTTTTTCATTTCAAAACGAAAATCCGTTGCCCGCCAAGTACACGGACCGGTTTGGCTGTTGTTACAGGTGATTTCTGCCAAGTTACAATAGTGTTACATATTCTGACAACAACTGTCAGAAAATGTAACACTATATGTGACTCCTTGGGCCAGTGGCAACAGCGCACCCTACAGTCACAAAATATGATGGTCACGGAATTTGGTGTTACACATAAGCGGCGACACACACACAAATGGAGCAACACACAGTGTTAATTCAGTTCATTTGTGAAAATTAAGTCTTACTACTCATAAAACATAAAATTATCCTACGTATTATTTTCAAGCCGACTTTTCTGTTGGGACGGTAGATTTTAATCACGATTCGTCTTTTGAGTTTAGTCTGCACTAATTCTTTAGCTTTCTATGGTCTTTACATCTAGTATGACATAGAATTATTACGTTGATATCACAGATTTTACACACGCTCATGTTTACGTTATATTTCATATCAACTTTACCACAAGCTTTATACATGGATAATGTGAATCCAAGTTAAATTCTGGTCATTATATGGGTGATTAATGACAGAGTGGTCTGTCAATAATGGTGGTTATAGTCGTTTTCGTAACGCCGTCTGTGTGTGGCTATTGATTAAAACGAAACTGTTTAAACCAGAAAATAAGGATCAAATTAGGACGCCTTCGCAACGTAGCTGGTTGCTGTGGTAACAAGAGGCATCTCAAGGAATCAGCCCGATACACGAAGTTTGTAATATCCCCGTAAATATTCTTCGCCATACTTGCTGTACCGACCATAGACTGATAAATAGTACCGACACTCAAAAGACGAATCGCAACCTTAACATAAAAACAACTGCCCCTAACTACCGTACTAACAATAAGCTAATGCTAGCAAACGCTATTCACGTGTTAGCAACAACCCCAACTGTACCAGAAAAGACATAAGTATTTATAATAATACACAGGATGTCACGATGATTGTTATGTTCCCCTTCGAGGGGAACTTGAACTGCGTCGGTTACGACACTATGGGAACGCCTTTAGGCATGACAGGGCTGAATGCGAATGAAACTACTCCAATCCTATTGGTCCTAGTGAGAACGGTAGCATGTGACGGCATAACCGTAGGGACATATAAGCACGCCGGCACATAGCTCATTAGCTTTTTTCTATTCAGCAGGCACGTTGGTTGAATGTTGGTATTGAAAAGCTCCTGTTACTCACCTGGAATATGTCTGAGCGCTTGTACCAGTTCCGGAGATGTGTTTCTCCCTGCCCTCGTTTCATCACGGTAGGTGATTCGCACGAACTGTATGTTGCTTGTCTGGGCCTGTCGCACGCCACGGCGGCTCTCGTGGGGGCTGTTTGTGACCATTGCGAGGCCCTGCCCATGCGGGTACTGAGGTCCCGCGTGGCCCTCTTTTCCGTGGACGGCCAGATACGCTCTCCCCCTGGCTTGGGCCCCGCGGTCGCCGAGGCAGCTCGCCGGCTCCGGACATGGGGATCGCGGCAAGATCTGCTGGAGGGTTCCGAGACGGCTGAGGCCCCTTCTCGTCCTTCGACTGCCGATTCCAACTCCCCTGGTCCTCGTTACTCGGCTTCTTCTGTTCGGGGACACAGGTTGGAGAGGCGGACGCACTCTGACTCTGAGGAGCGGGATGTGCTTGGCGCCTTGGAGGAGGGTGAGGACTTCCGGGTGTCCCGACGTCATCAGAAGAGCGCCGCGCCAGCCTATGATGAACTGTTGGAAGTGGTGACGCGGGCTGTGGTAAAACTCGGCCTGGATTGGCCACAGGCTGTCAGGGAGCTTAGCTCTGGTGGCAGGCTGGATGATCGCTTCCTGCGGAGCCATTCCGTCCCTCCGCGCCGGTCTTTGCCGTTTTTCCCAGATTTACACAACCCGGCCCACTTCCGGGTTAAATTCTGTCCACTTCCGGGTTAGGCCCCGCCCAGTCCGAGTACAGATACAGATAATTCATGTGGTAAACAGATAGAGATACAGATAATGCTGTACTCGCTCATCCCTAATACATTTTAAAAGTAAACTTACTTTAGTAACACAAGTAGATCAACTCCTAGAAAAACTCTGTCTATGAAGAAGAATTAATCCAAATCCTACAATCGATAACACACTGAAGCGTTAATCCACGTTCAAAACACTGTGTGATTCAAACAGCTGGCAGCTGTGCGAACCGTAACTTCCGCTTATAATAACCTCACCGTCATTCCATTTCTGGGGCGAAACGGAAATCAAATAACAATTTTGATCATCAAACTTCATTTCGAAACCATCCCAATTAAAATAAATACAGATAACATTGTTGTTAAATTAAATTTGATGCTTTTGTAGAATTGTTTATGATTTCAAATTACTTTTTGGGCAGACTTAGCATGGCTGAACAGCTACAACGTACTGTAGCTTGCACTACACCAACCAAACTCCATTTAAAAAAACTGAACTTTTAGCGTGTGTAAACCCAACATGTAAACAAGTGAAGTATAACTTAATTTCCACCAAAACTAGAGTTGTGATCATTGAAAAAGTGTAGACAAGACCAAATCGGCTTTTCATAGTTTTATTTGGTTTCTGTCGACTTTGAATGAAGTGTGTTATTGGATGCTAAAATGTTGTTTAACAAGGAGTCTGGTGGGTTTAGCGATACAAGCAATAGCAAAATATATATTACTAAAATACCCCAGTTTTGCTAAGATTTTAAATATATACAGTATTGTTTTAATGGTGAAGTTAAGTTTTTCAGAGATAAACGTTTTTATAACCTAGTTAAGACTTTAAACAGCTATGACGTAGCTAACACTAGACCAACCAAACTCCATTTAAAAAAAAGAGTCCTTTTACCGTGTATAGAGCCAAATTATAATTTTATATCTACCAACACTACAGTTGTGATTATAACAATCCATGATGTAATACCCTATTAACAATTTATTCAAGAATATGAACTTGCTACGCTCAATGTAATGTCCATCACCTTCACCCCATTTCAATATAACCTACACTTAAAAACAACAATGCCATCATAAGTCACACTATAAATGTCTTTAGAATAGGTCATGAACAGTTCATATTGCATGTGAATGAAGGCCAGTATGTGTTCCATTCCCCTGAAAAATAAAAGTGAATACCAAATACTAACCCTTTATCTGGTTAGGAATTTAAAAAAACAGCTCACTAAACCTTAAAGATAAACCATATAATATATTCCACTTTTTCTAATAATTATCAGTTAATAGCCTTTGATCTCTGAAATTGTTTTTCCTCAACATTTTAAATAAACTTACATATATACAAAATGAACCCCCCACCAATAAACAAGTTTATCTATAAAATATTTACATCTATTATACATATAAAACAATTAACAGTACACACAACTTTGTCTAAATAAGAGAAAAAAATTCTTAAATAAAAACAAAATAAATGAAACAATTTTTATTCCTCTAATACAATTTCCTCATCTCCCTCTTCATTATGGACCGCTCCATTCCTTTCCCTATGACTGGTGTCTTCTTCCTCATTCTCCTCTTTAGTCTGTTGGACGGCGGTTGACGATCCTGCATTTGTTACGGGTGAGGAGAAATGGAGGACCCAAACGCAGAGAAGAGGGAGGCAGGCGGGAGCAGGTGCACAAGGATTTATTAGCAAAAGGTCCAAAAACAAACACAGGGATCCAAAACCAAGCAGCAAAGTCCAAAAAATGCAAGCAAGAAGTCCACAGGGGTCCGGGGGAAAAAGGCAGGGAAAACATCCAGGGGAACAGGAACAATACCGGGAACGCTGCAACAAGGTGACGTATAGACAAGCAAACGAACAAGAATGATTTGACAAGAGACAAAGGGAACACAGGGGTTAAATACAAGAGGTAATGAGATCATGGGGAACAGGTGAGACATCAGGTGAATCACATCAGGGCGGGGCAGGACAATCAGACAAGCACAAAGCAAAGTCCAGTCGGCCGGTCTGAGTCGGGGGTCCGGTCGGTCTGTCTGGGAGTCCGGTCTGGGTCGGGGTGACAGCTCGGCCGGTCTGGGTTTGGGGGGCGGGCGGCCGGGGGTCCACATCTTCGGCGGCAGCCGGGGGTCCGCGTTGTCAGCGACAGTTGCCGGCTGGGGGTCCGCGTTGTCAGCGGCAGTCGCTGGCTGGGGGTCCGCGTCGTCAGCGGCAGCGGCTGGGGGTCCGCGACACTGGATGCAGGCTCCGGGGGGTTGGTCCTCACAGGTTCTGGAGTGGAGGGCTGAGAATGGCGAAGGGGGGCCCTTGCGTCCTCCACGTCTGCGGCCACCCCGATTCCCGGAAAAGACGGCCAGGTGGGTACCCTCGAAGGACCATCCTTCCATCTCCTCTTTGCGTTTGAGCCAGCCATGGAAATGCTCAAACAGAGAGCTGCACTTCCTAGGCCGAGGGGGTCCGTGGTGGCCGGGGGACGCTGGTGGCTGGGTCAGGAACGCTGCTCCAACCGCAACGGTGTTGGTGGTCCTGGATGTAGCCGGGCAGGGGGGAGAGTCATTGGACGCCGTGAGCAGAAAAAGTCTCTAGTCTTATTCTGACTTCCTCAAAAGGTAGCAAAAGGTCCAAAAACAAACACAGGGATCCAAAACCAGACAGCAAAGTCCAAAAAATGCAAGCAAGAAGTCCACAGGAGTCTGGGGGGAAAAGGCAGGAAAACATCCAGAGGAACAGGAACAATACCGGGAACGCTGCAACAAGGTGACGTATAGACAAGCAAACGAACAAGAATGATCTGACAAGAGACAAAGGGAACACAGGGGTTAAATACAAGAGGTAATAAGATAATGGGGAACGAGTGAGACGTCAGGTGAATCACATCAGGGCGGGGCAGGACAATCAGACAAGCACAAAGCAAAGCTAGACAAGACTAGACAAGACAGGAAACCATACTATCAAAATAAAACAGGAAGCAGAACAAACAGACACAGCGGAACACAAGAAAGGACCAACAACACAAGACCGGGGAGAAAACGGAAACAAAAACACAAGGATAGCCAAATGGGAAAAACAAACCCAAACAAAAACCCCAAACCACAACAGCATTCTCATCAACATGTTCCTCCATGTCATCTGCAAACAAAGCAAAACACATGCATTGTGAATACACCTTTGTTCTCACAATAATTATTTTAATAAGTCAAGAAACCAAATATGTTGACAAATTCCATATTACTGTCCAAAATCACAATCTACATATGCAACATTGTAAACAGACTGTTACACAGAAGGACAGTTACATTTTATAATGAATATCATAACAATACATATTCATGTTCAACTTCCTGAACTACTCCTGGTAACATTATTTGAAGTGTAAGATGGTAACTTTTACTTCAGTTTAGCAAATACTACAATCAACCATAAGACAACAGTTATAAATGAGACAACATGCACACCACAACTACACCTGAACACTTACCATCAAAAACTGCTGTGGCCAGAAACAACTTGTCTTCCAGTGATAGTATTTTTGCTTGAAGGAGGCTCTCCTCAGCCAAGTAACGCTCCCTCTCCCGCCTAAGGTAACTTGACAACTGTGATATCTTCTAAGGAAGAACTTAATGTCCACATCATCCCAACTCCTTGAATGTTTTATACAAATGGACAGGCATAACATCGGTACAAGTTACGAAGATACTTTCACATGTCTCAAGCTGGCAACAACTTCTTCTTCTTCGTCTTTTTCTACGCCTGAGACAACATCCTGTCAGCAACATACTTGGATTTAGAACTCAATGTAATAGCGCCTCCTTCTGGAACATCCCTTATTAGCAGCTAACTTCAAATACAGGATAAGGAAAATGAACTAGTATTCTTCATAAGTAAGTAAATGATATAGCTTACAGATAAGCATTCTTGTTACTCAATTTTACAGTTATGATATTACAGTTAGGATACCACATCTCCCCCCGTTTTAAGTTAACACCTTATTACCTCTAGAAGGAAACACCGGTGAGCTACAAAGCACAATATGTATCCTCTTAAATGAAATCAAATATTTGGAACATGAAATTATACGTATTCTTTTTTTAAATTTTTTTTTTATGTTCCATTAAACTAGGAAGGTTCGTCCTTCCAGTGAGATCAGAGCGCATTGTTGCTCTATTCCTGGAACAGATCTCACTCTATCTAACAAAGTCTTTGAGGTGCTCAGGTGAGCGCCTCTCCCGCTCGGAGCGTCGCACCACCGGAGCAATGGGCAAGTCTGGTTGGACCTGAGTATCTGGAGCCAGCTGATGATCTGGTGGCGCAACAGGAGGAGGTTCTCCCCTGTCATCCAAACTTGTAGGCAAGGGGCCCACAAAACCTCCAACGGTGTCCAACACAGTCTCCTCTTCATTCTCAGACTCAATACTGGGAACAGTGTCAGCTAGTCTAGCTCTCACTTGGTCCACGTGCCTTTTCATGGTTTGACCACTTCCCACGATCACTGTATACGACACTGGGCCTGATGAGCTCTGAATGACAGCAGGAATCCACTTAGGCCCATAAGAATAGTTCCTAACAAACACAGTATCCCCGGGCAAGAAACTCCTCACTTTTCTGTTTGTGTCGTGAGTCTGTTTCTGTTTCAGCTGCTTTTGCTGCACTTTTGATTTCACATCTGGCATGAGCAGGTCAAAAGTTGATCTGAGCCTCCGGGCCATCATCAGTTCTGCGGGTGACAAGCCTGTTGTTGCATGGGGTGTGATGCGATAACTGAACAGAAATCTTGACAACCTGGTTTGCAACGTATCACCCTTCATCTTCTTCATCCCCCCCTTGAAGGTCTGCACAGCCCTCTCCGCCAAACCATTGGAGGATGGGTGAAATGGCGCTGACCTCACATGACGGATGCCATTCTGCTCCATGAAGGACTCAAACTCCGAGCTTGTGAAACAGGGACCATTGTCCGATACCAACATTTTTGGCAGACCAAACACACTGAAACTCTGCCGCAGTTTCTCTATGGTAGCCTGGGATGTGGATGACTTCATTGGGTAGATGTCCATCCACTTTGAGTGAGCATCCACGATAAGCAAGAACATTTCTCCTAGGAAAGGCCCCGCATAGTCCACATGAATTCTTGACCATGGTGATTCTGGCCACTCCCATGGGTGTAATGGAGCAGTAGGAGGAGCCTTTTGGTGTTTTGACAGTCTTCACACGACTGCACTTCCTTTTCCACATCGTGATCCATACCTGGCCACCACACATAAGATCTAGCAAGACCTTTCATTCTTGACATGCCGGAGTGTGCCTGGTGAAGTAGCTGCAGTATCCTATCTCTGCCCTTTGTAGGAATGATTACTCTGGCTCCCCAGAGGACACAGCCGTCTCTTACACTCAATTCCAATCTCCTTTGGTGATATGGCTTGAGGTGAGCATCTGTCTTTGTAGGCCAACCTTTCAGGACATATTCATGAATTTGGGACAAAATCACATCTTTAGCTGTCCAGCGCTTTATCTGGTTTGTGTCCACTAGCTTATCATCAAGCAGATCCATCATCAAGACTTGCTCTTTTGCCGCATTGTCATGCACTGTTTCTGACATAGGCAGTCTGCTCAACGCGTCAGCATTGGCGTTGTTTTTTCCTGGTTTGTACACAATTTTATACTCATAGGCACTGAGATGCACAGCCCATCTTTGCACTCTCGGGGAACCCATTTGTGGAATAGGCTTTTTCTCGTTAAAGAGAGAGATCAACGGCTTATGATCAGTGTAGATCATAAAGGCTCTTCCATACAGGTATTTGTGAAACTTCTGAATACCAAACATAATCGCCAAGCCTTCTTTGTCCAGCTGTGAGTATTTCTTTTCAGCAGGGGACAATGTGCGTGACATGAACCCCAGGGGTCTCTCACTTCCATCATCCATCAGATGTGATAAAACAGCGCCCACGCCGTACGGGGAAGCATCACATGACAGTATTAATTCACGGTCGGCTGAATAATGAACTAACACTTCTGCTGAGTTAAGCAGGGCCTTAGATTTTTTGAAAGCTTCTTCCTGCTTCTTTTGCCATGCCCATCTCACATCTTGTCGTAACAGTTCATGCAGTGGAGCTAACAGGGTTGACAAGTTGGGAAGGAATTTATTGTAATAATTTAGCAAACCTAAGTATGACTTAAGTTCAGTCACATTTGTGGGAGTGGGAGCCTCCATGATAGCTTTCACTTTCTTCTTCACAGGGTGAAGCCCCTGTGCGTCCACTCGGTGTCCCAGATACTCCACTTCCTCTTGCAGGAAAGTGCATTTATTTCTCCTTAGGCGCAACCCAGCCTCTTCTAACCTTGTTAACACTGCCGAGAGGTTCTCCAGGTGATCTGCCTCATCAACTCCAGTCACCAGGATGTCATCCAGGTACACCGCCACCAGTGGAATCCCCCGCAATAGCCCCTCTATGGTCCTCTGGAATATGGCTGGTGCGGAAGCAACCCCAAAAGGCAGTCTGTTGTACGTGAACAATCCTCGATGTGTGTTTACTGTCAAATATTTCTTTGACTCATCATCCATGAGTATCTGCTGGTACGCGTGACTCATATCCAACTTGGAGAACTGTTTTCCTCCTGACAGTGCCGCAAACAGGTCCTCTACTCTGGGTATAGGATATTGTTCCAATGAGGAAACAGTATTCACAGTGAGCTTGTAGTCTCCACATAATCTTACAGTTCCAACAGGTTTCAGAATCGGAACAACAGGTGCTGCCCATTCTGCATATCTCACTGGTGTGATTATGCCTTCTTCCAACAGTCTGTCTATTTCTTCATCCACTTTCGCCCGCATGGCGTAAGGTACAGACCTGGGACGGAAGAATCTTGGGACAGCATTGGCTTGTACATGGATGGTGGCTTTCGTTCCTTTCAGGGTGCCTAGCTCCTCTTTGAACACATTCTCATGTTTACTCAGCACTTGCTGTAGTGTTTTCTTTTCTGTTATCATGTGTTGCAGCTGTTGGGCTTTGTGTTTGAGTTTGATTTCCTTCCATCTGAGACGTATCTCCTCCAGCCATCCACGCCCTAGTAAACTGGGGCCGTTTCCTTTAACCACAATGAGGGGCAGTTTTCGTCTTTGCTGCTTGTATTTAACCCTCACAAGGGCTGCACCTATCACGTTAACAGGATCACCTGTGTAAGTCTCCAACTGGATTTTAATTGGCCTTAAACAGGGGATTTTTTTATCCTTCCACAGCTTCTGGAATGCATTTTCATTCATAATTGTGAGACTACAACCTGTGTCAATTTCAAAATTAACACCTTCCCCATTCAGTTTCATCTCCACCATGTAAGGGTCAACTTTTCTCAGGTGTACTTCACTCATGCGTCCCAATCTGAACTTTATGCAATTAAGGGTAAATGTGTCGTCGTCTGAGCTATCACTTTTACTTCCAACCTGACTGTCTTGCACTTTGTGAGCACAATAACTCTTTCCTTTCCGTGAATCCGCAGGTTTCTTCTTAAAGGTTCAGTAGGTAACTTTTGTAAAAATGTATTTTTTACATATTTGTTAAAACTGTCACTATGCCCTGACAGTAGAATATGAGACAGATAATCTGTGAAAAAATTAAGCTCCTATGGCTCCTCCCTGTGTCCCTGATGCCATTTGGCAGAAATACACCGCTCCCGGTCAAAACAGCCAATCAGAACCAGGAGGACTGTCTTAGCAGTGTCAATCACTCGTGTACGCGCTGCTCATAACCCTCCCCCCCTCCCCCTTCCCCCCGCACAGCGCGTACAGTGTTCAAGCTCAAGATTGCCCGTGTGCTGCAGCTGTGCTAATCACGGAGAAACAACTTTTCAGGAAAACTGCCAATTTCTCGAGTGACACCTGCTTAGAAAACAAAGACGGGCAAACAGAAGAAGACCGATGACGAAAAGCGAGCTAAAAAAGAATTAAACCGAGCCGAAATAAAACGAGGGTCAACCTCGTAGCGGCTTTTCAGAGGCGGAGGGAGCTACGCCTCCTGAAAGGATTCAACACGGATTCAATCAGAGCTAGCCACATTTCTGCTTGACATGTAAGTATCCCTGCTGGATTTGTTTCATTTATTAATAACCAGCTACACAACTAAACTAGCGATGGTTACAGTATCGCTGGTGATAGCGCAAATCTCATTTTACTCTGTAGCTTGTTGCTAGCTAAGTCTAACAGTTAGCTTGTTAGCTTGTAGCACGGCAGGAATGTTGTAGCTAACTCGTTCACCCTCAGTATAAGCAGTATTGTTTCGATACCTACATTTAGTAAGCCTAAATGTGTTTTTGTCGATCACAATTAAATGCAGCTATGGTGAAACTACTTTAATTGTGCGCTGTCCCTGCCCCTGTTTCTTCCCCCTCAGGATTGTAAATCAAATGTCTGACACACATTCTTTATGCTCCTCCAACAGGTCAGACATGGCCCCAGACACAGAGCCACGTGAAGGAATCGTCTTTCAGTCCAAATCAAGATGTTCAGTATTTCCTTGTGTGTACTTTGCAAAAAAAGCTGATTTATTTTACCCATATGTAAAATAAAACCTAAGACCTATTTCTAAGATGTTGTTACTCCTTGGCTTAGTGAGCTTCCTCAGTGATTCATCATTCCTACTGAAAGTTTAGTGTTTTAAATTGATCCAAAAGGTAATTCAGTAATGTACTGTGTAAAGTGCTGCTTTTGTTCTCACAAATGAGCGATTACATAAACATTTTTAATCCCTTTTTTATTGAAAAATATTTCCAAAACTTTTAATAGAAATATTTTAAATAAGCAATTTTTTTACATAAAGTTTTAAAAGCACAGCACACAACAGCTATACCCTCCTCTGAATAAATCCCCTCTATTGTGTGGAAAACATCGGTGGCCCTGCTTACTAGCCTGCGCGTTCACGGCAGGCTCGAGGAGTTGTGGAGGGGGGGGGCTGTAGCGCAGCAGAGAGCAAGGGGGAGGAGCCTGTAAGGTGTGCTTGTTCAAATTTTTAGGCTAAGTCCACGTTTCCTCAAAACTACCTACTGCAGCTTTAACCTGATTCTGTGTATTTTTGCTACGGCAAGCTCTAGCAATGTGCCCTATCTTTCCACAAGCATGACATTTCACTTCTTTGAACTTACAGTCTGTTGCAACATGCTTAGATCCCTTGCAACGGTAACACTCTCTTGTTGCTACCCTGGATGTACCCGCGTCCTGTGGGCCGTTGTTGACATTGAAGTGCTTCACCGTTGCACCTGGGTTTTGCAGATTCTGTGCATTCCTATTTGCGGTCTCCGCTGCCACAGCAATTGACAATGCTCTGTCAAATGTTAAATCAGTTTCTGCTAGAAGACGTCTTTGAATCCGATCATCATTTATTCCACATACGATGCGGTCCCTTAACATCTGCTGTAGTGTGTCACCGTACTGGCAATCCTGCGCTAGCCGACGTAGCTCTGCCACATACTCCATTACTGATTCATTATGCTTGCGAGTACGGGAATCAAACTTGTATCTCTGCACGATTTCACTCGGTTTAGGATTGAAGTGATCTTTCAACAGGCTTACCAGTTCTTGATAAGTTTTATCTTTTGGCTTTCCTGGGCTGAGGAGGTTTCGCATCAAGCTGTATGTCGATGCTCCCACGACGCTTATGAGTATGGCTCTCTGCCGATCTCCGTCGTCAATCTGATTTGCCTCAAAAAACTGCTCCAGTATTTCACAATACTCTTCCCAAGTCTGGTTTCTTGCATCAAACGCTGCTAGCGTGCCAAAAGTAGCCATCTTGTCACTTTTAATTCACTCTCTCCCCTTTCCAGCCGGAGAAAAGTACACGGCAACCTGCAGCCCCGACGTCCAATGCCACTCAATCCACCGGCATCAGGCCAAAAAATATTATCCTCGTCGCCAAAAAGATGTGATATCTTCTAAGGAAGAACTTAATGTCCACATCATCCCAACTCCTTGAATGTTTTATACAAATGGACAGGCATAACATCGGTACAAGTTACGAAGATACTTTCACATGTCTCAAGCTGGCAACAACTTCTTCTGTCTTTTTCTACGCCTGAGACAACATCCTGTCAGCAACATACTTGGATTTAGAACTCAATGTAATAGCGCCTCCTTCTGGAACATCCCTTATTAGCAGCTAACTTCAAATACAGGATAAGGAAAATGAACTAGTATTCTTCATAAGTAAGTAAATGATATAGCTTACAGATAAGCATTCTTGTTACTCAATTTTACAGTTATGATATTACAGTTAGGATACCACAACAACCACCTGTTCTTTGCTTTGGTAGCCGCTCTGAGCCGACACTCCTTGGACAGCAAGTCCATGTACTGCATGTACCGCATATACTGCAGAAAAAAGCAACATAATGACATTAAACTACATCACAAAATACTTTACACAATAAAAATAAGGTATTATATCAGAAAATAAAATAAAATAATAACTCATGGACTTAAAATACATGTTGGCTTTTATTAATTTAATATCAACCTTTTTACTATAATCATAATTCTTGATAATTAAATATTTGTATTCTTGCAACGACCCCATCACACACACACACACACAAGCACACACAAAACATAAGTAATATATGTTTACACTTGCTACACATAAAACGGTTTATCAGCACTAGGAAATAACTGTTATAAGCTAGTAAAAGACTGTATGTTACTTTTAATTGAATACTGTCATTTCCTTGACCCAATATTTCACTTTTAAATAAACAATTTAAATAACACAATACTTATTGTACACAACTGTAGTGCCTGTCTAACAGCTTGCACCTTTTTCAATTTTCATTGGAGATGCCATCTAAGGAACACAATAGAACACATTATAGACATTAAGGTGGTGACACAAAATATTTTAAAAATATATACAACAATTGTAAACTGCTTTGGATAGAAGCATTACCTAAATAACATGCAATATACAGACAAGAATCCAATCTAAAAAAACGCTCCAAAAATGTATTTACATTTTTGTTACAGATTATTGGCTTCTACAACTAATTTAGATTAGAATAAAATATTACCATTAAAAGACCCATAAAATAACAGTATGTGAAAAGTTTTATTCAAAAACAAAAACACACACTAGCAAATAACCTTTTTATATACATTTAAATTCACACAAACATCAAAAGAATTAATCCAACCACACAATTATATAAACTTCCCTTCTTAAATTGCCATCATTTTACTACTTTGTACATTAAATTACTCGTATAAAACAACGTGAGTTACACTAATGACAACTCCAAACAACAACAGAGCCCACCTGTAACCACAGCACGTATAGTGAAACATGGCGCTCGGTCAACTAACTCCAAAACATAGCATAGGCTTACTATCAACATTCACTTTGCACTGCCTAAACAAATGGAAAAATGGATCTCTAAGAAGGAAAACGCTACTTAAATATAAATTGTTACAAAGTCAAACACTTTGTAAGCACAACGACAGAAATAAAGACAGACAATCTCACCGTGTTAATGCAGCGATCTTTACAGCGGTAAAGAAACGACCAACACAGTAGGCTAGCGTCAAATGACGTAACAAACGTAAAATATCCGCTACAAATTAATTTATGAAACAAATACTTAAAGTCAATTACATGACTTAATCTGACTATTGCAAATAATATAATAAAAATAATACTTTTGCCAGAAAACATCGTTTTAACACATACACACACACATTCTTGCATGCACAGACACACACACACCACACACACACACACTGCATCCTAGAGAATGGCATTATTCCGTCATCAGGCCATTGTCTGTGTTACCCGTAATGTTACGGTCCGTTACGTCCGGTATAAATGGCCAAGCGACCAGGCATCCATCCATCCATCTTCCTCCACTTATCCGGTATCGAGTTCCGGGGGGGCAGGAGTCCCCAATCTTCCCTTTCCCAAGCCACATCAACCAGCTCCAACTTGGGGATCCCGAGGCGTTCCCAGGCCAGGTTGGAGATATAATCCCTCCACCTAGTCCTGGGTCTCCCCGCGACCAGGCATGTTTAGGCTAATTCATTAATTGTTTAACCCTCTACTGCATACCGTGGCTTTGAGGCAACAAAATACATTTTTAATCCCCACACTGGCCCTTTAAAAGAATATGTCAGATTTTTTTCATGTAGTAACACTAGACACCTCTTAGTCCAATCAAATGATGATTTGAAGTGGGTGTGAGCTTTTGTTTGGGGGAGGAGCAGTCCTTTCAGGAAGTCAAGCCGCATGGGACACAAGGCACAAATTGGTAAGAATATTTTCACTTTTTATCATATTTAAATTGAATAACATAACACCAAAAAAAATATGGGGATGTGCATGAGTATCCAGAGAAGCTTATTTGATCGATTGGATGCCTATTTTGTGTTGCAACACTGTGCAGTTAGTCCAAATTTATTCCGGCCATATAATGCATTGGTATGTATAAGTCTGGAGATGTTTATGTATGGTTAAATGACCATTATCAATGTTTTTTTAATTAAAATTCCAATGTATTATATTATGCAATGTAAATATTAATATTTAATAATGATATTTATACAGGAGATGGATATTAATACATTTTATGGAAGAAAGGAGGATGTTGAGGTTAGGGCCATTCCCACTGACAGCGATGACAGTGAGCTTGAGAGTGACAGTGAGGACGACCAGAAGGAATTCGTCAATGAGTCAGGTTTAAGGGACACTTTTTTAGCTCAGGGGTCAGTAAGGGGTCATTTGGAAAAGTGTGTGTGTGTGTGTGTGTGTGTGTGTGTGTGCACGTGTATGTGAGTGTGCGCATGGGCGTGCGCGTGCCTCTACCGCACCAAGGTCAGGGCCAAAAAGTGGTACCTCCGGCTGGTTTTCCACTTCCTGGACATGGTGGCAGCTACCGCCTGGCTACTCTACTGGAGGGATTGTGTGGCCAGTGGTCTGACCAAAAAAGACCAAATGAAGCTTTACACCTTCAAATCTTACATTGCAGAGGGTCTCTGCAAAACTGGAAAAAGTGGGGCGAGGAAAAGAGGCCGCCCGTCCATTACTGGCGCATATGAGGAGATGAGGAAGAGAGGACGCCCAGCTCCCATTCCTGTGCCAGATGTCCGCCTGGATCAAACTGCTCACTGGCTCATTATGACCGGAGAAAAGGGGCGATGCAGGGTACCAGGGTGTAATGGTACACCAAAAGCTATGTGCCGGAAATGTAATCTCCATCTATGCTTTACTACCAATCGCAACTGCTTCCTGAAGTTCCACACAGAATAAACACCTCAGGTCTCTGAATCAGGTGCGTAAGATACTTGAAAGTTCAGGGGTCAATTGTATATTCATATACTGTACGTATGTGTGTATAAAAGCAAATATAACTGTTTGTATCAATGTAAGTGGTTAAAATTATGTGTCCTTATTCCTCTGTTTAGGAAAGGGTGTATGACTGAAGTGCGAGCAGGCAAAGAGGGACCAGATGAAATGTCACCTCATAAATAGATTTATTTTGGCTAATTTTTAACTTTTTTTTAAACTTTTTAATGTTGGCCAGTTGTTCTCTAATAGTCAATATGTTTGTAATGTGTTATTTGTTCACTGGATTGATTAAAATTGTTAAAAAAAAATGAATAACATTGTGTAGTTTCCTTGTTTGACTAATATTACTTATTCTAGAAAACCTTGACATTTCTTTACCTTTAACGCACAGTGTTGCCTCAAAGCAACATACCAATATCTGATTAGGGGGGGTGGGGGTTCAAATTTTATTGTTGATCTATAATCAGGGACCCCAAAGCTCCCCTAAAATAGGGTTTAAATTTTGTTTCTCCCAAAAACAAAAAGTCATGCAGTGCAGTGTTAACTTCATCAAGAGCACTTAAAACAATCGTAATTTACGCCTTGGCAAAATCAGCAGACGCCGCCTATGATAACGACAATATTTTACTGTAACACATCGGAGCAGTTTGTTACTGGGCGCATTTACGCACAAAACACATACAGTCAAAAGTGTAACTTCATTGATCATTGCAGAAGCTAAAAGTTGACATATGTTTATTTTGTCATGTTTATAACCACAAATATTTGTTTGGTGTTTAATTTGTGGTAATGGATGGGAGGATGTAATTAAAAAAACAACATAGGCGGTGCAAGGGAGAGACTTGAGCTGGCTAAATCAAAACATGATTGTTAAAACAATGTTGAAGGCTAGTAAACCTAAAGGAATAGAAGGTTACACACACTGTTGATGTGATGGACAGCAAATCTGAATTCTGCCCAGCAACATTTGCGCCACAGTCGACAAAGGAAGGGAAAAAAGTTGCCAGTCTACGAAGGGTTAGGAGGGGAGACTGCTTCCTCGCTGTTAAACTCCATGTTAAGCACTATTTCATCTTAGCATAGCTAACGTTAGCTAATACAATATGTTGACGTTTTTGCATGTGGAAGTTGGTGTTCATCTGACAAATAACAAGATTTTTTTAGCTACTAGCTAAGTTAGCTACGCCATGTCATGGTTTAAAGTAACTTTAAACCCATACGATCAGGCTAACCATCGCACTAGCCACCCTTTTCAGATTTTTTTTAAATTAATATACCTGTTCTCTAGCTAGCTAAATTAGAGCGACCAGACGTCCCCTGTTCCCGGGGACAGTTCCCGATTTTGGTGACCTGTCCCCGGCTGGATCTGTCCCTCGGAAATGCCCCCGGTTTTCACTGTGACTGACAGACCCAAAATTGGAATGAAAGAAAGAGAACTCTGACCAAACGGAGCCGATCGAGCAGCGCTGCTCAGAGCATGTTTTAGAAAGCCGTATTTTATGATGCTAAAATTCCTGATTATTTACGTGGAGTCTGGTGGGTTTAGCGAACACAATTTCACGGACTTTTATGTTTTAAAAAATGATCTTAATCTTTAACAGAAAGGTCAGCCTCCTTAGAAATCCTTTCCATAATGTTATCAGACACTTAGAATATTAATCTGAGTCTGTCAGCAGCAAAACGAGCACTTTATGAACGTAAATACAAGCTGGACAATTATCTTATTAACTTCCATTGTTGCTTGTTTCTCTGCTGCCGACTGCAGCGATCTCGTTTCATACTGCATCAATGTCAAAGGAAAATACTTCCTCAATAGTTTATATTGTATCCGATACTCCGGTCTAGTGTCCCCGTTTTAAGTTTTACAAAAATTAAAAACATGACGTGTTTTGGAGGTATTTACTAGGAATGAGCGAGTACAGCATTATCTGTATCTGTATCTGTTTACCACATGAATTATCTGTATCCGTATCTGTACTCGGACTGGGCGGGGCCTAACCCGGAAGTGGTCAGATTTAACCCGGAAGTGGGTCGGGTTGTCTTGAAATGGGCGGGGCTGTAACCAGTATGTTATTTTAAGCACGCAATTGATACGGGTTGATCAGAAATTGTTATATTTATTGATTAGAAAACTATTTACATGACAGCATCGAGCTTCACATCAATGGTGTTGCCATGGTAACAAACTATAAACAGAACAAGTTTTGCAACAATGAATACAACGGTTGCCATTATGAAGTAAAATTTAATGAACAAGAGTTTTCATACTCAATATAACTTTCTTTTTTTAACTTTACATTTTTTTATGATCAGTGTGATTTTTGTTTTTGGTTCTTTTTTTATTTCCACACCAGGTATGTGTGAGTGTGTGTGTGTGAGTAAGAGAGAGACACAGAGAGAGAGAGAGAGAAAGAGAGAGAGGGGGCGGGGGCAGATGCTGTTTCTCAGATCTGCATTGACTTTAATGAAGCCAGCTGACAGTTAAAAGCATATATCTCCGACGGCAGAGACGCAACGCGAGTACTGCATTGTAGCGGCTCTTCCTAGCCTCCGTTGCTACCGGGGAGGCGGCGAACACGCGTGACATCACGGGCCTCATTGGCCACGGGTTACATCACCAGCTCCCCCTGGCGGGGATCAGGTTGTATTTCCCCATTTACCTCTCCTCTCTATGTGAGCTCCTACGCCGCCGTTTTTCTGCTATTGAGCCGTCACCCGCCATTAGTGTATCATTGAATGACATTCATATTGGCACACTTTGCCAGCAAATAACTTTGCTTCTATTATCTTCTACTGTGACGGTTATTGTCTCTACTGATTCAAATGCTCACATGTTGACAACTTCTCTCTGGCCTCTGCGACTCCGGTCACTCAGCTTTGTCAGCCTCCATCGCTACCCCTGCTGCAACAACCTCCAGGACTCCAGCACTTCTGGGTCCCCCGCCAGCATCGGCTATGGCCGGTGACGCCACACGGCCTCGTCGGCCACGGCACTCATCACCAGCTTCCTATACCGGTGGTCAGGTTGTTTATTCCCCATGTGCCTGCTCCCTCTGTTTGTCATGTCCCGGGCGTTCTCCGCCGTTTCATCCCTGTGTTCGCAGGCTTCACAAGTCCCCGTGCACATGCATCCCTTCATCCCTTCCTTTACCCTTCCTTCAGCTGTTCCTGGCCGATCGGCTTCTGCTCCCTCCCTTTCCCTGCTGGCCGCACTGCAGTGACACATCCAGCTGCTCAAGGGGACCTACCTACTATCGTGCTCGATGATTTTTAGTCTTCATCTTTTTGGTCTGTCCCCCCGTGGAATTCTGTGATCGGGCATGGAGTCCTGGTCTCGTTTGTCGACATTCCATGACCTATGGGCTTAACCCATTGTTGGCTTCCTTACTTTTGGGGGCACAAATGGTCTCAAGTCATACTCATTTACTCAAACACAGCAGTAGAAGACATCTTAAATAAAGAAATTCAGACACTCAGCTCCAGAATCAGACATTCACCCCACATCATTGCCATTGTTTTAGCCACAACGTTCAACTAACACACCAGCTGAGAACCTGTTACGCATCACAAGACGCCATCATCAACAGTCTTGCCCAGCACTCTCTCAGCCTACTTAACCGGCTGGAATTGCTTTAAGGCACATAAAGCCACATATTGGCTTCCACTACCCTCTCTGGACGTTACGTCCATCTGCAATTTCATCAATCAATTAGCACTAACTTCATCCGTCTATAATCCTTCTCTTCATCCGTTTTATCAGACATCACCATCCACACCTCAAACTCTCTCATATTCACACTCAGAAGTTTGCTTCCCCATTTGAGCTCCTACCTCAACCCTACTAACCACTAATCGAATACATTGGCTCCAGGTACGCCACCAAGGCATCTCCACAACGCCCACTTTTCACTAATCCAAAATGGCCACTGACTCTGGTTTCAGTAACATCTGAACAGCAAGCTGCATTTCAGCCATATCACCCAGACATTCTTCCAGCCACTCTTTCCGCATCGGCGCAGCATCCACAGCCGCCAGATCAGGCATCTACCACAAAACCATTCAGTTCCCAGGCCGCTGGTCATCCCAGGCATACCAGTCTTACATTCACAAACATCTCAACGATCTCAGTCAAGCCCACGCACAACTCAGTTCTACACAATCTGACACTTTTGGGGGTCTGTAAACTATTCGGGTGAAAACTGCTTCTGAGACGGAACCCCCACTCTGAGTCTCTTCCACCCAGTCATCACACATCCTCCCAGACCAGCCATCAGACGACATCCACATCAATTCATCTATCTGCACATTCATAATGTTCATCTGCACATTCATAATGTTCATTAAAATCTTTAACTAACACATGATTGTGGCGTGGTCCATGCTAGTGAAATGATATTAACTGGCTTAGGGTTGGTTCCTTGTAGATATTGTATCTGGAACAAAGTGAGGGAATTACATTTGAAAATATTGCATAAAACATACCCTACAAACTTGTTTATCTCAATATTCATGCCAGTTGACAATCACTGCAGTTTTTGTAAGATCGAGCAAGAATCGTTTACTCATCTCTTTTATGGTTATTAATTTTGTATTATATATTATATATTATATGTACGTTCTGGAAAAGTTTTGAAAATGATATGGTTTCTAAAACAACACATAGAATCACACTTGAAGGGAAACATATTAGTACATATTTTGAATGTAAAGATATAAATATATGCAATATTGTTAATCTTTTTATTTTATTAGGGAAGTTTCATATTCATAATTCAAAATTTTCCAATTCAAGACCTTGCTTTAAAATATTCCAAATTGAATTTGACATCTATTTTGAGTCTCTTAAATTAGTAACAAATAAAAAAGCTATAAACATATCTGATATATACTCCAATCTATTTCATTAAGAACACCTGTTGTCACAATATATATACAATATATATACATGGTTGCAAATCTGTCATATTTATTTCCTTTATATTTCTTTTTATTACTACGCTGTCTACCTCATGGTTTTGTTTACATTGGTTTTTTTTTACCACTGATACCTGATCTTATGTTATATAAGTTGCAATTTCCTTACTATAACTTTGTTTTGATTTCCGATGTCTGAATGTTTGTAATTTTATTTATTAATAAAAAAAAAGGCTGCGTGTTTATTTTACGTAAGAAAAAGGTTTGTAGTTAATTTGATACACAGTATGATGCTAGTTTTGGGACAACAACTTCAACCAAAACAATACCATGTGAAACTCATTATCAATAAAACCTTTTATTTAAAAAAAAGTGATTTTTACAAAATAGAAAAGAAAACTTCTAGTCGGCATCCAGGTCTCCTTTCTCTCCTTCCTGTCCCTGCTCCTCCTTTGCCTGCATTGCTGCCTCTGCAAAAAAAAGGATAAATATAAAATTATGCTTTGTGTGTCAAAATAATCTTCTAATAACCCTATTAACAAAACATTATATATCACACACTACATGTGCTAAATTGCCGGTGATTTCCAGATACTGTATAGTGGTGTTTATAATGTCAGTTCCTAGACGGTAAATGTCTGCATTGCTGCTAGTCACAGTTGTTATTAAGTTGATTTTGAGCCACATAGCATAATAGCCTATTCTTTTAAAAGAGTAACAACCATGTAACATGAGCTATCACTTGAGAATTTGCAGCAAAATGCATGTTTATTTATGAATTACAGACCCCGATGCACATGTACTGTACGCGGACTCTTACTACAGTGTAGTATGTCACTGGTGATATAGATTGTCTATTCATGTTTATTCTGTTATTACTTTATAGCTTTTACATATCCATTGACTTTCTTACACTTCACTTTGCGCTGGCCTTGTAATACCAAATAAATCTCTACTTTATGTGTCCTATTGTAATTTGTAATATTGGAAACAATATGTTGTCTTGCATGCTCATATTTTACTTGGCCAGGTCACCATTGCAAAGGAGAAACAGTTCTCAGTGTTCTACCTGGTTAAATAAAAAAGTATTATAATACTTTACGTATTATTATTTTGATGTGCGTGATTTTGTTTTGAGCAACTGTAACAAGGGATTTTTCCCCAGTGTGGTATTAATAAAGTCTATTTTATCTTAATTTTTTGTTATTGGTCTGGCCACCCACTTATATTACTCTAGTTTTATTTTTTTGAACAGATAGTATTACACACCCATACTATCACAGTCAGAGCTGTGACAATATGCAGCGCAACTAAAAACTTACCATCTCTATTAAAAGCTGCAGCTATGTGCTGGAGTTGTTGCACCTTTGCTTACGAATTTTCATTCTCCCTCTGGAGGCTCTCCAGCGTCCTCCTCACCCACTTCTCGCGGCTTTCCGCCGCCCTCCTTTGCCGGTGTTCCTGGCACACCACTGTCATTACCCCAGTAATGGCACCCATTAACTGGGGGAACAGGGTGTGGAACAGCTGGGTCGTTGCAAGCATACTGCAATTACAAAAAAAAGATTGTCATACAACTGCATGGTTAAACACTTTATACAATTAAGATTGACACGTGGAACAATTTATTGAATTAATTATATTCTTCATTGTTGGATGTGTTTATATTTGTTTGTTTTATGGTTTAATCAGATTTATTATCTTTATAATATTTCATTATCAAAGTACTGATGTTAAAAAAAGGGGATCCATCCTTCCTATTATTCTTTAAGCTTAAAATATATTTGCTATATTGAGGCTTACTTGTAATTATGTTATGTCCTATTTTTTTAATTGTAAATTAACTTTTAGAGACCTGGTGAGATAACTCTATACTTAGCCATATTCTACTGCTCTTTATACTAAGCCTGCACATACTTATTCTTACTATTCTTATAATGTTATATATATATATATATTATTCTTATTATTATCATTATATATCACTGCTACTACATTGCACATATCTTAGAAAGAGACTATTATGTCAATTGCAATTATTTGTTAACTTTTTCACTGTACTGCAAAATTTGGAATTTTTGCTATTTCTAGAGTGCATGTGTCACGCAGGACGTGTACAAGCTCTTAACATGGGATCCAAAATAAAACGGTCACGCCACGCAGCTGACATGCTCATGACATGCAGACATTATTAAGAATCAAAGCACACAAAACCATTCAACCTACC
>CM057257.1:3324496-3350128 GCA_029931835.1 Etheostoma nigrum
AGGATTTTAAAAGTAAAGCCTTGAATGTCTAACTAATGGTATATTTTAAATCTTTTTCAGGCTGTTAAAGGCATATTTTACTCTTTTTCAGGCTACTCTAAAAAGGAATCCTGATGTTATTCCAGCTTCATTCCAAGTCTGGGGGATACATCACCTATCCAGTGTGTATCTTACATAATATCAGAGCATTCTGATGTACAATGTTAAAATTAAGGGATTAAAAGTAAAGCTATATTGACATTTTTTCAGTCTGTAAAGGCATATTTAACTCTCCTTCAGGCCGCTCTAAAATGGATTCCTACTGTTAAGACAGGTTCATTACAAATCTGGGTTAGAAAATACAGTCTGTAAAGGCATATTTAACTCTCCGTCAGGCCGCTCTAAAATGGATTCCTACTGTTAAGACAGGTTCATTACAACTCTGGGTTAGAAAATACAGTCTGTAAAGGCATATTTAACTCTCCTTCAGGCCGCTCTAAAATGGATTCCTACTGTTAAGACAGGTTCATTACAACTCTGGCTTAGAAAATACATATCCATTTGGTCACTCAGGTAATTTAGGACGATTCCGATGTAGGATTTTAAAATTAAAGCCTTGAATGTCTAATTAATGGTATATTTTAAATCTTTTTCAGGCTATTAAAGGCATATTTTACTCTTATTCAGGCTACTCTAAAAATGAATCCTGATGTTATTCCAGCTTCATTCCAAGTCTGGGGGAGACATCAACTATCCAGTGTGTCTCTCAGGTAATATCAGAGCATTCTGATGTACAGTGTTAAAATGAAGGGCTTAAAAGTAAAGCTATATTGACATTTTTTCAATCTGTTAAAGGGATATTTAACTCTCCTTCAGGCCCATCTAAAATGGATTCCTACTGTTAAGCCAGGTTCATTCCAAATCTGGGTTAGACACTATATATCCATTGGGTCACTCAGGTAATTTAGGAACATTCTGATGTAGGATTTTAAAATTAAAGCCTTGAATGTCTAATTAATGGTATATTTTAAATCTTTTTCAGGCTGTTAAAGGCATATTTTACTCTTTTTATGGCTACTCTAAAAAGGAATCCTGATGTTATTCCAGCTTAATTCCAAGTCTTGGGGAGACATCACCTATCCAGTGTTTCTCACATGTAATATCAGAGCATTCTGATGTACAATGTTAAAATTAAGGGATTATAAGTAAAGCTATATTGACATTTTTTCAGTCTGTAAAGGCATATTTAACTCTCCTTCAGGCCGCTCTAAAATGGATTCCTACTGTTAAGACAGGTTCATTACAACTCTGGGTTATAAAATACATATCCATTTTGTCACTCAGGTAATTTAGGACCATTCTGATGTAGGATTTTAAAATTAAAGCCTTGAAAGTCTAATTAATTGTATATTTTAAATGATTTTCAGGCTGTTAAAGGCATATTTTATTCTTTTTATGGCTACTCTAAAAAGGAATCCTGATGTTATTCCAGCTTCATTCCATGTCCGGGGGAGACATATCCTATCCAGTGTGTTTCCCACGTAATATCAGAACATTCTGATGTACAGTGTTAAAATGAAGGGCTTAAAAGTAAAGCTATATTGACATTTTTTCAAGCTGTTAAAGGGATATTTAACTCTCCTTCAGGCCGCTCTAAAATGGATTCCTACTGTTAAGCCAGGTTCATTCCAAATCTGGGTTAGACACTATATATCCATTGGGTCACTCAGGTAATTTAGGACCATTCTGATGTAGGATTTTAAAATTAAAGCCTTGAATGTCTAATTAATGGTATATTTTAAATCTTTTTCAGGCTGTTAAAAGATTCATTCATTAGAACTCTGGGTTAGAAAATACATATCCATTTGGTCACTCAGGTAATTTAGGACCATTCTGATGTAGGATTTTAAAATTAAAGCCTTGAATGTCTAATTTATGGTATATTTTAAATCTTTTTCAGGCTGTTAAAGGCATATTTTACTCTTTTTCAGGCTACTCTAAAAAGGAATCCTGATGTTATTCCAGCTTCATTCCAAGTCTGGGGGAGACATCAACTATCCAGTGTGTCTCTCAGGTAATATCAGAGCATTCTGATGTACAGTCTTAAAATGAAGGGCTTAAAAGTAAAGCTATATTGACATTTTTTCAAGCTGTTAAAGGGATATTTAACTCTCCTTCAGGCCGCTCTAAAATGTATTCCTACTGTTAAGCCAGGTTCATTCCAAATCTGGGTTAGACACTATATAACTATTGGGTCACTCAGGTAATTTAGGACCATTCTGATGTAGGATTTTAAAATTAAAGCCTTGAATGTCTAATTAATGGTATATTTTAAATCTTTTTCAGGCTGTTAAAGGAATATTTTACTCTTTTTATGGCTACTCTAAAAAGGAATCCTGATGTTATTCCAGCTTCATTCCAAGTCTGTGGGAGACATCACCTATCCAGTGTGTCTCTCACGGAAAATCAGAGCATTCTGATGTAGGATGTTAAAATTAAGGGCTTAAAAGTAAAGCTATATTGAGATTTTTCAGGCTGTTAAAGGCATATCTAACTCTCCTTCAGGCCGCTCTAAAATGGAATGCTACTCTTAAGCCAGGTTCACTACAACTCTGAGTTAGAGAATACATATCCATTTGGTAACTCAGGTAATTTAGGACCATTCTGATGTAGGATTTTAAATTAAAGCCTTGAATGTCTAACTAATGGTATATTTTAAATCTTTTTGAGGCTGTTAAAGGCATATTTTACTCTTTTTCAGGCTACTCTAAAAAGGAATCCTGATGTTATTCCAGCTTCATTCCAAGTCTGTGGGAGACTTCACATATCCAGTGTGTCTCTCACGGAATATCAAAGCATTCTGATGTAGGATGTTAAAATTAAGGGCTTAAAAGTAAAGCTATATTGAGATTTTTTTAGGCTGTTAAAGGCATATCTAACTCTCCTTCAGGCCGCTCTAAAATGGATTCCTACTGTTAAGCCAGGTTCATTACAACTCCGGGTTATAAAATACATATCCATTTGGTCACTCAGGTAATTTAGGACCATTCTGATGTAGGATTTTAAAATTAAAGCCTTGAATGTCTAATTAATGTTATATTTTAAATCTTTTTCAGGCTATTAAAGGCATATCTAACTCTCCTTCAGGCCGCTCTAAAATGGAATCCTACTGTTAAGGCAGGCTCACTACAACTCTGAGTTATAAAATACATATCCATTTGGTCACTCAGGTAATTTAGGACTATTCTGATGTAGGATTTTAAAATTAAAGCCTTGAATGTCTAATTAATGGTATATTTTAAATCTTTTTCAGGCTGTTAAAGGAATATTTTACTCTTTTTATGGCTATTCTAAAAAGGAATCCTGATGTTATTCCAGCTTCATTCCAAGTCTGGGGGTAACATCACCTATCCAGTGTGTCTCTCAGGTAATATCAGAGCATTCTGTTGTACAGTGTTAAAATGAAGGGCTTAAAAGTAAAGCTATATTGACATTTTTTCAGGCTGTAAAGTCATATTTAACTCTCCTTCAGGCCGCTGTAAAATGGATTCCTACTGTTAAGACAGGTTCATTACAACTCTGGGTTAGAAAATACATATCCATTTGGTCACTCAGGTAATTTAGGACCATTCTGATGTAGGATTTTAAAATTAAAGCCTTGAATGTCTAATTAATAGTATATTTTAAATCTTTTTCAGGCTATTAAAGGCATATTTTACTCTTTTTCAGGCTACTCTAAAAAGGAATCCTGATGTTATTCCAGCTTCATTCCAAGTCTGTGAGAGACATCACCTATCCAGTGATTCTCTCAGGTAATATCAGAGCATTCTGATGTACAATGTTAAAATCAAGGGATTAAAAGTAAAGCTATATTGACATTTTTCAGGCTGTAAAGGCATATTTAACTCTCCTTCAGGCTGCTCTAAAATGGATTCCTACTGTTAAGCCAGGTTCATTCCAAATCTGGGTTAGACACTATATATCCATTGGGTCACTCAGGTAATTTAGGACCATTCTGATGTAGGATTTTAAAATTAAAGCCTTGAATGTCTAATTTATGGTATATTTTAAATCTTTTTCAGGCCGTTAAAGGCATATTTTACTCTTTTTCAGCCTACTCTAAAAATGGATCCTGATGTTATTCCAGCTTCATTCCAAGTCTGGGGGAGACATCAACTATCCAGTGTGTCTCTCAGGTAATATCAGAGCATTCTGATGTACAGTGTTAAAATGAAGGGCTTAAAAGTAAAGCTATATTGACATTTTTTCAATCTGTTAAAGGGATATTTAACTCTCCTTCAGGCCCATCTAAAATGGATTCCTACTGTTAAGCCAGGTTGATTCCAAATCTGGGTTAGACACTATATATCCATTGGGTCACTCAAGTAATTTAGGAACATTCTGATGTAGGATCTTAAAATTAAAGCCTTGAATGTCTAATTAATGGTATATTTTAAATCTTTTTCAGGCTGTTAAAGGCATATTTTACTCTTTTTATGGCTACTCTAAAAAGGAATCCTGATGTTATTCCAGCTTTATTCCAAGTCTTGGGGAGACATCACCTATCCAGTGTTTCTCACAGGTAATATCAGAGCATTCTGATGTACAATGTTAAAATTAAGGGATTAAAAGTAAAGCTATATTGACATTTTTTCAGTCTGTAAAGGCATATTTAACTCTCCTTCAGGCCGCTCTAAAATGGATTCCTACTGTTAAGACAGGTTCATTACAAATCTGGGTTAGAAAATACAGTCTGTAAAGGCATATTTAACTCTCCGTCAGGCCGCTCTAAAATGGATTCCTACTGTTAAGACAGGTTCATTACAACTCTGGGTTAGAAAATACAGTCTGTAAAGGCATATTTAACTCTCCTTCAGGCCGCTCTAAAATGGATTCCTACTGTTAAGACAGGTTCATTACAACTCTGGGTTAGAAAATACATATCCATTTGGTCACTCAGGTAATTTAGGACGATTCCGATGTAGGATTTTAAAATTAAAGCCTTGAATGTCTAATTAATGGTATATTTTAAATCTTTTTCAGGCTATTAAAGGCATATTTTACTCTTATTCAGGCTACTCTAAAAAGGAACCCTGATGTTATTCCAGCTTCATTCCAAGTCTGTGGGAGGAATCACCTATCCAGTGTTTCTCTCCGGTAATATCAGAGCATTCTGATGTACAATGTTAAAATTAAGGGATTAAAAGTAAAGCTATATTGACATTTTTTCCGGCTGTAAAGGCATATTTAACTCTCCTTCAGGCCGCTCTAAAATGGATTCCTACTGTTAAGCCAGGTTCATTACAACTCTAGGTTATAAAATACATATCCATTTGGTCACTCAGGTAATTTAGGACCATTCTGATTTAGGATTTTAAAATTAAAGCCTTGAATGTCTAATTTATGGTATATTTTAAATCTTTTTCAGGCTGTTAAAGGCATATTTTACTCTTTTTCAGGCTACTCTAAAAATGAATCTTGATGTTATTCCAGCTTCATTCCAAGTCTGGGGGAGACATCAACTATCCAGTGTGTCTCTCAGGTAATATCAGAGCATTCTGATGTACAGTGTTAAAATGAAGGGCTTAAAAGTAAAGCTATATTGACATTTTTTCAATCTGTTAAAGGGATATTTAACTCTCCTTCAGGCCCATCTAAAATGGATTCCTACTGTTAAGCCAGGTTCATTCCAAATCTGGGTTAGACACTATATATCGATTGGGTCACTCAGGTAATTTAGGAACATTCTGATGTAGGATTTTAAAATTAAAGCCTTGAATGTCTAATTAATGGTATATTTTAAATCTTTTTCAGGCTGTTAAAGGCATATTTTACTCTTTTTATGGCTACTCTAAAAAGGAATCCTGATGTTATTCCAGCTTCATTCCAAGTCTTGGGGAGACATCACCTATCCAGTGTTTCTCACAGGTAATATCAGAGCCTTCTGATGTACAATGTTAAAATTAAGGGATTAAAAGTAAAGCTATATTGACATTTTTTCCGGCTGTAAAGGCATATTTAACTCTCCTTCAGGCCGCTCTAAAATGGATTCCTACTGTTAAGCCAGGTTCATTACAACTCTAGGTTATAAAATACATATCCATTTGGTCACTCAGGTAATTTAGGACCATTCTGATTTAGGATTTTAAAATTAAAGCCTTGAATGTCTAATTTATGGTATATTTTAAATCTATTCAGGCTGTTAAAGGCATATTTTACTCTTTTTCAGGCTACTCTAAAAATGAATCCTGATGTTATTCCAGCTTCATTCCAAGTCTGGGGGAGACAGCAACTATCCAGTGTGTCTCTCAAGTAATATCAGAGCATTCTGATGTACAGTGTTAAAATGAAGGGCTTAAAAGTAAAGCTATATTGACATTTTTTCAATCTGTTAAAGGGATATTTAACTCTCCTTCAGGCCCATCTAAAATGGAATCCTACTGTTAAGCCAGGTTCATTCCAAATCTGGGTTAGACACTATATATCCATTGGGTCACTCAGGTAATTTAGGAACATTCTGATGTAGGATTTTAAAATTAAAGCCTTGAATGTCTAATTAATGGTATATTTTAAATCTTTTTCAGGCTGTTAAAAGATTAATTCATTAGAACTCTG
Source organism: Etheostoma nigrum (assembly GCA_029931835.1). Classification (NCBI taxonomy): domain Eukaryota; kingdom Metazoa; phylum Chordata; class Actinopteri; order Perciformes; family Percidae; genus Etheostoma; species Etheostoma nigrum. The sequence goes on from CM057257.1 coordinate 3,331,091, forward strand.
GGTTATAAAATACATATCCATTTGGTCACTCAAGTAATTTAGGACCATTCTGATGTAGGATTTTAAAATTAAAGCCTTGAATGTCTAATTTATGGTATATTTTAAATCTTTTTCAGGCTGTTAAAGGCATATTTTACTCTTTTTCAGGCTACTCTAAAAAGGAATCCTGATGTTATTCCAGCTTCATTCCAAGTCTGGGGGAGACATCAACTATCCAGTGTGTCTCTCAGGTAATATCAGAGCATTCTGATGTACAGTGTTAAAATGAAGGGCTTAAAAGTAAAGCTATATTGACATTTTTTCAATCTGTTAAAGGGATATTTAACTCTCCTTCAGGCCCATCTAAAATTGATTCCTACTGTTAAGCCAGGTTCATTCCAAATCTGGGTTAGACACTATATATCCATTGGGTCACTCAGGTAATTTAGGAACATTCTGATGTAGGATTTTAAAATTAAAGCCTTGAATGTCTAATTAATGGTATATTTTAAATCTTTTTCAGGCTGTTAAAAGATTAATTCATTAGAACTCTGGGTTATAAAATACATATCCATTTGGTCACTCAGGTAATTTAGGACCATTCTGATGTAGGATTTTAAAATTAAAGCCTTGAATGTCTAATTTATGGTATATTTTAAATCTTTTTCAGGCTGTTAAAGGCATATTTTACTCTTTTTCAGGCTACTCTAAAAAGGAATCCTGATGTTATTCCAGCTTCATTCCAAGTCTGGGGGAGACATCAACTATCCAGTGTGTCTCTCAGGTAATATCAGAGCATTCCTATGTAAGATGTTAAAATTAAGGAATTAAAATTAAAGCTATATTGACATCTATTCAGGCTGTTAAAGGCATATTTAACTCTCCTTCAGGCCGCTCTAAAATGGATTCCTATTGTTAAGCCAGGTTCATTAGAACTCTGGGTTAGAAAATACATATCCATTTGGTCACTAAGGTAATTTAGGACCATTCTGATGTAGGATTTTAAAATTAAAGCCTTGAATGTCTAATTAATGGTATATTTTAAATCTTTTTCAGGCTGTTAAAGGAATATTTTACTCTTTTTATGGCTATTCTAAAAAGGAATCCTGATGTTATTCCAGCTTCATTCCAAATCTGGGGGAGACATCACCTATCCAGAGTGTCTCCCAGGTAATATCACAGCATTCTTATGTACAAGGTTAAAATTAAGGGATTAAAAGTATAGCTATATTGACATTTTTTCAGACTGTAAAGGCATATTTAACTCTCCTTCAGGCCGCTCTAAAATGGATTCCTACTGTTAAGCCAGGTTCATTCCAAATCTTGGTTAGACACTATATATCCATTTGGTCACTCAGGTAATTTAGGACCATTCTGATGTAGGATTTTAAAATTAAAGCCTTGAATGTCTAATTAATGGTATATTTTAAATCTTTTTCAGGCTGTTAAAGGCATATTTTACTCTTTTTCAGGCTACTCTAAAAAGGAATCCTGATGTTATTCCAGCTTCATTCCAAGTCCGGGGGAGACATCAACTATCCATTGTGTCTCTCAGGTAATATCAGAGCATTCTGATGTACAGTGTTAAAATGAAGGGCTTAAAAGTAAAGCTATATTGACATTTTTTCAAGCTGTTAAAGGGATATTTAACTCTCATTCAGGCCGCTCTAAAATGGATTCCTACTGTTAAGCCGGGTTCATTCCAAATCTGGGTTAGACACTATATATCCATTGGGTCACTCAGGTAATTAAGGATCATTCTGATATAGGATTTTAAAATGAAAGCCTTGAATGTCTAATTAATGGTATATTTTAAATCTTTTTCAGGCTGTTAAAGGCATATTTTACTCTTTTTATGGCTACTCTAAAAAGGAATCCTGATGTTATTCCAGCTTCATTCTAAGTCTGGGGGAAACATCACCTATCCAGTGTGTCTCCCAGGTAATATCAGAGCATTCTGATGTACGATGTTAAAATTAAGGGATTAAAAGTAAAGCTATATTGACATTTTTTCAGGCTGTAAAGTCATATTTAACTCTCCTTCAGGCCGCTCTAAAATGGATTCCTACTGTTAAGCCAGGTTCATTACAACTCTGGGTTAGAAAATACATATCCATTGGATCTTTCAGGTAATTAAGGATCATTCTGATATACAATTTTGAAATTAAGGCCTTAAATGTCTAATTAATGGTATATTGTAAATCTTTTTCAGGCTGTTAAAGGCATATTTTACTCTTTTTATGGCTACTCTAAAAAGGAATCCTGATGTTATTCCAGCTTCATTCTAAGTCTGGGGGAAACATCACCTATCCAGTGTGTCTCCCAGGTAATATCAGAGCATTCTGATGTACGATGTTAAAATTAAGGGATTAAAAGTAAAGCTATATTGACATTTTTTCAGGCTGTAAAGTCATATTTAACTCTCCTTCAGGCCGCTGTAAAATGGATTCCTACTGTTGAGACAGGTTCATTACAACACTGGGTTAGAAAATACATATCCATTTGGTCACTCAGGTAATTTAGGACCATTCTGATGTAGGAGTTTAAAAATAAAGCCTTGAATGTCTAATTAATGGTATATTTTAAATCTTTTTCAGGCTGTTAAAGGCATATTTTAATCTTTTTCAGGCTACTCTAAAAAGGAATCCTGATGTTATTCTAGCTTCATTCCAAGTCTGGGGGAGACATCACCTATCCAGTGTGTCTTACAGGTAATATCAGAGCATTCTAATGTACAATGTTAAAATTAAGGGCTTTAAAGTAAAGCTATTTTGACATTTTTTAAAGCTGTTAAAGGGATATTTAACTCTCCTTCAGGCCCCTCTAAAATGGATTCCTACTGTTAAGCGATGTTGATTCCCAATCTGGGTTAGACACTATATATCCATTGGGTCACTCAGGTAATTTAGGACTATTCTGATGTAGGATTTTAAAATTAAAGCCTTGAATGTCTAATTAATGGTATATTTTAAATCTTTTTCAGTCTGTTAAAGGCATATTTTACTCTTTTTCAGGCAACTCCTTCAGGCCGCTCTAAAATGGATTCCTCCTGTTATTCCAGGTTCATTCGAACTCGGGGTTAGACACTATATATATCCATTGGGTCACTCAGGTAATTAAGGATCATTCTGATATAGGATTTTAAAATTAAAGCCTTGAATGTCTAATTAATGGTATATTTTAAATCTTTTTCAGGCTGTTAAAGGCATATTTTACTCTTTTTATGGCTACTCTAAAAAGGAATCCTGATGTTATTCCAGCTTCATTCTAAGTCTGGGGGAAACATCACCTATCCAGTGTGTCTCCCAGGTAATATCAGAGCATTCTGATGTACGATGTTAAAATTAAGGGATTAAAAGTAAAGCTATATTGACATTTTTTCAGGCTGTAAAGTCATATTTAACTCTCCTTCAGGCCGCTGTAAAATGGATTCCTACTGTTAAGCCAGGTTCATTACAACTCTGGGTTATAAAATACATATCCATTTGGTCACTCAGGTAATTTAGGACCATTCTGATGTAGGATTTTAAAAATAAAGCCTTGAATGTCTTATTAATGGTATATTGTAAATCTTTTTCAGGCTGTTAAAGGCATATTGTACTGTTTTTATGGCTACTCTAAAAAGGAATCCTGATGTTATTCCAGCTTCATTCGAAGTCTGGGGGTAACATCACCTATCGAGAGTGTCTCCCAGGTAATATCAGAGCATTCTGATGTACAATGTTAAAATTAAGGGATTAAAAGTATAGCTATATTGACATTTTTTCAGGCTGTAAAGTCATATTTAACTCTCCTTCAGGCCGCTCTAAAATGGATTCCTACTGTTAACCCAGGTTCATTACAACTCTGGGTTATAAAATACATATCCATTTGGTCACTCAGGTAATTTAGGACCATTCTGATGTAGGATTTTAAAATTAAAGCCTTGAATGTCTAATTAATGGTATATTTTAAATCTTTTTCAGGCTGTTAAAGGCATATTTTACTCTTTTTCAGGCTACTCTAAAAAAGAATCCTGATGTTATTCCAGCTTCATTCCAAGTCTGGGGGAGGCATCACCTATCCAGTGATTCCCTCAGGTAATATCAGAGCATTCTGATGCAGGATGTTAAAATTAAGGGCTTAAAATTAAAGCTATATTGACATCTTTTCAGGCTGTTAAAGGCATATTTAACTCTCCTTCAGGCCGCTCTAAAATGGATTCCTACTGTTAAGCCAGGTTCATTCCAAATCTGGGTTAGACACTATATATCCATTGGGTCACTCAGGTAATTTAGGACCATTCTGATGTAGGATTTTAAAATTAAAGCCTTGAATGTCTAATTAATGGTATATTTTAAATCTTTTTCAGGCTGTTAAAGGAATATTTTACTCTTTTTATTGCTATTCTAAAAAGGAATCCTGATGTTATTCCAGCTTCATTCCAAGTCTGGGGGAGACATCACCTATCCAGCGTGTCTCACAGGTAATATCAGATTATTCTGATGTAGGATGTTAAAATTAAGGGATAAAAGTATAGCTATATTGACATTTTTTCAGGCTGTTAAAGGCATATTTAACTCTCCTTCAGGCCACTCTAAAATGGATTCCTACTGTTAAGCCATGTTCATTACAACTCTGGATTAGAAAATACATATCCATTGGGTCACTCGGGTAATTAAGGATCATTCTGATATAGGATTTTAAAATTAAAGCCTTGAATGTCTAATTAATGGTATATTTTAAATCTTTATCAGGCTGTTAAAGGAATTATTTACTCTTATTTTGGCTACTCTAAAAAGAAATCCTGATGTAATTCCAGCCTCATTCTAAGTCTATGGGAAACATCACCTATCCAGTGTGTCTCCCAGGTAACATCAGAGCATTCTGATGTACGATGTTAAAATTAAGGGCTTAAAAGTAAAGTTATATTGACATTTTGTCGGGCTGTTAAAGGCATATTTAACTCTCCTCCAGGCCGCTCTAAAATGGATTCCTGTTACGGTACGGTGTGGTGAGGACCCAAATGCAGAGAGGATGAGGCAGGCAGGAGTGGATTACCAAAAGTTTTATTGTCCAAACAAACACCAAAGGAACGCAGGGAGCCAGGGAAACAAACAAAAGACCGGAGCACCAAGGCTGGAAACTAAAAACAAACAGAACGGCAGCAAAAACTGGTAATCGGGCAGACGGAGAAACTCACGGGACAAGGGCAGGCTGGCACCGGCTGTAACAAGCAGAAACAAGAATCCGACAAGAGACAAAGGAAACACATGGGTTAAATACAAGAGGTAACGAGGTAATAGGGAACAGGTGAGACATCAGGTGAACCACATTAGGGCGGGGCTGGACAATCAGACAAGCACAAAGCAAAGCTGGACAAGACTAGACAAGACAGGAAACTACACTACCAAAATAAGACAGGAAACAGAACATACAGACGCTTACCGGGAACAGGAGACATATCAGGCACACAGGACCGGGGAAACACTGAGACAGGGAGGCAAAAACAGGGAGACAACCCCAACAAAAACCCCAAACTACAACAGTACCCCCCCCCCAAAGACAGATCCCAGATGTCAAAAAACAAAAACCCCAAAAGGGAACAAAAAACAACCCAGAAAGGGCGGAAGACACCGGAAACGAGGGGGCCGAGGGACGGGGAAACCAAGGGACAGAGGGACACTGGGGACAGAGGCAAACCGGGAGCACAGGGGACAAGGACGCAGAGGAGCATGGACAAAGGAGCAGGGGACAAGGAGGGGGACCAACGAGGGAGCGAAAAAGGGACAGAGGAGGAGGGAGCAAGAGAGGGACTGAGGAGGAGGGAGCGAAAGAGGGACTGAGGAGGAGGGAACGAAAGAGGGACTGAGGAGGAGGGAGCGGGAGAGGGACTGAGGAGGAGGGAGCGGGAGAGGGACTGAGGAGGAGGGAGCGGGAGAGGGACTGAGGAGGAGGGAGCGAGAGAGGGACTGAGGAGGAGGGAGCGAGAGAGGGACTGAGGAGGAGGGAGCGGGAGAGGGACTGAGGAGGAGGGAGCGAGAGAGGGACTGAGGAGGAGGGAGCGAGAGAGGGACTGAGGAGGAGGGAGCGAGAGAGAGCAAAAGAGGAGACAAAAGTGGACGGAAGAGGAGACAAGACAAACAGGAGAGACAAGGCGGAGAAGAGGAGACAAAGGAGGCGAGGAAACAAGACGAAAGGGACAATGAGACAGGTAAGGGGCGAAAGCGGAGAAAGGAGACGAGCGAAGGGCGTGAGGAAAGACACCTGAAAAGGGCACAAGAAGAGGAGGCGGGACAGGAGAGGGAAAACGAAAGGGGACAGATAAGGGAACGAGATGGACAAGGAGGGGAGGAGACGGGACAACAGGCGACGAGACGAAGGAGGAGAGGTGAGACAAAGAGGCAAGGAGAGGCCAGGTCACAAGAGGCGAGAGGACAAGGAAACGAGAAGACAAGGAGACGGAACGACAAGAAAAGGCAAGATGAAAGGAGGGAGGAACAAGGAGGGGTGTCGGGACGTAACAAGATGAAAAGGGAGGCGAGACGAGGAAAGGGCACAAGGAAACAGGGTACAAGGACCAGGCACGAGGAAGACTAGAAAAAGGGCTGGAGACGGGTGGCAAGCGAGGGTTCAGAGGAGAGGAAACAAAGGAGGGATTAGGGATAGGGAACACAGAGAGAGAGGATAGGAGAGACAGAGGGTGAGGCTGACCGAGACAGAGAAGAAGACAGAGAGACACAGAGAGTCAGGCAGACAAACACACACAGGGACAGGCAGAGACAGAGCGAGAGAGACACAGAGGGCAAGGCCGACAGGAAGGGAAAAAGAGACAGAACTCCAAATATACACAGACAGACAGACACAGGGACACAGAGAGCAAGACAGACAGACACAGGGAACAAAAGAGACAGAGCAACGGGGACAAGTAAAGAGACGGGTCTAGGATGGAGGCCAGCGAGGGATCGGAGGAGAGGGGCAAGAGAAAGGGAGCAGAGGAGGTACCAGGGGTAGGCAAAGCGCGGCACAGAGAGAGCGAAAGGGAGCCTGGAGAGTCACCCACACAAACAAGCAGAAAAAACAAAGCAAAAGAGACAGACAGAGAGGCCGGATGAGTGGGGCAGAGAGACAAAACGAGGGAGAAGACAGGACACAGAAAGCCAGACAGGGACCGAATGAGTCAGAGGGGAGAAGGGGACCGGGACACAGAGCAATATAAACACAGGGAAAGAGGGACAGAAGGTGGGAAACACACGCACACAGGGAGAGAGGTACAGAGACACAAGGAGTGAGGCAGACCATACAGGGGCTCAGAGAGACAAAAAGAGAAACACAGAGAGACGGAGGCAGAAAGGCGAGTAACGAGACAAGGCGGGTGAAAAGACGAGACCAAGGAGAGGGACGGGACGAACGAGGAGGGGACAAGACGACGAGACAAAACAAGGGAGACACGGAGACAGAAGACACACACACCAACCAACAGAACGAGGGAGCGAAATACACAGACCCAAAAAATGGGAGAGGGAGAGTAGAACACAGAGAGCAAAAGAAACAGAGCGATGGAGACAGGCAAAGACAGAAACCAGCAGGGGAGATTTCACAAACACAGGGACCGAGAAAGGGCAGAGGGAAGGGAGTCAGGAGGCGTGAGGGGACGTGTGAGGGTGCCCAAGAGAGGGCGCACCAGGGAACCCAACAGCGGGCGTACGAAAAAGCCCAGCAGAGGGCGCATGAGGACCACGAGGAAGCCCCCGGGGGGGCGCACTAGGGGCGCGAAAAAGCCCACGGAGGGGCGCACGAGGGACGCGGAAAAGCCCACGGAGGGGCGCACGAGGGACGCGGAAAAGCCCACGGAGGGGCACACGAGGGACGCGGAAAAGCCCACGGAGGGGCGCACGAGGGACGCGGAAAAGCCCACGGAGGGGCGCACGAGGGACGCGGAAAAGCCCACGGAGGGGCGCACGAGGGACGCGGAAAAGCCCACGGAGGGGCAGGATTAGCTCGGACAGGACAGGCACAGGGACGGATCGGGCCGGCGTGGACATAGAGGTAACAAACTGTGACGGGACGGGCGGAGACAATGTGACTACCGGCGGGCTGGGTTTGGTAGGTAATTTGGATGGGGCAGACACAGGGAAAGGGAGAAAAACGGGAACAGGAACGGAGACAGGGACAGAGACGGTGACGAGGACAGGGACAAACACTGGGACAGAGACAAACACGGGGACTGAGACCAGCACAGGGACAGACAAGGGCACAGGGACAAGCACGGGGACAGGGACACGAACAGGCACAGAGACAGGGACAGGAACAGACACAGTGACGGGGACAAGCACAGAGACAGGGACAGACACAAAACCAGGAATACCAGGACTCAGGGGACCCAAAACATGGGGGGCCGGAATTCCTGAGAACCCGGGACCCGGGGAACCCAGAGGGGGGCCCCGGGGGCCAGGGCCGGAGGAAGCCCGGGAACTGGATGTGGGGGAACTGGGTCCCGGAGAAGCCCTAGGCTTGAAGCCAGAGGGACCCCGGGAGCCAGTGCCCAGGGAGGGCAGAGACCCAGACACCGGGTGGGGGTCTGGGGCGCTGACCGCCAACCGAGGACCACAAACATTGGCCGTCGGCCAGGGGTCAGGGCCACTGAGCGCCAGCCGGGAGTCAGAGGTACTGGGCCTCTGGTCGGGGTCATGGGGGCTGGTTGGTCGGGCTGGAAGTCTGGTCGGACGGTCTGGGTCAGGGGGTTTGGTCAGACCGTCTGGGTCAGGGGGTCTGGTCGGCCGGTCAGGGGGTCTGGTCGGCCGGTCTGGGTCAAGGAGGCCGGTCGACCGGTCAGGGTCTAGGGGAATAGCCGGCTGGTCAGGGTCTAGGGGACCAGTCGGCCGGTCAGGGGATCTGGTCGGCCGGTCTGGGTCAAGGAGGCCGGTCGACCGGTCAGGGTCTAGGGGAATAGTCGGCTGGTCAGGGTCTAGGGGGCCAGTCGGCCGGTCAGGGGAGCCGGCCGGCCGGTCAGGGTCATTAAGTCCGGTTGACCGGTCTGGGAGGCCGGTCGGCCGGTCTGGGTCAGGGGAGCCGGTCGGCCGGTCAGGGTCGGGGACTGTTCCCAGGGAGGACTGTTCAGTGCACGCTCTCTGGGCATCTGCCTCTACAGGCGCCGGCTGGGGATCCACATCATTGGTGGGAGCCGGCGGCTGTGGGTCCGCCTCGACGGCGGTAGCGGTCGGCAGCTGGGGGTCCGCCTCGACGGCGGGAACCGGTGGCTGGGGGTCCGCCTCGACGGCGGGAACCGGCGGCTGGGGGGCCGCCTCGACGGCGGGAACCGGCGGCTGGGTAGCCGCCTCGACGGCGGGAACCGGCGGCTGGGGGTCCGCCTCGACGGCGGCAGGCGGCGGCTGGGGGTCGTCCGCGGCGGCGGCAGGCGGCGACTGGGGGTCGTCCGCGGCGGCGGCAGGCGGCGACTGGGGGTCGTCCGCGGCGGCGGCAGGCGGCGACTGGGGGTCGTCCGCGGCGGCGGCGGGCGGCGACTGGGGGTCGTCCGCGGCGGCGGCAGGCGGCGACTGGGGGTCGTCCGCGGCGGCGGCAGGCGGCGACTGGGGGTCGTCCGCGGCGGCGGCAGGCGGCGACTGGGGCGCTGACTTCAGGGCTGTGTGGGCCCGCGCTGCCCTCCGTGAAGCGCGGGACCGTCTCGACCTCTTGGGGGGGCTGGCCGGTGGTGACTCCTGTGGGGATCGGTCAGCGGCAACAGACGCCGGCTGGGTGTCTGTCATGACCGGCAGCGCCGGCTCGAGATCCACGGCGGCAGACGCCGGCTGGGGGCCCGCGTCGACTGTCGACAGCTGGGGGTTGCTGGGCGCCGCTTCCGTGGACTCCGGGAGGGGACCAAACTCTCTGTCCACCTCCTCCCACCGCACCATCATGAGGTGCCAGGTCTCCGTGGTGTCCTCCTCATGCAGGCGGCGGAATGCGGCAGCCATGAGGTCCGCCAAAGGGTCCCGTGGGTGGAGGAGCGGCTCGAACCTGTACTCTGCTGGGTCCATAGTTGGTCGGATTCTTCTGTTACGGTACGGTGTGGTGAGGACCCAAATGCAGAGAGGATGAGGCAGGCAGGAGTGGATTACCAAAAGTTTTATTGTCCAAACAAACACCAAAGGAACGCAGGGAGCCAGGGAAACAAACAAAAGACCGGAGCACCAAGGCTGGAAACTAAAAACAAACAGAACGGCAGCAAAAACTGGTAATCGGGCAGACGGAGAAACTCACGGGACAAGGGCAGGCTGGCACCGGCTGTAACAAGCAGAAACAAGAATCCGACAAGAGACAAAGGAAACACATGGGTTAAATACAAGAGGTAACGAGGTAATAGGGAACAGGTGAGACATCAGGTGAACCACATTAGGGCGGGGCTGGACAATCAGACAAGCACAAAGCAAAGCTGGACAAGACTAGACAAGACAGGAAACTACACTACCAAAATAAGACAGGAAACAGAACATACAGACGCTTACCGGGAACAGGAGACATATCAGGCACACAGGACCGGGGAAACACTGAGACAGGGAGGCAAAAACAGGGAGACAACCCCAACAAAAACCCCAAACTACAACAGATTCCTACTGTTAAGCCAGGTGCCTTACAACTCTGGGTTATAAAATACATATTCATTTGGTCACTCAGGTAATTTAGGACCATTCTGATGTAGGATTTTAAAATTAAAGCCTTGAATGTCTAATTAATGGTATATTTTCAATCTTTATCAGGCTGTTAAAGGCATATTTTACTCTTTTTTTGGCTACTCTAAAAAGAAATCCTTTGGTAATTCCAGCCTCATTCTAAGTCTGGGGGAAACATCACCTATCCAGTGTGTCTCTCAGGTAATATCAGAGCATTCTGATGTAAGATGTTAAAATTAAGGGCTTAAAATTAAAGCTATATTGACATCTTTTCAGGCTGTTAAAGTCATATTTAACTCTCCTTCTGGCCGCTCTAAAACTGATTCCTACTGTTAAGCCAGGTTCATTTCAACTCTGGGTAAGACACTACATATCCATTGGGTCACTCAGGTAATTTAGGACCATTCTGATGTAGGTTTTTAAAATTAAAGCCTTGAATGTCTAATTAATGGTATATTTTAAATCTTTTTCAGGCTGTTAAAGGCATATTTTACTCTTTTACAGGCTACACTTAAAAGGAATCTTGATGTTGCCAGCTTCATTCAAATTCTGGGGTAGACATCTACTCTCCAGTGCAGTGATTTTCAACCAGTGTGCCGCGACACACTAGTGTGTCGTGAGAGATCGTCAGGTGTGTCGCGGGAAATGATCTATTATCACCTAATTAACCATTGGCGGGTGTCTGTGCTGTAATAAAGTGTAACAGATAATGTAATACTCTTCTATTTCAGTGGGTGGCAGCAGAGGGCGATAAATGCCTGTAAAGACAATAGAGTTAGTGCTGCACGACACGTGACAGTTTGGGATTAGAGTGCGGATCGGGCCGGATTTTTCTGTCCGAGCCCGGCCCTCGTCCGACAGAGCAGTAACCGAACCCAACCCGAGCCCGACAGGCATTAAGATATTTATGTCCGAGCCCGACCCTAGCCCGACAAAGTTAAAATCGCATTTGTTTCTCATACTAATGACACATGTACGTTTGTTTGTGTGGAAAGCCCGCTTTTATTAAGCTATTGTAGGAAGGCATTTGGAATTGTCAACAGATGAGCGCATCAATGCACAGCTGACTTTCCTTCAAGACAAGACGGTGAGCTCGATGCAATACAGCGAAAAGCTATCTTTCATTTGGTTTTACTTTCACCGGGGATGCGACAGCACCGACGCCACTGTGCTTGGTGTGTGGTGGTGCCAAGCAAGCTTAAACGCCATCTCCAAACGAAACACCCTTCCGATGGACTATTTTGTACGTACAAACAATGAGAAACAGGCAACTTTTTTTAGAAAAACCACAAAGTTAAACGAGAGAGCCCTCAAAGCTATCTACCTTGTTGCTGAACTCGTAGCTAAATCAAAAAAGTCCCACACTGTGGCAGAAACATTAATACTGCCAGCTTGTAAATCCATTGTAAATGAGATGCTTGGCCCTGACGCGGCCAAAGAGATAGCTAAAGTGCCTCTCTCAGATAACACAATTGCCAGACGTATTGATGACATGTCTGCGGACATCAAAACTGTTGTTTTGGAAAAGATGCGCATCAGTAAGAAATTTGCCTTGCAACTTGATGAGTCGACGGATATTAGTGGACATTGTCAGCTCTTGGCCAACGTGCGTTTTGTGGATAGAGAAACCATTAGAGAAAACTTCCTATTTTGCAAGGCACTGCCAGAAAAATCATCAGGAGAGGAAATATTTTGGGTCACGTCGGAATATCTTGACAAAAGCGGGCTTACGTGGGAAAACTGCACAGGTGTCTGCACTGATGGAACCGCAGCCATGGTCGGGCGCATCAAAGGCTTCGTAGGTAGGGTCAAAGAAAGAAACCCAGATTGTTACGCACTGTTTTTTGCACCGTGAGGCCCTCGTTGCAAAGACCTTACCAGCAGATCTAGCTCCTGTGTTGGATGATGTTGTGCGCATAGTGAACTTTGTGAAGACGCAACCTTTGAAATGTCGCTTATTTGCGTCTTTGTGTGAGGAAATAGGAGTGGAACATAAGGTCTTATTGCTCCACACGGAGGTCCGGTGGCTGTCGCGCGGCAAAGAACAGATTCCGTTTAAAGGTGCAGCTTTGGCAACAACATGTGCAGCGTGGCAACCTTGAGATGTTCCCGCACACCGAGAAACGTCATGATGACAACACTGCTGTAATGTGCGAGGTGATTCACACTGAAAACTCTCGAGGAGAAGTTGTCATTTTATTTCTCTTCAGCCTTCACAGAATTCCTTGACTGGGTTAGGGACCCATACAGCTCAGCGTCCGTTGCTGGAAAGGGCATGACTTTAAAGGAGCAAGAGGAACTCATTGAACTGAAACAAGATCATGGTTTAAAGCTAAACTTTGCTGATCTTCCTTTGGACAGTTTTTGATTATCTGTTGCCAAGGAGTTCCCCATTCTGGCCAACAAAACTATTTTGACATTGCTCCCGTTTTCAACCACATATCTATGTGAGCTGAGCTTCTCAAGCTTGACTGCGATAAAAACAAAAAACAGAGAGAGAGTGAGAGCTGTTGAGGAAGAGCTTTGTGTGTGTCTTTCTACCATTCCTGCCAGGATATCCATTTTGTGTTCATCGAAACAGGCCCAGGTTTCACACTTAGTGAGTATAAATACATTTAGAAACTATATTATTAAGTATATGTATTGTATGTATTGTGTTAGAGTGTAATTTTGGTTGGTGGTGTTCCCCAGAGTTTTGTAAGTGTAAAAAATGTGCCGTGGCTCAAAAAAGGTTGAAAATCACTGCTCTATGGGCTGGCTGCTAGACTATAACATTAAGTTTAATCAATTAATACAAAAGATTATTAACTGATGATTTGTTCATTTGTTATGTTTTTGACTAATTTTAAAATACACAAATAGGCTAGATAGGACTAGAGACAAGTGAAAAATAAATGTTTTTTGTAATTTGGGTGAATTGACCATTTATGACCTAAAATCTCTCTTGCTGTGCTATGCATGCATTGTGTTTAACACAATGACACCAAAATGTAAAAATGTAAAAGAACACACATGATGAAAGCTAACAAGCATGTCATGCCTTTTCAATGATTATTAAAATGGTAAGGGATTTTCTATTCTTGTATTGCCAGAATTTCCTCCACAGCACCGCAAAGGAGGGTCTGGCTAGTCCACACAGCATTCTGAGATCGGAGAAAAACATGCTCTGTTTCATGGTCATTTCTTTAAACCAATCACAATTGTCCTGCACGGTGCTAAGTGCCGCATGGAGCACTGGTGACGCTGAAAAATAGTTTTAGTCGTTCAACAGAAATCTCAGATTCAACAGATAGTCTAGCTAGCTGTCTGGATTTACCCTGCAGAGATCTGAGGAGCAGCTAACCATAGTCCTCATAAATCCAACAGCGTTTAGGATTCCAACACAAAGGAAGCAAAAGGTAGCAGCCAAAAAGGACATACAGCGGAATTTCTGGCGGCACCGTCATTGTTGTCATCTGCACTAGCAGTCTCTCACACTAGTGAGTATTATTCATGTCTTTTAATAAGGACTCGCGTCTCATTTTGCTACTGGCTCCAGTGGGTCTCTCTGAATGGCTCTCTTGAAGAATCTTACTCCCTGGACACGTGAGACCAGTACAAAGGGACACAAACAACAATGCATTTTGGACCTCTTTAAGCAAACTGATATTAGAGAAGGAGTTTAGGCAGCAATGTCCACTTCTGACAGTAAGTTGTTTTGGCATTTACCAAAGATTTGTACCTTTTACGGAGTCCTAGCTGATCAGATAAATAAATGTTGTAATCCATTGTTCCAGTCCACAATGCATGTTAACATTTTTAATGCAATAAATTGTACATTTCATCATGTGTTAAAACAGTCTAAGCACTACAACCTAACCTTGAAACATAACTGCTAAGAGCAAAACCTAATACATTTTTCAGTTCTTCATTGTAATTTATGCACACAATGTTATTTACAATACTGCATGTAATGAGCAATTTGAAGGAGAGTACCAGAGAGATGTTTTATTATCTTTAAAACGATATTGGACTCTGTGAGAGCCCACACAATCCACATTAGGTTTTATTACTCCTTCTTTTTCAATAAGGCACTGCAAGTGGTTTGTGCCTGCCGATACTGTTTACTGTGAAGCCAACATCATCACACAAGTAACTCTAGTCTTGCTCACAACTTAATAGGAATTACATATAATGAACTGATATACATTGGCAATTTTAGATTATATTGTATCTGAATTGTATTGGTTTTACTTTCACATGACAGGACTCATTCCTTCTAGTCAAGGCCCATAAAATATTTGAAGGGATGGCCAGGATGCTCCAATGGAACTTAATTTTTAAGGTTTATTACATTTTATAATAATATGGGATTTGTCATAAATGGCAGCAGAAATGGTTCCACGTGTACACTATCTCATCACCAAGCCAACAACAACTGCCTTAAGCTGCTAGTTTTAAATCTCTTTTTTAACTTTGATATTTGAATTTCTGTTTTAAAGCATTTTTTAATGATTGTTCCATTTCAACAGCGTTAGCCTTTGTGTGTGTGTGTGTGTGTGTGTGTGTTCTGTTCTGTTCTGTTCTCCTACCCTGGCTTCCCTGGTGGCGCAGGGTCAGTGGTCATGCGGCAAATAATAAACCGGCTGTCAAAGACTCCATTGTTCTCTATAGTGAAGCTCTGGCTTTTCTTGGAGCCATAGACTAATGGGCCGAAGTCGATGTCGCATGCAGGCGTGATTTTGTACCTAAAGGACCAAGCAATTCACAATTTGGGTTTTTTGCTTATACTCAGAACAACCTCCTCAGAAGTACACTCTAAAAAACTTCTGTAAAGCAAAATATATACTGACTATAATGTTAAATGGTACAAACACAAAGAAATAGAATCAACAGAATCTCAAAAAAAAAAGTTAAGTGAGGGGTATAACATAATCAAAATAAGAATTAATTGTAATAATCCTTCTTAATTATCATGGGGCAATAAAGTACCACTCTGGGGGGACACCGTGAAAATGGAGTCTAGGTTTGGCTGGGTTGGATCAGTCCGCTGAAATGTAAACCTTGTGAAAAAAAATGCAAGTAAACAACTTTATTAGTTTTATGGTGAGTCAAAATGTACTTACAGTAATGTATAAAGTACAATTCTAAGGTACACTCTTTAGTCAAAAAGTAGGAGCTCCAGGTGGCTGGATTGTCTCAGTGGTAGAGCAGGCACATGTGTACTGAGAGGTTTATGCCTTGACGCAGAGGATTCAAATCTGACCTGTGACGATTTCTTGCATGTCTGCCCCCTATCTCACCTGATGTCCAATCCAATTAAAGGCATTAAAGCCCCCCCCAAAAAAACCTTCTTAAAAAGTAGCAATTCCAACTTACTTGTAAGCTATTTCATATTTCCCTTGGTTTTTCAGCCTGAGAGACTATAAGACAGATTCCATACATTGATCTACGTTAAGTTTGTGCTAAAACCTAACTGGGGATTTTAAAATATGACTACGTCTAACTTTTCAACTAAGCCTTAAAAAAACTGTAGTATTAAAAAAACTGTAGTATTAAAAAAACATCTTAAAATACATTAAAACAATAATTCCCAGTGGCTTAGGCCTGGTGGGGGGCCATTTAGGCCTAGTGGGCCACCAGACTTGCAATACACTAGGGAAAACACTAATATTACTAGTGACTTTTCCTGTAATTTTAGTTAAATTAGTGTATTATGTAGCTGATGTGCTTGCAGCCATTAATCAATCATTCCTGAGTGTTGATACTCAAATCATTATTGTTATAATTATGGTTTGGATGTGTGGATAACCCTAACATTAGGCCTGATCAGCTGGTCAGCTGATGGAGGGGGGGGGGCTGAATTTAAGTAGGTCTACTGTGATTATGGCTATATAGCAAATATACTGTACATGGAAAGTACATTACATAAGTATTACGAACTGTGGCCAGATGCGAATGGGGGCAGACAAACAGGCATTAATTGAACTTTATAGGGCACTATGAGGTCAACAATAGATTACGGTTGTAAAATATATTCCGCAGCAACAAAGACATCACTGCAAAAAAAGGGGATTGACTATAGCAGTGTTTCTCAAAGTACCACCATTATGGCCCACGTCAAAAACAAACAGAGCAGCATAGGCCTGCCCTATTCCGTTACAAACAGTTCACGCAGGAGGCAGGTTTATTCCTAAAAACAATATTTATTATTGACAGTCACAACTTCTCTGCACTTCCTCCGTCCCATTACAACAGAAGCCAAATTTGAGGTACCTTGGGGCATATCTCCTAACTGTTTTTGCATCATTTGCTGCTAGCAGGTGCTGTGGAGACTTCACCACCACTGCTTAAGTAGCGACTAGCACTCGTCATTTTAAATATAATTTGTTTAATTATTTTAACATATATAATAAATTCTATCCCCCGTACCATTATTGGTACGTTACGTTTTATGTAAAAGAGCTAATTAAGTCAACCCACTTTCACCATAAGAGAGCGACATTGGTATTGTTTTTATCTTGTGATTGTGTGTGTGTGAGTCTGTGTCATCATAGCAAAATGTGGTCCTGGAGACACCCTTTGTAATGTGTGTTTTGAGTGCTTTGCCAGGTGGTAATATGTTAATACAGTGTGTCTCTGGTCACATTTTGTCAATGAGATAGTATTGCAACTGTGCAAGATAAACACACAACTTTACAGGTGTGTAATTGACATTAAAATGATGGCCGAAATCATAAATGGGTGTGGGCAATGGAAGTAGAAGCAAACACACACACACACACACACTTAACCCAACTGGCTCGATATTGCGTCGCAGCTGGTGTGATCCCTTCTTTGTTATGGCTCATGAACGAGCTGGGCATGAAACATCACAAGATGGTTTCTAGTTACATCAACATTGGAATAGCACTTTCATATATGCATATTGAGCTTAGTTCAAGTTCACACTAGTGTACTTCTATAGATTCACTCCACCTCCAGACGTAAGATCTTCTTAACGTTGAGTGGCCTCCTGGACCTGAAGTGCAAGCTCAAGGGAAAAGAGGAGTTTGCTGAGATAATGCCCTCATCCTGTAGCAAACTGAACTCATCACCCAACTCGTCCACACCCTGCAGCCTCCAAGATACCGGCAGAGCTGTCCTATTATGCGTCGTCACACTACGACTCTCCTGCCTAAAAAGAAGGATGAAAGAAAATAGATTGACCAGGAAAAGGACAGAAGGATAGACAGTTTGAAGATTAGAAGAATTGCTGGTATCGCTGTAATTAATGTATAATATTTTGGCTTTATCATACTGCCTCTCTCTTTGGAAAGGGTTCACTGTGTTCTGTGGAAATCACTTCTCAAGCTATTATGGAAAAATACTCTTTGTCTTTTCTGAATTAGTATATTATACATATATATTTTGCTACTTGTGCAGCAAAGTCCGGTCAAAGTGCAAGTGCTTGCTTTCCAGCTCCAGCTCTGGCCGAACGCCCCAGCAGGAGACGTTGATGATGACAAGCTCAGGATTGTTCTTGATAGAGCACACAATGCTGTCCTTCATCTGTCCCAGTTTGGTTGGGTAGGCCCACACTGCCAACTCCTGGCAGTAGGACGGAACAATATTAACATACCAATAATATTATATTATAATAGTTATCTGTATTACTTTAATGGAAACCAACATATTCTCAATCTGGTATTTCTCTATTTTTATCAAGCATTATGAGTTATCTGAATGAGAGGTAAGACCTGTACGGTACCTGTTTCTGGTCAGGGTTGAGAGTCATGGTTGGGGGTTCCAGCAGATATGTGGTGGCTTGGCTATCATGCTGGAAACTGAACTGGAACTCAGCCTGCAGTTCAGAATTGTTATGAATTACTAGTCTCTCCATGTTCTTGGGGTACCTATTTTCCTTGTATCTACACAAACACAAAAACACATGCAAATGAGGGCTGGGCAATATATTCATATTATATCAACAATATTTAGTAGACATTGTCTTAGATTTCTGATATTGTAATAATGTAATATGGCATAAGTTTTGTCTTTTATTCTGGTTTTAAAGGCTGCATTACCATAAAGCGATGTCAATTTCTAAACTTACCAGACTCGCATTTTTATTATTTGCCTTTACCCACTTAGTCATTATAACAACATTATTGGTAAATATTTATCTAACATCTCATTGTGTAAGTATTTTGTGAAAGCACCAATTGTCAAACTTACAATATTGTCAAAATATCAACATTGAGGTATTTGGTCAAGAATAGTGTGATATTAGATTTTCTCTATATGGCCCAGCCCTTATGTGAATCTGTAAATATGAAATTAAACTAAACCATTCACAGCAATCCCTCTGCCTCTCACCTGTCTCTGGTCTTGCCACAGAGTAATGGTCCAAACTCAAAGTACCCAGGTTTGATCGTGTAAACCTTATGGA
>CM057257.1:3350628-3423128 GCA_029931835.1 Etheostoma nigrum
ATAATCAATTTATTAAAAATAAATGTTTTTGTTTTTTAAATTATGGTTGTAGTTGTTTGTCCTTTTGTTAGGAGGGTGCTGCAGCACCCTCCACACCCCTAGTTCCCGCGGCCATGCTTTGGCAAGTACACTTCTCTACTTTCATTAATTTTGGGGCGTCTTATTTAATTTTATAGCATTTGGAGAAAAACATTGAAGTGTTTTTGAAATAGTATTGAGTAAAAATTTACATATTCCAGTCTGTGATTATCCATCAACATCCATTCCTTCAATTTTAGTTAAAATAATTCCTAATTTCTGCTTTTCTAACTCAAACATTAGGTATAATGCCCATAAATTCCAAAAATAACTGTAAAACCAAAGTTAATAAGTTGGTGTTAAGTAGTGTTAAACGTCAAAAAAGTGACAAACATTGAAAAAAAGTGTTGAAAAAAGGGGAAAAAAACGTAAGAAAAAGTTAAAAACATCTATAAAAAGCTAAACTTAAGTGTTGACTTTCAATTTTGACAGGAAGACAACACAAGGGTTAAAACCATTTTCTTTAGCTTTAGCTTAAACTTACGTTATCATGAGCTTGCAAAGCAAAAATAAACACGTTTCTTGAGTTTTTAAACATTTTCATCAACTTTTCTTCTCTTTGTCCTCTGTCGTTCCCCAGTCTCCCCCCTCTCGACCCCTGATACACTGCGCACCTATAGATAACGGTGTGGGGGTGTTCGATTTGTATCACCTACCTCGCCGGCTAGCCGGGCGGTGATTCAATTAGATCATTTTTTCTCTTTCTTTTTTTTTCAACCCATTCTAAATATTTGACTCTTGCACTTAACAACCTGCAGATGTATTAAAGTAACTCCGGAAAATATTAATACGTCTCTGATTTTTAATACATTCCTAAATATGCTGCACGTCTCTCTTTGAAGCCTTCCTGACCCAAATCTCTTCTGTCTGTCGTCTTTTCACTCCCTTTATTTACCTGGCCATCCAGGCCAGAAAAATGTGTCGCCATAGCAACCCCTTCATGGCTACAGCGGAGAACGGAGAGGTATTTAAGGAGAGAGAGAGAGAGAGAGAGAGAGAGAGATGGAGAGAGAGGGAGATGGAGAGAGAGGGAGAGAGAGAGGGAGAGAGAGATGGAGAGAGAGAGAGATGGAGAGAAAGAGAGAGAGAGAGAGAGATGGAGAGAGAGAGATGGAGGGAGAGAGATGGAGAGAGAGAGAGAGGGAGAGAGGGAGTGAGATGGAGAGAGAGAAAGAGAGAGAGAGGGAAAGAAAGAAAGGGAGAAAGAGAGAGAGAGAAAGAAAGAGAGGGAGAGAGGTGGATAGAGAGAGAGACAGATGGAGAGAGAGGGAGAGAGAGGGTGAGAGAGAAAGAGAGGTGGATAGAGAGAGAGGGAGAGAGAGAGAGATGGAGAGACAGAGGGAGAAAGAGAGAGATGGAGAGAGAGAGGGTGAGAGAGAAAGAGAGGGAGAGAGAGAGGGAGAGAGAGAGGGAGATAGAGAGGGTGAGAAAGAAAGAGAGGGAGAGAGAGAGGGAGTTTCCATTAAAGTGTTTAAATATCGTATTTCTACCTAGTGATGACATGTAACTCAGTACATTTACTCAAGCAACATACCCAAGTATTGTCTAGTATTAATATGTTTTATATGTGACATATTAATCTTCAATAAAGCTCTGATACACACATTTGCATTGTATTTTTTAGGACTTTTCTCGGTTTTCTGTGTAAAATATTTTAAAATAACCATGTGAGAAGTTTAGAGAGGTTGACTAAAAAAGCAACATTTTAAATTTCAGATAATCAGTTTAATATGAAATTATTTATTAAACATATAAAACAGGTATGAAAATGGCAAAAAAACATCTAAAGTATATAAAACTAACAAACTCTTTTATTTAAAAAGGCGTGAAAACAGTAAACTTTAGACTGAATGGATAAATGACTAATATATATATATATATATATATATATATATATATATATATATATATAATTTAAAGAAAGGGGTCTTCGTAATAAAAAGCAAACAAGTATGCAAATAATAGTGCAAACAATCAAATTAAAAGAAAACATTTTCACACAACCACCAATAACATAATTTACAGGTGTGTCATTTTTCAAGAAGTTACCTGTAATTAAATATGTATGTTGGGACTAATTAAAGGAACATTTATTTTTATAAATGGAGACATTAATCTATATTTGTGTGTCTCCAGACTCCAGCTGAAGGTTAAGACGCCTCAGCCTCTCCCAAGTATAACTATAATTACTTTGAAATTACCAGAAAACTTCCTGGGGGAAAAAAAGAAGGAGATTATCTGTAAAATAAAGCGTTACAAAAGGTCTTAACTTCATGTCTCCTTACTAGCTTTTTCCAGAGATTTAACCACATATTTTGGTCCAAGATTAAAAAAAAAGAAGAAGAAAATAGACAACTTTTCCTGTACCCTCTTATAACCAGTTCATGTTATATATTTGGTAGTTTAAATATCACAAGAAAATGCCCTTCACCATCAATTGTGCAAATATAGCAATGAAAGTTACGGCTATAGTCCTTAAAGTTAGTTCTAATTAGCATATGAGATTGTAAATAAAAAGGCACAAATAACAACGTTAATGTACAAAACTAACCCCACCGTCAGAGGAGTGAGACTTTTTCGTGCTACATGATTGCAACCTGGGGCATTTTCATGTTTATAACAATATCACAATGTTAATAACAAATATATACATGTGTTCATTTACTTGCATCACACAGCTGGAAAAAAACAAAAGGGTTCCTCTTTTGAGCTTTGACTCAGAGCGCCCCCTGGTGGCCACAGGCGCTCGGTTCTTCAGTGAAATCTGGTGGAGTGACAGTGGTGATCAGACACCTCCTCCTGCAGCGCTGCACCTCCTCCGCCTCGCTATCACGGCCGCACGGATCGGAATCAAAGTGCACTAAAAGTCTGTCCGACACGGCCGATTAAGCCGTTGCCACGGGGACGGGCAGCTCATTAATTAAAAAAATTAAAACCTGGAGCTGCACACATAGTCGGAATAATTAAAAACACCAAAGAGGAGGAGGGGCAGACAATATGCTTCAGAGCTCCCCGGGAGTCCACCAGTCTTACTGCCCCCCGATGACATCATCACACAGACTACACCCCAGTCAGCTGTTGCTTCTCAGATGAAACTGAGAACAAAAGACTTCAGACGTGGAGGGAAGGTGTCTGATTCTGGGCCAGAGGTCACCAACCGAGTCAAAGCGCCACACAGACGCACGGGTGCTTGAGGCACACGGGGAGGATGCCCTTGTTGATTTGGTGGAACTCCACCAGCTGCAGGAGGTCGATGAAGAGAGTCAGCCCGTCGTCCATGGTGAAGTACTTCCTGCCTCCATCCTCACACTGCGGATAATTAGGAGCATAATCAACAGTTTGGCCCAGTTCAGACCCGCCTGCAGCGCTCTGAAACACGCCTCTCTGTACAGACGCCTCCCGATACGATATCATCACAATACGATATTATTGCCATTTTAAACATATTACAATATTCTGCAATATTCTGCAATTCATAACCTTTTTTGCAACTTCAAATTTCTAAAGACGTCCCCAAAAGGAAACTTATCAACATCGGTTTCATCTAAAAAGAAACATTTCTCTGTTTGTTCATCTCACTTCAATTTCAATGTTAATACTGCAAAATGGGACAAACTGACTACCACATATATAATATATAATAACAGATCCATACTTGGCGCCTGTGTATCGATGCAGTATCGCCACTGGAAATATCGCGATACTACGCAGCATCGAGTTTTCCCCCCCACCCCTACTTTCCGTTGTAACTTCCAACGTTTCGGGCTATTTTTGTAGCTGGATATCATTCGTAGCATCTTAAAATATGAATGAGGATGCCGATAGTGAGATGCTCGCTACAGTTGCATTTCTAGTAGAGCAGCCTGACCTCATGAAATGGCGTACGTATGACACGTTTGGCCTCCACTGAGTTACATTACCTTGCAATGGCGTGTGAATTTACGCCGTAGCGAGTAGTATGAAAGGGCGAAAAAAACACTTTCACGTGTCCCGCGTGTCATGTTTCTAATTTGCGTTCTTCTCGCCAAGTGGCGTGTATGCGTACGCCCGCTGTATAGAGCATGGATATACACGCAGATGGATGAAAATGCGTACAGATAACACGCCACTTGGCTAAAGAAAGTTGGAGTGTATGTTGACGTGAAGTTATGATGTCATGTTGAGCAGAGATGAAACGGCGGCAAAACAACGACGCATTACTCCGATTCACGGCTTTGTTGTAACGCCGCTCTCTTCATTCACTCGTTAAGCCTCAGCTAAAAACATTTCGAGCAGCTGACAGTTTGTAATAATTTTAATAATAATAATTTATACTGTTTATTAATCCCCAGTGGGGAAATTACAGTTTACACTCTGTTTTGTTAGTAATCACTACATACAAGTCCTGAAATACACACACACTCAGGACCTATTCATGCACTAATGGAAAGGGGGTTGCCAGTGCTGGACCAGCACCCTGAGCAGTCGGGGGACGTACAGTGCCTTGCTCAAGAGCACCTTGGCAGTGCCCAGGTGGTGAAGTGGTATCTCTCCAGCCACCAGTCCACACTCTGTACTTTGGTTTGTACGGGGACTTGAACCAGCAACCCTCCGGTTCCCAACCCAACTCCCTACGGACTGAGCTACTGCCCCCCTAACTATGAGTTGATTGGCTGGTCGAGTTACCAGAGGCTGGCTTTACAATGTAAGGGACGTCCCCCGTTGTTGGTCTGAACTGGGCTTTAGGATGCACAATAAAGACGTGTGTGTGTGTGTGTGTGTGTGTGTGTGTGTGTGTGTGTGTGTGTGTGTGTGTGTGTGTGTGTGTGTGTGTGTGTGTGTGTGTGTGTGTGTGTGTGTGTGTGTAACTCACAGGGATAACCAGGTAATGTTTGGTCTTCAGCTTGTAGCACAGCGAGAGGACAAAGCACTGTGCATGCTGCTGGCTCTCACGGATCAGGAACATCCTACGCATAAAATACAGAGAAACAATTCAGATGTCACTTTCTTAACATGCATTTTCACACTGTGACACACTGTGACACACTGGTCATCATTTAAACCTTAAGCCTAAGAGACCCGCCTACATTACTGTCTTTAGGAGGCTGTAGCCAGCTAGAGTGAAGATGTTGGTACCATATGGAACTAGACGACCTAGCTTGTTGGGAAGGGGGATAAATAATGCTTAAGTTGGCATGGCCATTTTAAAAGGGGTCTCTTGCAGATACAGAGGTGCACATAAGTTTATGAACCCAGGCTAAAGTTGACTAAAAAGAGGAATAAAAAGAGAATCTTTTGGAAATGTATCTTAATGCCTTAATTAAAATAATTAGGACAAATCCAACCTTTAAGGACACCAATTTTCTTTGTGAATGGATAATGTATCATAAATAAATAAATGTTCTTCTTTAAAATACAGGGGGCATAAGTATACACCCCCCTATGTTAAAATACAGGGGCATAAGTATACACCCCCTATGTTAAAATACAGGGGGCATAAGTATACACCCCCTATGTTAAAATACAGGGGGCATAAGTATACACCCCCTATGTTAAAATACAGGGGGCATAAGTATACACCCCCCTATGTTAAAATACAGGGGGCATAAGTATACACCCCCCTATGTTAAAATACAGGGGGCATAAGTATACACCCCCCTATGTTAAAATACAGGGGGCATAAGTATACACCCCCCTATGTTAAAATACAGGGGGCATAAGTATACACCCCCCTATGTTAAAATACAGGGGGCATAAGTATACACCCCCCTATGTTAAAATACAGGGGGCATAAGTATACACCCCCATGTTAAATTCCCATACATACCCTTCACCATACATAGAGATTAGCATGGTTTGATTTCAGTTAGCTGGTTTGATTTGCATTGAGAGATTATTTGAAGTACCCCATGCCAATCTCTAGTGTGTATACTTGTACTTGTCCCCTGTATTTCGAGGAAGAAAACTTATTTATTTAAGAAACATTATTCAATCAGAAAGAAAATTGGTGTCCTTAAAGGTTGAATTTTCCTAATTATTTTAATTAAGGCATTAAGATCAATTTCCAACGGATGATGTTTTTTATTCCTCTTTTTAGTCAACTTTAGCACGGGTTCATAAACTTATGCGCACAACTGTATCTTGCACATGTCTCCAAATATCAGAAGGTTGAGAACCAAAATCACAGCATAGATTTCTTTGTATGGTGGTTCTCTGAGGGTTGAATAATAATAAACTCAACTCATTAAAAGAATATGAAAAGCCACAGATGCATCCTTCAGGAAAAAAAACAAAAACACACAGGTCTTTACCCATCGACCAGGCCCTGCTTTTCTATCAGTCTCTGCGTTTCCTTTCTGGACACACCACCATGAAACCAAGGCTGGGTCTTGTGGATGGCTACAAACAAACAAACAAACAAACAAACATAAAGGCAGTGAGCAAACACACAGAGTGATTTATCCCAGAACTACAGAAGCCCCGTTTCAGGACCCGGTCTGCTCTCGTGTGGACTTACAGGACGGCCTGGCGCCAGAGTTTACGTTGGGGAGACTGCACCTCAGGGCTTCTCTTCTCTGCACCCGCAAAGCAGAAACAACAGGAAAGAGACACAATATCAGACGTCTTTGGAGATGTTCAACAATAAAACATTTTGTGTAGGTCGGACCATCACTTATATTAATAATGGAATTTTTAACTGCAGATATTAGATTAGATTAGATTCAACTTTATTGTCATTACACAGGTACAAGTACAAGGCAACGAAATGCAGTGTAGGTCTAACCAGAAGTGCAATAGCAGTAAGTGCAGGATATACACTGGTTCCATGAGTGCAGGACATGGATATGTACTGAATAAGTATAGAAATGAATACTATTATAAACAGAATTTTACAGATTTTCCAGATTTGTCCTATGAATATAAAATATAGATAACAAGTATTGTGAACATAATATGAGCAAGATTTACTGGTGAGTATGTACTATGAATATATATACAGGCGGCTATTATAGACAGAATTTTTACAGATGATATAATAATTTAGGCTAAATGAGCAGTATAACAATGATTTAAGGTAGTACAAATAAAGTTTGGGCAGAAGCTATCCGAATTAAAGTGCAGTGGAAAGTAATTGCATATTACAGTTAACTATTAATATTTAACGTCTAAAGAAAAGTCCTAATTCATTCTTTTAACATAAACTTATACTTACATACTGCCAAACTACTGCACATACACTTACCTGTACTATATATATATATATATATATATATATATACACACACATACATACATATACATACACATACACACAGACACACACATATATACATATATATACAGTGAGGAAAATAAGTATTTGAACACGCTGCTATTTTGCAAGTTCTCCCACTTAGAAATCATGGAGGGGTCTGAAATTTATTTTTAGATTATGTCTCTCACGGTGGACATGCACCTACGATGACAATTTCAGACCCCTCCATGATTTCTAAGTGTGAGAACTTGCAAAATAGCAGCGTGTTCAAATACTTATTTTCCTCACTGTATATATAAATATATATACACTCTCACATACCGATAAATATTTATACTCCATCCCATCTGTATATATCTACTTACTCACTTAGCATACTCAGATTGTGTGTTGTTTAGTTATTAATAGTGCTGTCAAACGATTCAAATATTTAAATCGCATTATTGTCATAGTTAACTCGCAATTAATCGCACATTTTTATCTATTCTAAATGTCCCTTGCTTTCTTTTTGTCCCATTATTGTTTCTCATTTTAATGCTCTCAACATGGAAAAGTGGATCGGCTCGCTTTGTGCAAATGTTTTTTTATTGAAAACAACATTGGCATAAAGCCTACTGTCTGTCTTGTCTGTCTGTCTGTCTGTCTGTCTGTCTGTCTGTCTGTCTGTCTGTCTGTCTGTCTGTCTGTCTGTCTGTCTGTCTGTCTGTCTGTCTGTCTGTCTGTCTGTCTGTCTGTCTGTCTGTCTGTCTGTCTGTCTGTCTGTCTGTCTGTCTGTCTGTCTGTCTGTCTGTCTGTCTGTCTGTCTGTCTGTCTAGCCAATTGTAGTGTTCAATTTCACACTAACATTCACTTGGAGCAAATAATCTCTCACACAATGTAATGCTGCCAACCAATAAAATGGTGAAAGAAATACTAGTTGTTGCAACAGCATGTGAAAAAAACTATTAAATGAGCATTCTTAAAGGTTTTTGATGCCTAAGATTATTATTGCCAACGACTACTTGTTATTGTCGTGCACATGACAAATAAAGCCCATTATTACCTCATGTACCCCTTTCTGTTTGGATTAATGTATTTATATTCCCACTACATATATCTACAGCACATATGTACACAGTAGCCTGATTTTAAAAATACACTTGTCATGTTTCAATCTAATATTATTGAACCACGTTGAAAGATTTAAGAAAAATATTTTACATAACCTTTTCCCAAATCATTCAAATGCCGTGACTTACGCAGGTTTTTCATGACCATATGATGTCATAAACAGGACTGATCCTGTAAGCGGATCTCGTCTAGCCATGCATGATTACTGCCTCTTTATCAGTCATTTTATTGCTCGCCCTCTTTTCTCCCTACCAGCTCTGCAGCCAGGCCTCCCTCCCTCCCTCCCTCCCTCCCTCCCTCCCTCCTTCCCTCCTTCTCTAACAGTTAACAGTTGCACATTTTGTTTTCCCATCCTGTATATATTCAAATATTTGTTCTTATATTTTTATTCCTATTATCATTTCATGTTTATTGTATGTATATACACTACCGGTCAAAAGTTTGGGGTCACATAGAAATTCCCATTGCACTCCATTGTAGACAGAATGCCAGCTGAGATCAGTTGCATTGTTTTTTTTACCAGGGCAGTAATCAGATTACATTATGTGCTTACATAATAGTAAAATGGTTCTCCAATGTTTTTCTAGTGTTTTATTTTTAAATGATAGATTAGTACACAGAATGTGCCTTTGGAACATTGGATGAATGGTTGCTGGTAATGGGCAATGTAGATATTGCATTAAAGATCAGCCCCCCCACCCAAATTAGCAGGTATTCTGTCTATAATGGAGTGGTATGGAAATGTAGAAGTGACCCCAAACTTTTGACCAGTAGTGTATATATATTGTATGTATATGTATAGTATTTCATTTATGTTCTGTGCTGTGTGACTGATGTATGTTTGCCGCTGTAACAACATAATTTTCTATCTATTTCTCTCTATCTCCCTCCCTCCCTCCACTCATCCATCCCCCCGTCCTCACCCTCCAGGCTTGTCCCTCCTCCCTCTCGGCGCTCTGGGCCTCCGTCGGGTTCTCGATGACCCGTCCGCCGGCCTTCCCTGAGAAGTCCATGGCCACCAGGCTCGCCTCCGACTGCTCACACAGCGAGACAAACAGCGTGTGTGTAACAGCAGAAACGTGAGACGACAGAATGATTTCATGTCTGAATCTGATGATCTCACTTTGTCATCTGGGAGTTTGGTTCCTTCCCGGCTCTGCGGGGCCGACTTTGATAACTGGTAGTTGCACTGAAGCTGCTTCCCATACTGATCACACACAAACAAAATAAAACGCGTCAATGATTTTAACGTCTATACTCGGGCTGCATCCACACCGCTATGTTTCAAAATTACTCGGCATGATGAGACAAAAACAATCTCCGTTCACACAGGACTTTTATCTCCAGTAGCAGAACTAATCTCTGTCCATATTAACACGTCTGACATCACATGACCACACACACACACAAGTGTGTCTCACTATCTTTATGGGGACCAGTCATTGACATAATGCATTCCCTATCCCCTTACCCTAACCTTAACCATCAAACCTAAATGCCTAACCTTAACCCTTACCCTAACCTTAACCATCAAACCTAAATGCCTAACCTTAACCCTTACCCTAACCTTAACCATAACCTAATTCTAACCCTGATCCTAAAACCAGGTCTTATTCCTCAAACAGCCCTTTAAAGTTATGGAGACCAGCATTTTGTCCCCACAAAGGTGTCAGGACCCCATATGTATACTGTATTCCCAGTTTTTTGTCCCCACAAATGTAGTAAAACATGGCACACACACACACACACACACACACACACACACACACACACACACACAATTGTCTGATGTTACTCTGCGGTTGGAAATTATGGATTGATGAGCTGAAAATACAGCAATGGTGAAAAGTAAGAGCAGGGATGTATTATTTTGGAGAGACGACGAGGTGGAACAGTTACTGAAAGGTGTGTAAGCTACCTAACCAATGAGATTGACTGACGTGCGTCATCGTTTCCAAACGTCCCCGTTTGTGCCCGTCCAGACCACAGAGCAACCCCGGAGTTCAAACCAAAACAGGTCTCCGTATTAGGGGCTCGTAAACATAGCTAAATATATTTGTTTTTGAACAAACACGTAGTAATGTCCAGTAGATGTAGCCTCGGACCAGGCGATAAAGAAGATATTCTTCACATTTCAAATGTAATCAGCTGTATGTTGCAAATATTGATTAGTGAATATGCACAAACAGAATGGTTTCAAAGTATTAAAGAAAGAAAGAAAGACTGAAAACCTTGAACAGTCTGAAAGCGGACGTCCAACACGTCCGTGTCTGTTCGTTCTCGGCACACAGGATCTTCAGGTCCTGAGTACGGATGGGATTTCTGAAAGGCTGCGCGCACACACAGAGAGAGAGACACACACACACACAAACACACACACACAATCAGGTCAGACACTGTGTTCTGTCTGGTTTGAGGACATTTTTCGGAGGAAGTGGTTACCTTGATGCAGAAGGTGAAGTCTGCAGGCGCGCCGTACAGTTTACGGCTGTTCACCACAGTGTACACGTTCAAATCATCCAGATCAGCCACATACTGCAGGTGGC
Source organism: Etheostoma nigrum (assembly GCA_029931835.1). Lineage (NCBI taxonomy): Eukaryota > Metazoa > Chordata > Actinopteri > Perciformes > Percidae > Etheostoma > Etheostoma nigrum. The sequence continues at coordinate 3,361,597 of CM057257.1, forward strand.
GAGGCTCCTGCACACACACACACACACACACACACACAGACACACACACACACAGACACACACACACAGAACGATTGAAAGTCTTGGTTCTGTCTTATGATGTAGAAGTTTGACTTGACTCGCTGACCTTGGAGGAGCCTTTGGTGGAGCAGTAGAGTCCGGAGCGGCGGAGGAAAAAGTAGACCTTCTTCCAGGATTTACGACTGGACTCTTTGACCTGCAGGAAGCCCTGAATCTCGGGACACGTCCCAGACTTCAGCAGGTTCTGAGGAACACAGCGGTTTTTAGCTTGCATTGGCCCCTAAATATTTAGTCAATGTATGTGTCTTATTTTATTACAAAAATAGTTGAAAATCAGATAAAAACAAAAAATATATAGTATATCAATTCAAAATTGATGTGGTTGTTGTGCCATTTTTAAAACTAATAATTTCTGAGCTGCGATCATCACAAGAGGGTCACTTTGTGTGTGTATAGGGCCAGGAAATAAAGCTTTAAAAACAGTTTGAACTGCTCTAGTGCAGAAACGCTTCGAGGATTGATGAATTGGTTGATCACGAGAAATGAATCGCAAACTAGAAGCTAACCTGACGAGGGCATCACTAAACATACAAACTTATAATTTAAACTGATGCGATTGAGGCTCTTGATTTGATTTGATTTGATTTCATTTACCTTAATGAGCTCTGACGATGTCATCCCCTTGCTGACATCTGCACTGTCGGAGATCATGCACTCGGGGAAGAAGAGCTGCGAGACAGGAAGGACAAGGTTGTCATTAAAAAATAAATAAATAAAGAAATCCTTATTTAGAAGAAGAAAGAAAAGAAATCCTTATTTAGAAGAGAAAGAAGCAGCTTCCGCTGCCGTCACGCCATCAGGATTCTGCTTAGGTCCGTGATTATCTAAAACACGCTGATGAAACACACCTTGCAGGACTCCTGCTCCTTTGTTTAACATGTATTTAAACTAGGGTGACCAGACGTCCCCGGTTTCCGGGGACAGTCCCCGATTTTGGTGACCTGTCCCCGGCTGGATCTGTCCCCGGAAATGTCCCCGGTTTTCACTGTGACGGACAGACCCGATACTGGAATGAAAGAAAGAAAACTCTGACCAAACGGAGCCGATCGAGCAGTGCTTTGCGGATTTTTATGTTTTAAAAAGGATCTTAATCTTTAACAGAAAGGTCAGCCTCCTTAGAAATCCTTTCCATAATGTTATCAGACACTTAGAATATTAATCTGAGTCTGTCAGCAGCAAAACGAGCACTTTATGAACGTAAATACAAGCTGGACAATTATCCCATTAACTTCCATTGTAGCTTGTTTCTCTGCTGCCGACTGCAGCAATCTCGTTTCATACTGCATCAATGTCAAAGGAACATCTTTCCTCAATAGTTTATATTGTATCTGATACTCAGCTCTAGGTCTAGTGTCCCCGTTTTAAGTTTTACAAAAATTAAAAACATGACGTGTTTTGGAGGTATTTACGCTTCTGAGCTGAAAATGTCCCCGGATTTTGTCTGAGAAATCTGGACACCTTAACTTAGAGGCAACATAGGTGGTGATGGCGCAGTGGATAAAAACCCAAGCATTTGGTGTGGGAGACCTGGGTTCAATTCCCACTGTGACACATCAACCAATATGTCCCTGAGCAAGACACTTAACCCCTAGTTGCTACAGAGGCGTGCAGCCCCTGATATATATATATATATATATATATATATATATATAGCAATTGTAAGTCGCTTTGGATGAAAGTGTCAGCTAAATGACATGTAATGTAACATGATAACTTATAGTTCAGGATTCTGCATAGGACTGTGATTATCTTGAATACGCAGCTGAAACACACCTTGATGCTCCTTTTTTAACATAAGCGTTAAGTAAATGTATGCAAAATTAAGCCACGTATGCACAAAAGCAACAGGTGTCTCAGAGGGACACAGACATCCTGCTGGTATCTTCGTTTGCATACGCAAATGAAAATGGATCTGAGTGTGCAAATGACTCTAGAGCTGAAGTGTAGACTGACAAAATGAGACAGCAACTATTTTAGTAGTTGATCAATCGTTTCAAGCCCCAATAGAGAAAGAAATGACAAACATCCTCTTGTTCCAGCCTCTTAAATTAAAGATGTGTGTTGCTCTCTCTTTCAGAAAATGTACTGTCAACAGTTTTGATCACTTTTGAATCATTTAATCAGTTAAAAGTACCAAATATTCCCTCATAACGACTTCTAGATTGTTAAGGATTTGCCACTTTTCTTTGTCTTATGTGATTGTAAAGTGAATATCTTTGGGGTTTCAGACTCTTGGTCAAGCCAAACTAGACATTTTAACACATCACCTCAAACTCTGGCCTTTATTAAACTATTAAACTATTATTTTGGCATTTGACCCTCGTGTTGTCTTCTTGTCCACCCTGCAACTTTTTGGAGTTCTGGATCAGATTTCTGGATCGTTTTTCAACGTTTTGGTCAACTTCATCAACACTTTTTTGTAGTATTTTCACAATTTTTTGTGTCATTTGTTTTTTCAAAAAAATTTTTTCCAAGTTTGTCACTTTTTGGTATGTTTTTGACGATTTCTTTTGGACATTTTTGTCACTTTTTAAAGCTTTTTTTTTCACACGCTTTGTTAAATCACTTTTAGAGGTTTTTTAAAAACATTTTTGTCACTATTTTTAATGTTTTTTTTTTCAAACGCTATCAAATCAAATGAAAACCCCAAATGCAATGAAAGTAGTGAACTGATCATTTATTTTACTTTTAAAGAGTAATGGTTGTACGGAACCATCCATGTTATTTTTTTGGGATAATTTGGATGAAAGAAACCCAAATTTATGATATATAAAATTTATGAAAATGGTCATATTTGACTAGAGGACAACAGGAGGGTTAATAAACTGACTATTAAGGGGAGACACTACAGGTGAATAGGGTACAACTTTAACTAATAGATAAAGTGAATCTATGATCACATTCGCCTGTGGCATACTTTACGGAGACACTAGTGGGAGGTGCATCAGAACAGGTTCTTGATGTGTCACCTTAGTTTAATAGCATGGACAAAAGACCAGATCTGATGTCATTAAATACCTATATATAATAAGGTGTTAAGGCAACATGTCTGCACCAGCACGCAAACCTGCCACTCATTCATTTTATCCATTGTTATGCAAAGGAAGGGATGGACCTTTGTTCTGTCTCTTGTTGTTTTGATGCCATTTTCCAGAGCTTGTATTATTAAAAGGACAATTCCGGCCAAAATGAACTTAGGGGTTGAAAACCATGGGTACCCAGTCGACCGTTCTCTGGTATTTGTTTTCATGCTAATTGAACTAATTAGCCACTAATTAGCTTATAACGCTAGTTGTAGGGGCACGCAAAAGTAAAAATAAATCCCTATTTCCATTAATAAGGCTCAAAATAGCACCACACGTCCACGGTAGCATAATGAGAGTCCCTGCATGTAAACCGAATCATTGAGAGCTTTGTAAGTGTACAAACAGTTTATTAAAAAGATATATTATGAAGACAGTAAATTTCACGTATACAGGCAGGCGCCATCTTGGGAAAACAGTCACGACCAGTCCAACCACGAATGCCATGCTTGAGCTAGGTTACTGGTTATCTTTTTAATAAACTGTCTGTACACTTACAAAGTTCTCAATGCTTCGGTTTACATGTAGAGCCCCTTATTATGCTCGCTTGGAAGTGTGGTGCTATTTTGAGCAATGTTAGTGATATAAAAATAGCGATTTATTTTTTTACGTTCGCGTTTCCCGACGACTAGCGCTATAAGCTAATTAGGGGTTTGCGCTCAAACTGGTCACATATGATTAGCATAAAAACATATCCCAGAGAACGGTCGACTTGGCACCCATGTGTTATTACCCCCTAGTAGGGCTGAACATATAGTGTTTTAGAATCGACATCGCGATGTGCACATGCGTGATAGTCACATCGTAGGATGTTACGATGTTGACGCTGAAACATTTTTGCTGCTTGATAGAAAAGTAAACTTCCACCGTTCTCCTTTTACATGATTATTACCGGCCGACCCTTCCCCTTTAAGACAGGTAGACATGTGGGCAGCGTGTGTGTGTGACGTTAGTCTGACAGGGGTTATTGTTTGGGAAGTGAGGTTCTCCGTGTGTAGTAAAGTACCGTAGGCAGCGGCGGCCGCTGACATAGTGATGTCATAGTTTAGATGGGTAGTCAGTGAAGCTACAGCAGTCAGTGTTTTATGTTCGCTGGAAATACGAACTAAATCACCTGATTAATGCAACATAATCACACCGTCTCCCGGCCATTTCCCCCCGCAGAAAGCTGCTACCACCCAGGCTAAAGCTAATATAGTTAGCCTAAAGAAACGAGCAGAAAGCTGCTACCAGCCAGGCTAAAGCTAATATAGTTAGCCTAAAGAAACGAGCAGAAAGCTGCTACCAGCCAGGCTAAAGCTAATATAGTTAGCCTAAAGAAACGAGCAGAAAGCTGCTACCAGCCAGGCTAAAGCTAATATAGTTAGCCTAAAGAAACGAGCAGAAAGCTGCTACCAGCCAGGCTAAAGCTAATATAGTTAGCCTAAAGAAACAAGCAGAAAGCTGCTACCAGCCAGGCTAAAGCTAATACAGTTAGCCTAAAGAAACAAGCAGAAAGCTGCTACCAGCCAGGCTAAAGCTAATATAGTTAGCCTAAAGAAACAAGCAGAAAGCTGCTACCAGCCAGGTTAAAGCTAATATAGTTAGCCTAAAGAAACAACCAGAAAGCGGCTACCAGCCAGGCTAAAGCTAATGTAGTTAGCCTAAGGAAACAAGCAGAAAGCTGCTACCAGCCAGGCTAAAGCTAATATAGTTAGCCTAAAGAAACAACCAGAAAGCTGCTACCAGCCAGGCCAACCCTAATGTAGTTAGCCTAAAGAAACAAGCAGAAAGCTGCTACCAGCCAGGCTAAAGTTAATATAGTTAGCCTAAAGAAACAAGCAGAAAGCTGCTACCAGCCAGGCTAAAGCTAATATAGTTAGCCTAAAGAAACGAGCAGAAAGCTGCTACCAGCCAGGCTAAAGCTAATATAGTTAGCCTAAAGAAACGAGCAGAAAGCTGCTACCAGCCAGGCTTAAGCTAATATAGTTAGCCTAAAGAAACGAGCAGAAAGCTGCTACCAGCCAGGCTAAAGCTAATATAGTTAGCCTAATGAAACGAGCAGAAAGCTGCTACCAGCCAGGCTAAAGCTAATATAGTTAGCCTAAAGAAACGAGCAGAAAGCTGCTACCAGCCAGGCTAAAGCTAATATAGTTAGCCTAAAGAAACAAGCAGAAAGCTGCTACCAGCCAGGCTAAAGCTAATATAGTTAGCCTAAAGAAACGAGCAGAAAGCTGCTACCAGCCAGGCTAAAGCTAATATAGTTAGCCTAAAGAAACAAGCAGAAAGCTGCTACCAGCCAGGCTAAAGCTAATACAGTTAGCCTAAAGAAACAAGCAGAAAGCTGCTACCAGCCAGGCTAAAGCTAATATAGTTAGCCTAAAGAAACAAGCAGAAAGCTGCTACCAGCCAGGTTAAAGCTAATATAGTTAGCCTAAAGAAACAACCAGAAAGCGGCTACCAGCCAGGCTAAAGCTAATGTAGTTAGCCTAAGGAAACAAGCAGAAAGCTGCTACCAGCCAGGCTAAAGCTAATATAGTTAGCCTAAAGAAACAAGCAGAAAGCTGCTACCAGCCAGGCCAACGCTAATGTAGTTAGCCTAAAGAAACAAGCAGAAAGCTGCTACCAGCCAGGCTAAAGCTAATTCAGCCATTTCCACTGATTTAATTGTTCTTGGATACACAGAGTTTGTTGCTAGTGCGCGTGACATGCAGGTCTGATAAAATTATCAAGCTAACGAGCTAACGAGCTGGCCCCGCTAGTCTACCACAACCTGACATTTAGAGGAAGCAACATGCAGTCACTGTCATTCATATTAGCCTGGATTGATTATTATATGAATACAATGGTGTCATGCTAGTCAACCAGCGTATTTCTACCTAATTTCCCTCCAAAACCACTTCAGAAGAGTAACGTTAGTTACAGCTTACTGGCTTTGGTGTTTGTAAAGCATTAAAGTTTAACAAAGAATGGTTCACATTAGAAAAGATCCTTTATCTTCTATGATAGATGCACTCCTCTACAAAATCACCGCAGTAGTCGAGAATGATTTATTATTTCCAAATAGAGCTTTTTATGTCATCTTTTAAAAATTACTTTTTCTTTTTTTATATCGCAATATATATCGCAGGGGGAAAAAATATCGCAATGTCAGATTTTTTCCAATATCGTGCAGGCCTACCCCTTAGGTTCATTTTGCACCAGAATTGTCCTTTAAATGTTGAAGAGCTTTGCGGCGGCGTACCATTGGTTTCCTGAAGAACTCGTACTTGGCGTAGTTTTTGCAGAAAACGAACCTCGTGTCGCCTTTCAGAGCCCAGGTCGCCTGAACCTCCAGCACGACCTCGTGGTCCTCCAGACATCTCTCTGAGGAGACAGCAGAGAACGTGTTTAAAAGCCATTTCACACCATTTGGTTAAGGTTTTTTTTATTTATTGCAATGACAGTCGTACCCAGGCCCAGGGTGGGGTGGAGCTCCAGGAGAGCCCAGTTCTCCTGGTCGCTGCAGTGAGCCGTCTGGACCAACATGTGGCACACCTCTCTGGCTGTCGCGCCCCGAGAAACCCACACCGAGCGGCTGTGGCTGTCCTCTCCGTACACCTTTATCAACTGATGGAGGAGAGGAGCAAATACTCAGGATCACTTTCAAAATACCAATAATGTCACAAATGGTGGAAGAATGAAGGGGTGCCGTCAATCCAGGAGTGTGAGACGGCTAGGGGGGCGGCATTTGGAAACAGTTTGCCAGATTAGATGTTTATACTAGAAAATGGGGAAAGTACCTGAACTTTCTGGAGGGCTCCTAAGAAGCTTTGTGCTGGGGAGACACGTGCATGACGGGCTCACAGTGTTGTCATTTATACATATAATAATTGGTTTATTGTTTATTTTATTACTATTTTGTTGGTCTTGAATATTGTAGTTGCTGTGGCATCTTTTCTTGATTTTAGTCTGGGGGGTTGGTGTTGTGAGTTGTATGTTTTGTTAAAGAATAATAAAAAAAAGATTGTCACAAGAAATAATGTCAAAAATGTACTTAAAAAGGTATTTCTCATGCAACCAAACCCCACATATTTACATCCAGTATTTCTCCCTCTATATTTAGGAGTTTTTATTTATTAGTGTCAGCCTCCTAGTGCTAAAAAAACAAAAAACTGTGTCCGTCTAATGTGGAGTTGAGACGGGCAATTTTTGTTGACCGACCGAGCGAGCTGCTGGTCGCAGCTAACAAATAGTTATCGAATAATTTAATTTATCAAAACACAAATGTCTAGTTTATTAAATGTGTGGATATGCCACTTTGCAGTGATTTATAGCTTTGTAAACTGAATATTTTTGGCTTACATTTTACCTTTTCTTTTTACCATTAATTCTCTATATATAGCAGTTTCTTTTATTATTAGTGTCGGAGTCCGCCATTCCCAGGCTGGATTCACTTAATCAAACTATTTAGTTCCCCACTGGGAAAATTCACGTAAAAGTTGGAACAATTCGAAACAAGAAAAAGTCGGAAACAACTTAATTGCATTACAATATTCTCATGTGATTCTATGCAATTCCTCAGTGAACTCTGAATTTAAACGCTTTTGATTGAATGTGCATAAAAAGTTGAAGCAACACAGGTTTTAATGCGAGTAACTGAGTTCACAACATACTTCTCACAGCTGGCTTTGGCACTGTATCAACATGTGTACGCTCAAAGTATCACGCCAAAATGTGAGTCCAAGAACCTGTCAACTGCACTGCCAACGCAGACACAGTCAACCTGCACCAAACAGGCCTTGACACATGTACAAATTCTTCCTAATTTTAGACCGCAGGTTTCAAATCTTACTCTGTGTGACATAAGCTGTCTAGTAAATAAATAAATGCTGCTGCTATCTTTCTGCATTCTCCCTGTCGTCTCTGCATCTGTTCGGGAAAAAGATCGGCTTAAAGAAGCAGCTGTGTGCGTTGTCTCTGCGTGTGTGTGTGTGTGTGTGTGTGTGTGTGTGTGCGTTGTCTGTGTGTGGTTATCTGGCTGCAGGTTATTCAAGGGTCAGGACGTTCTTGCAGCTGTCTGACACAACGTCTGGAAGCAGCAAGAATACAAGAAAACAAACCTGCCCGACCAGAAACCTGCAGGCGGCTGTCAATCAGCAAGTCCTGACTGGTTGGGCGAGTGCCGACGTCGGTCGGGGCAAATAACGCATGAGTATCAACCGGGGAGGCTTTACGGGGGGGGAGGAACATTCCTTCAGTAGGAACCTCACAGTTCAATATCCGGTCAGACCACTTCTGAGAGCTTTATACAGTAGTTATTAGCAAAAGAGCAGGGGGAGTTGGAGGAAAACAGCTCTGAGCTTGGGACATGAAGCTAACAATGCGTGACAATAGTGGAGATTAGATCCGAAACATTTAATACTTAAAACACACTGTAGCAGCGTTTCATTTTGTGTATGCAATCTGATATTTAATCTGCCGATCCATACCAAACTGATTTTACAGCTTACAATGCTCGCTGACCTACAACTGCACACATTTTATTGTCCTTGCTAGCAGCAACAGCACAGAGTTGCAATCAACATCTACATATTCATCATTCAAAAAACATTCAAAAAGGTCGATGATCGTAAAAGATCTTAATTTGTTCTATTTCGTACATTTACACCCTATTTTATTGCTCTCTTTTATCTGATTTTCACTTAATGTGTGACCAGTGTTACTCAGAGGAGGGTTAGCCTTATTGTTATTTGTTAGAGTAATGTGTGAATAAAAAAAATAAATAAACAGAGCTACACTTTTAAAATAAGTGGTGACAGCAAAGAAGAAATTGCTTCTGTGGGTAAAACTGGTTAAACTGGTCACACTAATAACTAATAATTAAGAAATGATTGGTGTCATTTTTAAAGCCTAACTATGGTTCTCAAATGTTAGAATTCTTGTTTTTCTGAGAATGATGTTGATAAAGTGAATATGTTTGGACTGTTAGTGGAATAAAACAAGCTTTTAGATCACCATGGGCTGTGAGACATTCAAAATCCGCAATTTTCTGACATCTTACAGACAAAACGATCACTCGATTAGTCAATCAATAATTGTCTGATTAATCGATAATATGAAACGTTGGTGTGTTGCTTGTTTGTTTGCATTTAAATCAAAAGTAGTCAAACTACAGTCAGAGTCGCACTAAAAGCACAGTCTAAACGGGTTTTTTTTTAGAGTTAAAATGTAATATTTTCTCATTTATTCATGAATATTTAAGGTTACAGAGAAATGCTTTTGAATTGAAGTGAGGTTTAAGATTTCCCTTCATTGGACCTGAGGAGCCTACACACAGAGAAGAGCGTGGCGCGGTGACGTGCTGCTGTAATTACAGACGTGTTCATCCTGGCAGTGTTTGGGAGTCAAAATAAGGCAGCGTAGGCATGGCAACACAACTTTCCTGTCACTCACAACCATGACTGGACTTTATCTGCACCATCAGCAGCAAGTTAAGACACACTTAAAGAGATCCACCTGTCAGACCTGGAGCTCAGGCAGGTGTGATGGGATTAACGAAGTACATGTTAAAACACATGCATCTCAGTAGAGGATTAAACCAGCAGTGTGTTGGTCCGTCGTTGTGCGTCTGTCTGTGGCTTATACTGTAGGTCGTATTGAAGACGTGAATCTTAATTTTAAGTTAAGTTAATTTACAGTTTTTTTAAAGAAGAGAACTTTTCCCAAAACAGCTGGTCACTGTTTGTTTTAAGCGTCACTCATACAGGAGGAAATAGCACATTTGTTGGGGACTATTTTCAGTGGCGGACTAATACACATTTAGTCTTTTCATGGGATTTGTTGACAGTTAGAATAACACAGAATTAGCTGCAAAGATTAGTAAAATAAACAAATTAGTTTAAATTAATCGTCAACTGTTTTGATAATCGATGAATCGGTTTGAGAGTTTTTTCAATGAAAAAAAGTCAAAAGTCTCTGATGTCAGCTTCTTAAATGCTGCTGTAATTTCTAGTTTCTCCTCTCCTCTGTGACAGTAAACTGAATATCTTTTGAGTTGTGGACAAAACAAGACATTAGAGGACGTCATGTTGGGGCTTTGGGAAACACTGATCCACATTTTTCATCCTTTTCTGACATTTTAGAGACCGAACAACTGATCGATTAATCGAGAAATTATTGAACAGATTAATCGACGATGGAAGTAATCCTGAGTTGCAGCGCTACACAGAATATTACCAGACTTATCCTTTAAATGGGGATCCAAACTTGTATCTGAAATGAAGTTTTAATTCCGGGGGGGAAGGTTATGGTTGTAATGTCAAAATGAAACAGTGAAAAGTGAAAAGAATAAAAACAGTGAGGTGACTTCAGTAGACAATATACATATGTCTATATATCAGACTAGACAATATACATATGTCTATATATCAGACTAGACAATATACATATGTCTATATATCAGACTAGACAATATACATATGTCTATATATCAGACTAGACAATATACATATGTCTATATATCAGACTAGACAATATACATATGTCTATATATCAGACTAGACAATATACATATGTCTATATATCAGACTAGACAATATACATATGTCTATATATCAGACTAGACAATATACATATGTCTATATATCAGACTAGACAATATACCATAAGTATAATCAACTAAATATTCAAACCAAAGGACACATCTTGACACAGCTATCCGTCCCATATTAAAGGCATATTCCATGACTGAAGACTTCAAATCTCATTTAAAGACCCACTTTTTAACCACGTTTGCGGCTGCCTGGCTTCTGTTAAGCCACCTCCTGACATGTATTGTTATTCCCTAAACTGCTATTTAAGCCATTGCTGACTTTTTCATGCAAGTTATTTTGTATTGGTATTGTATCTGGTGTTGTAATGTCAAAATGAAACAGTGAAAAGTGAAAAGAAGAAAAATGGTGAGGTGACTTCAGACTAGACAATATACCAGAAGTATAATCAACTAAATATTCAAACCAAAGGGACACATCTTGACACAGCCATCCGTCCCTAAAGATGACTGAAAACTTCAAATCTCATTTAAAAGACCCACTTTTTCCCACTGGATTTTAACATTTGCGGCTGCCTGGCTCCTGACATGTATTTTTATTCCCTAAACTGCTTTTTAAGCCATCGCTGATTGAATTCATTCTTCTAACGTCCCTCTTGTTGATCTCGGTTTTCATCATGCAAGTTATTGTGCATTACATTTTGTGGTGTTGCGTTTGTTACTTTTTATATTCATGGAGCCTGCTGTTGCATATCTATGTATCGAGTTGTACTTCACCCCATCTGCCCTGCTTGAAAAGCATTATGGGTCAACCTATGCTGTTTTAAATGTGCTATATAAATAAAAATGACTTAACAGCTTACAGAAACACTGCAACCAGACGGCTGAAATGTGGTGCGTCCAACCTGCAGTCTGCACATTCATCTGTACATTCATCTGTACATTCATCTATACATTCATCTGCACATTCATCTGCACATTCATCTGCACATTCATCTGCACATTCATCTGCACATTCATCTGTACATTCATCTGCACATTCATCTGCACATTCATCTGCACATTCATCTGTACATTCATCTGTACATTCATCTGTACATTCATCTGCACATTCATCTGCACATTCATCTGCACATTCATCTGTACATTCATCTGCACATTCATCTGTACATTCATCTGTACATTCATCTGTACATTCATCTGTACATTCATCTGCACATTCATCTGCACATTCATCTGTATATTCATCTATACATTCATCTATACATTCATCTGTACATTCATCTGCACATTCATCTGTACATTCATTAAACCCTTTAACTAACGAGGCTTTGAACTCACATGTTTGTTAGTCGTCGGTGGAGGAAGGGAACTGATGAGGACTGGAGACTTGGAGGGGCTGCACAGCTCTGGAAACGGGTTGGGTATCGCCGGGACAGAGGAAGAAAACAACTCGCCGCCTTTCGCCCTGGAAAAACGTGATGAAAATGAAGAAAAAGAAGACAAAAACAAGGTCACAAGAAGCCAATATTATTCAAAGAAACTGACAAACGATCTTATCGAACAATAATTTACAACTCAATGCCATTACAGTATAAGTCTGGTGATCTTCACTGATTTTATTATTTTAACAAATCACAGTAAAAGACCAAAACAAGGGCTCTAATGTACGAATGACGGTGTATTATGGCCGTTGTAGGTAAAAAAATAATTATAGAGCCGAGGGAGGGGGGAATATTCTGAAAAAATAATTCTAAATTTACAATAACCAAACTTGAATTTATATAATTTCTAAAGTGATAAATGTACTTCCTGATGCACAAAAGGAAGTAGTTTCCTTCTGACTCGGCCCAATTCACAGCAATGTCTCTTAAAGTCAGGATGCTTATGATCAGGGCTCGGAGTTAGCACCAGCCGCCAGTGAAATGCTGCTAAAACATGCAAACGGGAGGTAGATTTCTTTAAAAATAATTCTAGAGGAAACACCGCGGTATATTTTTTACTTTAGTCTGAGAGAATTTCTGACTTCTTTCTTGATATTGTATGACTTTTTTTCTCCCTCGTAAATTTATGAGACTATTATACTGACTGTCTACTGTATGTACAATTGCACATTTTTAACTCAAATTTTGCTGCTCTTATTTTCTTCATTGTATGTGCCTTCTTATTTTTACTTTTTATATTGTTTACTTGAATGTTATGTTTGTCTGTGGACCTAACTGGTAAAATATGTCTTGTCTTCACCGTGGGATAGAGGGAAACGTAATTTCGATCTCTTTGTGTGTCTTGACATGTGAAGAAATTGACAATAAAGCAGACTTTGACTTTTGTTTAGTGAATGTATCACTTTAATCTCAGAAATGTTGAGTTTTTTCTCCGAATGTCCCCCCCCCCCACCCCCACCATTTACTTGACAGCATTACTATTGAAGCGATGACATCATTACATAAAGAAAACATTGCTTTATTTGTCTTCAGGGCAGAAGACATTAAAAAGGCACCACCACAGACTGTATATGTGAAGACACAAGGAAGTGAAAGAGACACTGAACCGAGTTTCTATTTCACTTCCTTGTGTCTTCACATACTCGGTTCAGTGTCTCTTTTACGACTTGTGTCTTTAAGGCTGTGAGACAGTTTCTAGTTGTCTCAACAGAAACTGCTTCACACGTCACACAACTTTTGGCTTGAGTCATGACTTGAGTCAATATGCACCTTAAGACTGTTGACTCACGTCCACTGTGTGTGCACATTGGGCAGCCCGCCCAGAGTGAGTAACGCTGTCTGTGTGCACACTTCCTGTTGATCGTACCTGTTCAAGGTGATGGTGATGGGCTGGGAGCGCCGTACGGACGGAGAGTCGGCTACCAGAGGAGCCAGAGTCAGAGTGGAGCTCCCCAACAACGTCTCTGCTCCTCCAGACGTCTCCGGCATCTCCGAGTCCTTAAATATTTCCGTCCAGGGACCAGCCACCTCCATCATGTTACCTGTAGGGGGAGGGGCAGGGGGCGTCCGATGTTTAGCCTGTTGGCATTAGAGCTACAATGATTAATCAATATACTGTATGTCAACTATTACATTAAATCGGTTTGAGTCGATTTTCTTTGATTCCAACTTCTTGTTCTAGTTTTTTTTTCCACTCGTCTTACTATAAAAGACAACAAACCCTGTCTTCTGGACACTAGAGCTGCAAAGATTAAATGATTAGTTAATTGTCAAGTATTAAATTAATCGCCAACTATTTTCATAATCTGTTTGATCATTTAAAAAAATGTCAACATTCTCTGATTGCAGCTCGTTAAACTTTTTTAACAATATTTGTTAAAGGCAAAATATGTGTGATTATATAATATGTGTGTACTTCTGAATGAAGTATACTGGAGACGTCCTGGCCTATAAATACTATCCTACAGAAAGAAATCTGTGCTTGGTGCAGATCCTCGCAAAAAAAATACACACTTTAATCATTTCAATTTCTTTCAATGTTAATCATTTTCAGTGAAAATGAGAAAAATGAAACACAAAACGATCATTCCCTCCAATATCGAGAATCATATCGCATATCAGTCAAAAATAATCGCAATTAGATAATTTCCTCATATCGTTCAGCCCTCGTTGCTGACCTAATTTACATCATTTTATAACTCAAGAACACCACATGTACAACACTTTGTTCTGGTACAAGCATGCAGTGCATGAAGACAATATGCAGACTACATGCGCTCATCATTCACTGCTTTTAAAATAGTTTGTGAACTTAATGTAATATGTTTTACACATAAATATATATTATTTGCTTTCTTTTATTACTTGTCGTTGTTTCAATTTGTCCAGTGTGTAGTGGTTGTTTGTCAATGTCTGTTTAATTGTTAGTTTCTATGTTGGATTGTATAATGTGTTTTTTCTTCTTCTTCAAAGCCAGCAACAAGGTCTGCTAATCTGCATCGGTTGCACTATATTTAAATGTAACAATGCCTACGTGTCAAATAAATTCATAACATATTCAGACCCAACACACACAGTAAGGTGTTGTTATCATGTAGTACAATGTGCCTGTGTAGAAATTCCAGTTTGTAATATTCCTCTCTGGCTCTGAGCCACCAAAAGTCTTTTTTTAGTGACGGAGGTGTGACTGAACGATGTTGTTTTGCTCCTGGCTTAGTTTGTTATTGAGATTAATGAGTTGCAGTTGTTATTGAATCATTAATGTGATTGCAGTTATCAGGAACAACCGCTCTGAGGCAGCAACAACACAAATACTGGCTTCAGATAACCAGCTGCGGATCTAAAAGATTCACTACGAATAAAGTTTGATACCGAATACATCAGATATACAGTAGGTTGACATTGGAAACTGTACTAGATACATCAGATGGTATTGAGTGTCCAGCAACGCTGCAATTAACGCTTAATTTCATCGTCAATTAGTTATTTGGTCTCTAAAATGTCAGAAAAGGGTAAAAAATGTGGATCAGTGTTTTACCAAAAGCCCAAGATGACGTCCTCAAATGTCAAATGTCTTGTTTTGTCCACAACTCAAAGATATTTAATGTACTGTCACAGAGGAGAGAAGAAACTAGAAAATATTCACATTTAACAAGCTGGAATCTTTAAAAAATAAAGAATGAGAGTACAGTGTTACAGTGTACAGTGTTTTGATCATGTGAGGACGCAGAGAGAATCTGAAAATATATCCTTTAACACACACACACACACACAGCAGTTAGTGGTTTAAAAGCAGGTGTACAGATCCTATTATGTGTGTAGAAAGGAGTCTAACCAAGGTGTTGGGCTGCAACAAAAGAGTTATTTTCATTATCAATTCTGTTGATAAATCATTTCATTAGTAGATGAGTATCAAATGTTCCAAGAAACCAAGATGACGTCTTCAACTAACTTGTTCTGTTCTGCCAACAGTCTAAAAACTCCAAACATATTGAGTTAAAGAACAAATCCTCTCAGTATAGAAGCTTATGCTTATGATTTGCCATTTTTGCTTGATTAAACATGATAAATAAATTATTAAAATTGCTGAGAATACACTTATTTTATTTGTTTCAGCATCATAACTGCCTCTTAACTACTAAAACAAGGAGCTATAGTTATCTAACTTTGTTGTGAATTATAACAAATACTACAGTACCACACTAGTAAAATAGTAGGTCAATGACAATAAGGGTCTCCTGAATATGAAGCACCGGAGACATTATATTACACACACTGGATATCAGAAGAACAATTGTTATTCTGATATCAAGTGTCACCAAGTATCACCCCACAAGCCCACTGTACACCCTTTAAACCTCATGTTAAGAAATGTTAAATTACTTTTAGATCTCTGTCACATTTTGAAAAAAGGCCTAAAATCTAAGCAAACACAAGTATAGTCAAAGCGCCAAAACCTCATACAGAAAAGGAATAAAACAACTCTCCCTTCGTCATTAAAGCTCTGTCGACATTAAGACACTTGAGTTAAGTTGACACTAACACAAAGACAAATTCGGCTAACTTCGGCTAAAACATCTCTTTGTATGAACTTTATATTCGCGGTTAAACGCAGCCCGCACCTGTTTTACTGCATGTGCTAGCTAGCTAGCTTGTTAGCATCTCCGGACAACACAGTGACGTCGCCTACCTGTAAGCGTTGAGTGGTTGTTGGGCAGGTTTCAGCCGTCTGTCATCGTTTGAATCCCCAAAATGGCTTGCTTTGTTAGCGTTGTGTTTTTTCCTATGTGTGGCACACAAAACCAAGATGCCGCGCCGCTACTAAAGTGCCAACAACGTTATCTGAGGTAGCTAGAGGAAGGGCGGAGACAGGCTGTCAGGTGTGCACGGTAAACCCCGCCCCCCATGGAGGTGTGCACGGTAAACCCCGCCCCCTCCCTCCCTCACCGTTTGTAAATCAACGGGTTCAGATATGAGTGTACACCGTCTGGGTTTTTCCTGTTAATTCTATAAAATCCCATTGCTAGGCAACAGCCTGGCCCTTTTTAACTTCCTGTCTGTTGATGTCAATCATACTGCAACAGGTAAGGTAATATTCACGTGTTTTTCCAATCAACACCTTGTTTTAAATTATTCCAAATTGAAACTGACATATACTTTGAGTCTCTTAACCCTTGTGTTGTCTTCCCGTCAAAATTGGAAATCAACATTTTTGTTGATGCTTTTTATCAATGTTTTAAACTTTTATTGACTTTAGTTTTACAGTTATTTTTGGAATTTATGGTCAAGTTATACTGAATATTTAGGATTTATTTAGATTAAAATTAAAGGAATGGATGTTGATGATAATCACAGACTGGAATATGTCAACTTTTACTCAATACTATTTCAAAAACACTTCAATTTGTTTTACAATACTATAAAATTGAATAAGACTGAATAAGAAATGTTTATTTAAATTTGCAAACGAGGCATTATCCTATTAAATATGTGCTAATTTGCATACATTTCCAGAACAGAACTGTGAACATTGGATAAAGCCAAGTTCAAAATAATTGTTTCATTTTGTTAATATATTAGAGTCAATGGATTTTACAAAGGTAACTATGAATATCTCTTTTTCATCACTCCATAACTCTGACAATACTGTCAGCAGGCATCCGTCATGTTATTAGGAAGATAATGCTGTATATAAATCAGGCTATGAATGGATGAATGGCATTTAAACAGTATTGTACTCAAAGAAGGTCCTTGTCTCCACCTGGTGGATGAATCTGACGACCGGCTGGTAACTAACTTGTTTTTTTCTTCACTTGACGTGTGCGTTCACTCTGAACTGAGTAAAGTTCAACCCCACGTTTCACCCGGGTTAAACATCAACAGACCTGTGACGCTCTGGTGGCGACAACAGACTCATAAAAGCAGATATTCAAACACTTCTAGGCTGATTGAGGCACTTATTCTAGCAAATACGTTTTATAACAGAGGAAATATGTTAAGTCTCCAGCACGTTTGGTCCTAGCCTGACGGGGAGAATTCATGCTTTCACATCGTCATTTTACAGATCTTCAAATATATGTAGATACTTTATCACCACTTACATTAAAGGTCCCATGACATTGTGCTCTTTGAATGCTTTTATATAGACCTTAGTGGTCCCCTAATACTGTATCTGAAGTCTCTTTTATATAGACCTTAGTGGTCCCCTAATACTGTATCTGAAGTCTCTTTTATATAGACCTTAGTGGTCCCCTAATACTGTATCTGAAGTCTCTTTTATATAGACCTTAGTGGTCCCTAATACTGTATCTGAAGTCTCTTTTATATAGACCTTAGTGGTCCCCTAATACTGTATCTGAAGTCTCTTTTATATAGACCTTAGTGGTCCCCTAATACTGTATCTGAAGTCTCTTTTATATAGACCTTAGTGGTCCCTAATACTGTATCTGAAGTCTCTTTTATATAGACCTTAGTGGTCCCTAATACTGTATCTGAAGTCTCTTTTATATAGACCTTAGTGGTCCCCTAATACTGTATCTGAAGTCTCTTTTATATAGACCTTAGTGGTCCCTAATACTGTATCTGAAGTCTCTTTTATATAGACCTTAGTGGTCCCTAATACTGTATCTGAAGTCTCTTTTATATAGACCTTAGTGGTCCCCTAATACTGTATCTGAAGTCTCTTTTATATAGACCTTAGTGGTCCCTAATACTGTATCTGAAGTCTCTTTTATATAGACCTTAGTGGTCCCTAATACTGTATCTGAAGTCTCTTTTATATAGACCTTAGTGGTCCCCTAATACTGTATCTGAAGTCTCTTTTATATAGACCTTAGTGGTCCCTAATACTGTATCTGAAGTCTCTTTTATATAGACCTTAGTGGTCCCTAATACTGTATCTGAAGTCTCTTTTATATAGACCTTAGTGGTCCCTAATACTGTATCTGAAGTCTCTTTTATATAGACATTAGTGGTCCCTAATACTGTATCTGAAGTCTCTTTTATATAGACCTTAGTGGTCCCCTAATACTGTATCTGAAGTCTCTTTTATATAGACCTTAGTGGTCCCCTAATACTGGATCTGAAGTCTCTTTTATATAGACCTTAGTGGTCCCCTAATACTGTATCTGAAGTCTCTTTTATATAGACCTTAGTGGTCCCCTAATACTGGATCTGAAGTCTCTTTTATATAGACCTTAGTGGTCCCCTAATACTGGATCTGAAGTCTCTTTTATATAGACCTTAGTGGTCCCCTAATACTGCATCTGAGCTTTCATTTTCTCAAAGGCAGAGCAGGACACCCAGGACTCTGTTTACCCCTATCACCATTTCTAGCCACTGGGGGGCCATAGGCAGACTGGGGGAACTCATATTAATGTTAATAAACCTCATAAAGTCACATTTTCATGCCATGGGACCTTTAAACTCCATGAAATCTTCATAATTACATTTCATTCAGTACTGTACTTCAGCACAATTCAGACTTGAGTATGCTACTTTATAACTTGTAAATATTTTGGGGTTTTGGACTGTTCAGACTTTGAGACATTTTAATGGACCAAACAATTAATCAAAAGAATAATCAATCATGCAAATCATTAATTGCAGCCCTGCAGCTGAGAATATTACTCAGTCATTTGGTCATAAGGCAACATGTCAGTAGAAATTTGAAGAAAATTTAATTAAAAATATATATTTTTTTAAAACAGCTTCTCCATTTTGACCCATTTTCTATTTTTCGTTTTTAAAACTGTAAATATGGTTGTGCATTGTCAATTTTTCAGACATCAATCATGAATCAATGAAAAATAAAAAAAAAAATCATTAATTGCAGTCTGTAAAAAGTCCATCCATCAATCTCCATCCTCTTATCAGGTATCGGGTCGCGGGGGCAGCAGCTCCAGCAGGGGACCCCAAACTTCCCTTTCCCGAGCCACATCAACCAGCTCCGACTGGGGGATCCCGAGGCGTTCCCAGGCCAGGTTGGAGATATAATCCCTCCACCTAGTCCTGGTTCTTCCCCGAGGCCTCCTCCCAGCTGGACGTCCCTCCTCCTAGTCCTGGTTCTTCCCCGAGGCCTCCTCCCAGCTGGACGTCCCTCCTCCTAGTCCTGGTTCTTCCCCGAGGCCTCCTCCCAGCTGGACGTCCTTCCTCCTAGTCCTGGGTCTCTACCGAGGCCTCCTCCCAGCTGGACGTCCCTCCTCCTAGTCCTGGGTCTCTACCGAGGCCTCCTCCCAGCTGGACGTCCCTCCTCCTAGTCCTGGTTCTTCCCCGAGGCCTCCTCCCAGCTGGACGTCCCTCCTCCTAGTCCTGGTTCTTCCCCGAGGCCTCCTCCCAGCTGGACGTCCTTCCTCCTAGTCCTGGGTCTCTACCGAGGCCTCCTCCCAGCTGGACGTCCCTCCTCCTAGTCCTGGGTCTCTACCGAGGCCTCCTCCCAGCTGGACGTGCCTGGAACACCTCCCTAGGGACCCCCCCAGGAGGCATACTTAGTCTGTAAAAAGTGCTGCGTTTATTTAGTCAAAGTAAACACATTTGAAGCTCAAGAACAAGTCTCTGGGCACAGCTGTTGGATCAAATCATGTTTATTAATGTGTTCAGGAAATCCCCACAGAAACAGTTTACAGGGGAACGTACAGATTTACAATCATACTCGACAGAAGTGCCAGCGTAACCCCCATGGTTTCGACACTGAGAACGCCTGCTGAACCTCACGACCAGTTAACTGCACACCCATTCCCCTTTAACAGGTCTACCACCAAGTCCTTCCAGCTCACTGACGAGCCACCGACAGAGTACTTGCTGTGTTGGTCTTTTCAGTCATGAAGAATGCGGCGCTATAATGTGTAGTAGCCTGTCAACGCCCAGACATTCGAAACTAGGTTTCCTTTCTTCATGTCTGGGCCGTTCACAGTTCAAGAGCCTTCATATTTGGTGCCAATCCTTCATCCCAACCAGGAAAAATTAGACAGCTGGATGCTTTCAGATTTCAAAAGTAAAACTGCCAACCATTAGTGAGAAAAACAGCCTCCGGCCCTCAAGGATGCACTACTTTCATATACAGGATTTGTCATACTGCTCAAATGCATTTGGTTCAGCAGTCAAAAGTACAAATAGAAATGCTAAAACTAGTTACAGAACAAAAAGAAAAGAAAAAAAAAAACACATGTAACATCTCTGAAAGGAATAACATGTGAAGCTTGTGAATGTATCAGGACTCCTGTCTCAGTTAACCGGCTGAAGTTTGTGAAAGGCCCAACACCTCGTGTTTGACCTGCATAGAGTACGACAAACTGTCAGAATGATCAATTGTACTGAAGGTTATGTCGAAAATCTAAATTTCTTCTTTAAGGGAATTAAATGCTAACCATTTAAAATGTCATATACTCCCAGATCCTTAAATTTTAAAGTAGATTTTAATTATTTTTCTTTTTAAATTGTTGGCTTTGTGCTTCACGGCCTCGCATGGTGGGGGGGAGAAAGGTAGTGTTCATTGGAGAACCATTGCTAAGAATAATCTGTTATACTCCAATATAATAATAATAATAATAATAATAATAATAAAACAAAACAGCATGATTTTCAAATGACACCAGAATGACCGAGGATGGGCAGTTTTTTTCTTCCTTTTTTTCCATTTTTTTTTGATTTGCTTCAACCTGATACAGGTTAAGATGCAATTTACTGAATCTCTCTGAATCTCTGCTGGGTTTGAGGTTTCAAAATCAAAAAAGGAGGTTAAAATGAACATTTAGCATTCAGTCTACATCAGGTGAACATTTCTAGTTAACAGATATACACTACAGGGAGAGGGGGAGGAGGAGAGCTTGCATCCTTGCTCTTTCTTTGCCGTATGAAAACCATGCTTCCCCTGGAGAGTAAGGGTGGGGGAGTAGGGGGCTGTGCAAGACTTGGAGTGGGGGGGTAGGCTGAGTGGGGCAGAGGCTGAGTTTGGTGGATGGAGAAAGGGGCTTGAAAACCAGACTGCTGATTCCACAGGAGCTGTGTAAAAGGCACGCCAGGGTTACTCCCAATCCCAGCCAACATACACAGAGACGCCTTAACACCCACACACACACACACACACACACACACACTCGCTGAACACACAAGGTACACACACACACACGCCCGCACACACAAGCAGCACAGGCTTTAACCCCAAGAGAGTACTGACGAGGGCAGAAAGCAGGAGGGAGGGAATGAAGGAAGTTCTTGAAAGAAAGCGCTTGGGGTTGGGAAATCGGGTTAGATGGGAGCGAAAGGGGGGCGGGGGGGCTGGTTCCGGTGCTGCCGCTGTGTTGAAACAGAAAAAAATAAACATCAAACAAAAAAAAAATCAAAACTGGTGGAATGGATCATTTCTGGTTCTTCAGCTGGTTGGAGAGCCAGTCCAGGCCCTCATACAAGCCGTCCCCGCTGGTGGCGCAGGTGGCCTGGATGTACCAGCTGCGCTGGCGGAGCGCGTGCAGGCCCAGCTTGTCTGTGATCTCTGCAGCGTTCATAGCGTTGGGGAGATCCTGGGAGAAGAAACAGGCATTAAACCTCAACATCCATCTAGCTATTCAAGACAAGATAGGTTCTCCATCTTTTTTCGCCCTCCATATTAAAATGCACAGGTGGCATGTAAAGGTAACAGAGGAAACATTGAAATAAAAGAGCTGTACAAAACAGATTTTTTTTATATTTAAAAAAAAGGAAAGACAAGAAGAAGTGCATAGATAGAAGATACTTCAAGAATTAGAAACGGGACCTCACCTGTTTATTTGCAAAAACGAGCAGCACAGCGTCTCTGAGTTCGTCCTCAGCAAGCATTCTGGACAGCTCCTCCCTCGCCTCGTTCACTCTCTCCCTGTCATTGCTGTCCACCACAAAGATAAGCCCTGCAAACACATACAGAAACACAGAAAGCCTTATTATTAGCTAGAACACACAAATGTTGCATTGTTATTTATTTGGGACTTTGGTTCCTTGATCATCAATTCTGTACAAATTGTTCCCACTGCTTGGCAAGTGGAAAAAAAAGCCTAAAATTCATACTACGTAACGGATGCTTACAGCCCTTAAACGCTGGCGATTGTTTTAATTAATAACCCCAAAACATATGATTATAAATAGGACTGGATTTGAAAAACGAGCATGCAGGCTGAAATTGACTGTGGTGTTTTGTCTGTATTTGGCCGCTAGCTGCTGGCTTAGTTATGCAGAACTTCTTTATGGCAGTTGCTTAACATTAGGGATACATCGCTACCACAAAATGTATTAAACACTATGAAGGTAAAAAACTAAAACACAAGCACGTAACTGCCAAAGACAGGCAGCTAGCAGATAGTGAGATTTTTTTACAGTGTGTTCAGGGGACAGGCAGCTAGCAGATAGTGAGATGTTTTTTACAGTGTGTTCAGGGGACAGGCAGCTAGCAGATAGTGAGGAGATGTTTTTTACAGTGTGTTCAGGGGACAGGCAGCTAGCAGATAGTGAGGAGATGTTTTTTACAGTGTGTTCAGGGGACAGACAGCTAGCAGATAGTGAGGAGATGTTTTTACAGTGTGTTCTGGGGACAGGCAGCTAGCAGATAGTGAGGAGATGTTTTTACAGTGTGTTCTGGGGACAGGCAGCTAGCAGATAGTGAGGAGATGTTTTTACAGTGTGTTCTGGGGACAGGCAGCTAGCAGATAGTGAGGAGATGTTTTTACAGTGTGTTCTGGGGACAGGCAGCTAGCAGATAGTGAGGAGATGTTTTTTACAGTGTGTTCTGGGGACAGGCAGCTAGCAGATAGTGAGATGTTTTTAACAGTGTGTTCTGGGGACAGGCAGCTAGCAGATAGTGAGATGTTTGCTGTATGTGATAAATGCTGTATCCTAAAAAGCGTGCAACATTGCTCAGAGCACCTTTAAATCGATAAAGAAAATAATTGTTAGTTGCAGCCTTGTGGAGCAAACATGTTCTCAAACCCTAAATCATGATATCTGACCACGGACTTAATCCTATAAATTACGTAAATGCAGCATTTTGACAAAGCAGACACTTATTTTTTTACCATGAGACTCACGGTGAAATTTATCGTAGGCTGCAGTTCTCTACCTCGTTTGATTTGATGTTTATATTTGACAAATGTGAAGCGAGAGAGGATCTAGCGTATGAACGCTTCCTGAATTATGAGCAAGCAGGTTTGGTGAATGTTTTATGATCCCTGTAGCTTACTAAACGCACAAACAAGTTATTATTATTATGGATGAAGTTGTCAGAGACAACACACGCCTGTACAGGAGTTGGCACTTACACCAGTATCTGTACACAGCACCCCTCTGTTCAACAGCACCCTGCTGGGTGAAAAATATCACAAAAACATCAAAACTCGCTGGAGCGCTTTCTTCAGGTAGGGAGTGAGTCCTTACCCCATGTGAAGGAGTTTAAGTACCTTGGGGTCTTGTTCGCGAGTGAGGGGACTATGGAGCGTGAGATTGGTTGGAGAATCGGAGCAGCGCGGGGGTGGGGGGGGTGGGTGGTATTACATTCAGTTTATTGGACCGTTGTGACGAAAAGGGAGCTGAGCCAGAAGGCAAAGCTCTCATTTTACCGGGCAGAGTTCGTTCCTACCCTCACCTATGGTCATGAAGGCTGGGTCAGGACCCAAAGAACCAGATCCAGGGTACAAGCGGCCGAAATGGGTTTCCTCAGGAGGGGGGGGGGCGGGGGGGCTGGCGTCTCCCTTAGAGATAGGGTGAGAAGCTCAGTCCTCCGAGAGGAGCTCGGAGTAGAGCCGCTGCTCCTTTCGCGTCAAAAGGAGCCAGTTGAGGTGGTTCGGGCATCTGGTAAGGATGCCTCCTGGGCGCCTCCCTAGGAAGGTGTTCCAGGCACGTCCAGCTGGGAGGAGGCCTCGGGGAAGACCCAGGACTAGGTGGAGGGACGTCCAGCTGGGATGAGGCCTCGGGGAAGACCCAGGACTAGGTGGAGAGACTATATCTCCAACCTGGCCTGGGAACGCCTCGGGATCCCCCAGTCGGAGCTGGTTGATGTGGCTCGGGAAAGGGAAGTTCGGGGTCCCCTACTGGAGCTGCTCCCCTGACCCGATACCGGATAAGGGGACAAAGATGGATGGATCAAAACTCGCTGAAAGCACGAGGTCTAAAAAGTGTTTTTTCAGTGTGGTATTGGATAAACCAAACGGTGACACACACTGTTTTTTAAGGTTTTAACTCCCTGAACTTCCAGAGAATACAAATACAAAAAGTATTTGGGCTACAACTAATAATTATATTTTTTGATTGTTGATCATTTTCTCAATTAATCAGTTAGTTGTTTGGTCTTTAAAATGTTAGAAAATTATGAAAAATGTGGATCAGTGTTTCAAAAAGACCAAGATGACGTCTTGTTTTGTCCTCAACTCAAAGATATTCAGTTTACTGTCACAGAGGAGGGAAGAAAATATTCACATTTAACAAGCTGGAACAAAACAGAAAGAAAGACTCAAACTAATAAACTAAAACTTAAAAAAGTAAGTTAGTTTAAGTGCTGATTATAATGCTCATTTTCACCTCGATATAAAACCGTTTAACAGAGTTCCATTCAACAAGTGTATTTTGTCAGGTAATTATGACACTATTAAACAATATTTGATTTGTGTGAAACACTATTTGACTGAAATGGTTAAGAAATAATCTTAGAAATAAAATTTAAAAAAAAAAAAATGTTTTGACTAAGTTACTCGAGTTCTCTTTCGACTAAAACAACAAGACTTGACTAAACATAAAAAGAAAAAATAACACTTGAATGACTAAATATGAGTAAAACCAACAAGGACATTTGGCTGGACTAGACTAAAAATAGGTGACAAAATTACCACTACTGCGGATTATGTTGAACGTTTCTCATTTATTCAATGAGGATTCATTTGATGGAGATATTTAGGCACTACCACAGGTTATGGTCTTAGTATGGAGACCAATTAGCAGTTCAACCAAAGCGTGATTTTCCACCTCGGATTCTTTTATTTGAATGATTTTCAGGGGCCTGACATGGTGACGGCATTTCATAATTTCATCTGAGAGGTCAGAGAAATGTAAGCAAAGAGGGGGTCGGCCGTGTAATCAGAGTAGTGTCACTGAGTAACACCGTCGGTGTGTTGGGTGCGAGTTTCTCCATCGGCCGTTGCACTTTCAAAAAGGACAGCGTTCATAAGGAAATCCTCTGATCCACGTCCTAAATACATACGTGGTTGCTGTGCAACGCGTTTGTTACTGCCTCCGCAATCCTTAACTAATAAGGTGTTGATGGTTTGACGCATGCGTTATAAGAGTACTATAGTGTGTGCGTATGTAGCGAGTGTGTGGTGTAGAGAGAGAAAGAGAGAGACACACACACACACACACTGGATGCTCTGAGACTGACGGCTGTTGGTGATCGGAGCAGAGGAAATATCAACAGTAAAGATGTTAAATGGTAGTAAATGTAGAGTGAGTTTTAGTTGTCTACCACTGACTATCCCTGTAAGAATTTAGCACACTGAGCACACACGGTGCAGCCATCAACTAGGTTTCGACATAGTCCCATTTCTTTTTTTCCCCTTCTTCTTCTCCTCCTTTTAATCATCTTGTAATTAAAAATGTATTTTGGGACTCCTTAGGTGTTCCCAAATCCCTAGGCTGTGATATTTTTCAGTCAGCAGGTCTATGGGCCTGCGTATGAGTTCTGGAGCAAGTATCAGCATTTTTAAGTGCTGAGGAAAACACCAATTTATTCTGAAGTAAAGGCATGCAGTTTCTGGAATACTCTCTGGCCTTTCTTTTAATTAATGATGCCGTATCTAACTGTCATTACCAAAGGGATTCACACGTTCAATTTCACACTCTGATGCTCAATACGTGGATGGAGAGGCTTGCTGCAGCTAGATGTCCGTCTGGTGCATCGAGGAAAACGAGGAGGCGCTTAAAAAGGTGTAATGAAATCACCGTAACACAAAACTGAAACAAAATGCCAGATCAGTGGAGAATTATTACCTGCAGGATGCATCGTTAGTAAGAAACACAAGGCTGTAGTAGCCTACAGTTACTTCACATATTCTGATGAATTCAACCTCAGGAAATAGGAACACAACACGCCCTTTGAGGATTGAACAATGGTGTCTGAGTCATTGGTTGGATGACTTTAAGATAATCTTTTATGCAGCAATGAGGCCACCTGTAGGCAGTAATACCCACTGACACCATGCAAATATAAAACACTCACCTTGAGTGTTCTGGAAGTAGTGGCGCCACAGCGGCCTGATTTTGTCCTGACCGCCCACATCCCACACTGTGAAGCTGATGTTCTTGTATTCTACAGTTTCAACGTTAAAACCTGGACAGAAGAGGAGAAACATGGATGAGTCACTAAATGGTTGAAAAACATTATGTACAATTCAAATTTATTAACGCTGACAGTAGACATGCCGTTGCACATTTTACGTAAATACAAATTAAAATCAAGTTAATTTAAACTTCTAGTTCAGCGAGATTGTTTAACCCTCATGTTGTCCTCGGGTCAAATTTGACCCATTTTCAGGTTTTTTTTAAAATCACAAAAAAATGGGCCTTTGAAATAAGCGCCGAAAATGTCAACATTAGAAATATTAAATAACATCAAAAAAGCACCCACGACATTGAAAAAGGACAAAAAATTAAAATAAAAAATTAAAAGAAGCACCCACGGCATTGAAAAAGTGACTAAAAATGTCCAAAAAAGCGATAGTGTTGATTTTTTTTCATGGTTGACGGGAAGATAACACAAGGATTAAGATAAACAACAGAGTGAGTATTATTAATTCCCAATACATTTTCCTGTGTCCATAAGTATAAAAACTGAAAGTACTGAACGCTGGCATCAAATATCTGGTCAGATGCTTAATTTGTAGTAGTTATTTTTTATCAAATAGTTTAATTTAATTTAATTATAGTGTCAAATGATACCAGAATATCTAAGGACACTTTACAGATAGAGTAGGTCTAGGCCACACGTATCCAGAGAGCAAGCAGGCAGAAACCTCGGACAGAACCTGGTTCCTGGTCCATCTGACGCAACTGGGTTCCTGATTCTTAACTAGGTTCCTGATTCTTAACTGGGTTCCTGATTCTTAACTGGGTTCCTGATTCTTAACTAGGTTCCTGATTCTTAACTGGGTTCCTGATTCTTAACTGGGTTCCTGATTTGCACATTTCAGACTGGAGGCAGAGTTCTGGTACCGCTGACTGTGTTCACAACATTTAAGAACCACTTCTTTCATTGGATAGAATACAGATTTTAGAGAAAAAACATGTTTTAAAACACAAGACATCGCATATTTTTAAGTCTTGGTATCAGTCCACAACGTGGATGTTGTAATGACACGAGTAGGGCCGCACAATTGATCGTAATTTTATCGAAATATTGCATACTGCAATAACCAAATCGCAGGTGGGGCCCCACTTTTGATAAAATAAGAAATACGTGTCAAACCATTCTGAATGAAGTATTGTGGCGCTGCAGAGTCGTCCCAGCCTACAAATCCTATCCTACAGACAAGGAAAATTATCTTTTGTAAAGATCCTCGCGAAAATCACACTATAAATCAATTTTTTAGATTAATATTTTTTCAATGAAAAATAATAATGATACAAAAATGATTCCCTTGAATATCGTGAATCATATCGCAATATCAGTCAAAATAATCGCAATTAGATAATATCCTCATATCGTGCAGCCCTACACACAAGTCTTAAAAACATTCAGAAATTACCCAGCCCTAAGGTGTTAAATTGGTAAAACACTCAAACAACAACTGTAAAAAAAAAGGGCAAAATGGATGAATACAATAAAAAAATATATCTTTACCAATGGTGGGAATGGTGGTGACTATCTCTCCAAGCTTCAGTTTATATAAGATGGTTGTTTTTCCAGCAGCATCAAGCCCAACCATAAGAATCCTCATCTCTTTTTTGCCGAAAAGGCCTTTGAATAAGCTTGCAAATATATTCCCCATGGCGACGAAGCTGTCAAAGTAGAGAAGGAAACAGGGTTAGGAAAGAATACGCTAAGAGGAAACAAAACTAGCGTCAAGATGGTGGTAAATATAGTATTTCATAATTAAACACATTAACAGAACAGGTTCACAGTGGTGGAATGTAACATTTACTCAAGTGCTGCACGCAAGTATAAATTTGAGGTAATTGTACTTTGAGTATTTTCCATGTTATGCAACTTTATATTTCTTCTTCACTAAATTTGATAACTTTAATATTGCAGTTAGATAACTTATACAGAACATAAATCAATAATTTATGTAATATTAGTACAGATTAAGCTACCCAGCAGTATATTAAGTTAGGCCATTCTGCATAACAAGTAGGTTGCTTTTACTTTGAGTACTTTAAGTTTAAATTGATGCTAATGCTTCTGTACTTTTACAAATCTAGGACCAGTATTTTGACACTGTTTTATTAGTATTTTATGTAAAATATCTGAATACTTTTCCCACCATTGCAGGCAGATGACAGCAGTATATTTGGTAAAGTGAAAATGCAGATTTTCACAACATTGTTATGGTCCAAAAATAATTACAAAATGAAAATTGTGCCAACATCCATGACATCACCTGGACGCCTGCTGGACATACTTTCTTTGGGGACTATCTAGCGATGTCGAAACCACGATCAACCAACTAAGTCTAGAAATAGTCAAGTTAACTTCCCGCTTTGCTCGGGACTCAAACACAATTCCAAGCCATCAAGCAGATGGAAACATGTTTTTGGCTCTTAAACATTTTAATACTTACTTGACTTATTATTTTCAGTTAGAGGACATATACAGCTGCTGAATGCACCTCTATAAATACAGACCTCTATCCCTTAAGCAACCAGTAGCCTGTTTTGTTTATCAATTAACTAGTGTTAGCATTTGCACTTTGATTAGCTAACGTTAGCCTGCATTCTCTGTCTTTTATCTGGAGATAAAACCTGTTAGTGAGAACAAATCCTTGTGAGGGTGTAAAAGACACACAGACACAGAGCTGCAGTCTTTGTCAGTGATAACACATGTTGTGTTACAGCCTCTCTAGCTTAATCATTGTCATGATGTATGAGCTGCACCTGCCCTGGTTGGTCATGTTCACATTTAGTCAAAGAATGTGTTGTTTAATTTGTATTTTGATGAGTACTTTTTCAATAAAAAGGTGAAACAACAACAGCTATGATGGGTTATAGTGAGACTCACCGCCGCATTAACTTCAATACTAAATGCCTGGCACCAATACAAAGTTATAATGACGTATTACGTCTTCCTATTTTACTTGCATTGGTGCCAGACTAACTAATCAAAGCTGCTCTATTACAATCAAATACATGTACAATGCTACAGGCTTGGCACTAATAACGAAACATGCGATATGTTATGACTCTTCCTTCTTCCTAAGATTTGTAATAAAATGGTCTGACTGGACGTTTATTGGAGGACGACGTCACCCCGTAACCAAGAGGCCGCTTCGGCGTCCGATCGGACCATGTTTGGCCGACGACACGACGTCACCGTCCGGCCAACGTTGGCTGGGAAGCCGACGGTTAAACGTTACGGTTTACGTTACAAGCCGGTTCAAACCGTCAACAACATCAACCAATTATTAACGTTTCCATGCTTTAAATTCCACAACATGGCTGTAATTTAAACGTCACATAATGCATGTGGGTATCTCACAAAGTCTGCAAAACATCGCATATTGAAGAGGCAGCTACCTTGTTAACCCGGATAAACTGGTCCCAGATAAGGCCTGTTCCAGCTGGCAGCCTCGGCCCCTGTGTGTAATGTTACTGTATGCTAACAACACATCAAGCTTAGCAAGAGGCCGACGATCCAGCTGCGTATGTGTCATGCGGTTAAAATCTAAAGTAAAAGTATAGGGGAATCGTTGATTATTTAAGATATGTCAATAAGTGAAGTTGTGTCGCGTAACACTCGAGCAGCTTACCGATAGCTAGCTAGCTAGCTAGCTTCACTAAGGGCGGATGCTTCAGTTAGCTTATGTTAGCTTCAGTTAGCATATGTTAGCTTTGCTGCTAGCGGCGGCGGCGACACAATTTCGCGGACGTTGACGGTCGAAAACAGCACCGTAGTTCCCAACACACGGCGCAACATCGGCGACACATATAACGTCGACACGTTTTAGAAAAGCAGTCGGTGAAATTTAAGCCCTGTACTAAGTCATAACCAACAGTGACAGCTCGTTTGATCTGTCCGTTGACGTTACAGGAACTGCTGCTTTAGCTAGCCGTTAGCTAAATGCCGCGTCACAGTTAGGAAAGAACACCGTGACGTCAGGTCAACCGCCAAAGAACGCGAGCCGTTCGCACAGAGCAACAGTCGGTTCACACAATATGACATTTTAGGACGAAAAAGACCGCGTTTTAATGCGAGTTTTTACCTTTAGAAAGACAGCTTCTCGA
Organism: Etheostoma nigrum; assembly: GCA_029931835.1. Lineage (NCBI taxonomy): Eukaryota > Metazoa > Chordata > Actinopteri > Perciformes > Percidae > Etheostoma > Etheostoma nigrum. Next base: position 3,392,661 of record CM057257.1, read on the forward strand.
TCTTTCCGTTATCTTTCACTGTCACTCCAAAATGGCGTCTTGCGCAGCCAGGGAGACACCGGCGTACAGGCACTTCCCACTATCAAACCTGCTCCAATCGCAGTGCAAATGGTGCCACTGATAACCCGCCCTATGTTGTCCCGCTGTCCAATCACATGTCGGCAGGTCTCTGTGTGCACATTGCACAAAATGTCGAGGAAATAAACCCTAAACCGCACACAAGTTTATTCAAGTTTCAGACACAGTGAATAGCAAGACTGAGTAGGGTTTCTTGCATGGGATCAAAACTCTAGCTTGAAAAATGTTATACTGATATTGTATAGTTTCTCAGCAATATACACAATATATTGTTGTTGCCAAAGGTATGTGGACAGAGGTGTTCTGTAGTTTCATGGCCTCGGCTAGGCCCAACAATAGGCCTTCAATAGGCAATAGTGTGTGCCAAGTGCCAACATGTTGTGTTTGTCACCTGTTTCCTGTTTCAATGACAACGTGTCCCTGCACAAAGCCAGCTAGGTTAAGAACTGGTATTCCCAGTTTGGTTTTCCTAGTTTCTAGTAATTTGGTGTGGACTGGCCTGCACGGACGCCATCTGACTCCTTTGGGACAGTGTAACTAACTCTAGGCCTGTACTCGAGTAATGTACATATTTGAGATACTTGTAGGCTACTTGAGTATTTTTTCATTTTATCCTACTTTATAGGCCTACTTGTACTCCACTATACATCTCAGAAGTAAATAATGTACATTTTACTCTAGCCTACATTCGTTTGATCAGCTTTGGTTACTTCTCAGATGATGTTTTTCATCCCTATCCCGTCTGCTGAATAATGTATCTCCAGTAGGCTATGCGTTGATGTTCAATGTTTGCGTGATGAACTGAAGGATGAAGTGTTCCTTTATGTGTTGAGTTAATTCTGCTACTTCTTAAGCTGAATAAAGTCTTTGAAAAGCCTCTTGAAATCACCTAGATTAAACTACCCAACAGTACATAAAGGAGTTAAAATAAGCTTAGCCTTAAAAATGTACAACTGTAAAATTATGACTGCCGTAATCCGGGTTAACAAGGTAGCTGCCTCTTCAATATGCGATGTTTTGCCGACTTTGTGAGATACCCACATGCATTATGCGACGTTTATTGACTCTAACCCCCATTTTCTCTCCCCCTACCCTAACCAGGGTTTGTATCCCATCCCCCACTTTGACCGTCTTGATCTTAACTCTATCTTTCTCTCCCCTACCCTAACCCGGGTCTGTATCCTTCCCCTACTTTGACCTTCCTGCCCTTAACCTTGACCCTCATGACCTTAACCCTAAGTGTCTCTCCCCCTACCCTAACCAAGGGAGGGTTTGGGGAGAGTTGTAGCCTGGCCAGGCTCCTCTCTTTATACTGTCTCTCCTGGTTATGCTGTAATAGTTTTAGACAGCTGGGACTTCCTGTGACACACCTAGTTCCTCTCTCCTCTATTTTTCTATCTTTCCAATTATGTGCATCCATGTCCCAGAAATGCTTGTTACTAACCTAGCTCTGGGGAGTCATTCCCCGGAGTCCTCATGTTCTTTTTCCCCCAGCATATTTCCTCGGATCAGGGAGGCTCCAAAATCAAGGTTGCAGCTGTCGCCATGGTCCCGCTACACGCTCTGCGATGCCATGTTCTTCCTGCTACACTCTGCTATGCAGACTACAAAGGACTACTAACAACAACTATTTTTTTTTGGGACTGTTATTGACACTTTTCATTCTAACCCCAACCGGCCCGTCAGACACCGCCTACCAAGAGCCTGGGTCTGGGTCTGGGTCTGGGTCTGGGTCTGGGTCTGACCGAGGTTTCTGCCTAAAAGGAAGTTTTTCCTCGCCACTGTCGCACTGTTGCTTGCTCTGGAGGAAACTGTTGGGTCCTTGTGAATTCTGGAGTGTGGTCTAGACCTACTCTATCTGTAAAGTGTCTTGAGATAACTCTTGTTGTGAATTGATACTATAAATAAAATTGAAATTGAAATTAAATTAAAATGCAGACATCAATGCAGCAGTAATATTAATCCACAAATATCATTTACAAGGTACAATTCTGGTGAAATGTAATCCCCTTTAGCGCTACAATCCTAAATAAAATATTCAATAACTATACTTTCGGCAACCTTAATTGTCCGTACTGTCATTGGATTATTTATTTTTCTGTACACACATCTATTGCATGTGTGTCCAGGGAGAGGGATTGAGGCAAATTTGTGATATTATATAAATTAAGTTAATTTGTTAACTTAGGTTTGGGAGCAGGGCCACGCCTAAACCACACCTCTAATCACCAGACAAACCTGCATATACCGTTCTGCGCAGCCAGGCTCGTGTCTATAATAATAAATAATAATACATTTTATTTGTAATGCACTTTACATTTAAGACTAACCTCAAAGTGCTACAGGTAAGATCATAAAAGCAAGATAAAAACATCAGTTTAAAATGCATATAAATAGTGCAACAACATTGTTGTGTAAGGTTAAAACTCATAGGTTCTGCTAAAAAGAAATGTTTTTAGTCCTTTTTTAAAGGTCTCAATAGTTCGTGGTGCCCTCAGATGGTCAGGGGGGGCATTCCAAGTCCGAGGACCGGTAGATGGAGCAGTGTGTCTCTGTATTGGCCGGAGCAGACTGAACTCCACTCCATGTTTATTGTCTCTGATTGCTTGACCCTCCCTCCCTTTCCCTCTCCTTCATCCATCTTCCCCCTCATCCCTTCCTGATGCACATCTCTCTCATGTCTCTTCTAGGTACCGTCTGGGGGTCTGTAAACTATTTGGGCGAAAACTGCTTCTGAGACGTAACCCCCCCACTCTGAGTCTCCTCCACCCGGTCATCACACATCCTCCCAGACCAGCCATCAGACGACATCCACATCAATTTATCTATCTGCACATTCATAATGTTCATTAAATCTTTAACTAACACATGGTTGTGGCGTGGTCCATGCTAGTGAACTAAAACTAGAATGTGACATTGATTCGTCACATCGATCCATCTTCATCCTCTTATCCGGTATCGGGTCGCGGGGGCAGCAGCTCCAGTAGGGGACCCCAAACTTCCCTTTCCCGAGCCACATCAACCAGCTCCGACTGGGGGATCCCGAGGCGTTCCCAGGCCAGGTTGGGGATAAATAATCTCCAACTGGATCTTCGTCACATTATTCTACTAAAACGACTCCTTTCTTCTTTTTTGTTCAGTCAGCCATTTCAAGGCTGAAGTCTAATATCCTCAGTGTTGACATTTTGCAATTTCTGAGCTACTGGACACCTGCTGAAAGTCAACAATTAACCCTTTCCAAACGTATCAAGCCACCCACTGTGCACTTTAGATTATGATCCTTGTTTTTCTGTTTCAGTTTCCCAGTTCTAATCCTCACCTAAACAATCATGTTACAGAGTTAGAGAAATGCTCTAGTTGATGTGGGAAAAAGAGTATAAAAAGAGTAAAAAACCTTTGCAGTCTGCAGGGCCATGTTTAAATATTTACTGTAGGAGAAGCTGCTTGAGTGACGCTGTTAGCTCCACGTTCCTCAAACACCATTTGAGAGGGGATAAATACTAAAGTTATGAGTCCATATGCGTAATTTACAGGGGGGACCAAAAGACCTTTTATACATTGTTGTGTTTCTTCAGAAATAAACAACGAGACAAATAAGTCTTTAAGTCTTTAAATGCTTTAGATATGAAGTTATTCGCTGTCAAAGTGACGCCAAAATGAATGGAAGTCAATGGGAAGCTAACGGCAGGTGATGGCTTGTTAGCCTATGAACCTCCCCATAGGAAGGAACGCTTTTCCGATGCTGGTGACCCCCTTGCGAAATACCTGCGCTGCGCTTTGTTTGCTGTGCTTCGCTCTGCACCCGCAGAGAACCAATCACGTATATCATGTGTAGCCGGCTTAATATGTGACTAAAATGAAAGAATTTTGAACATGACTTCATCCAATATTCACATTTCTGTTCTGGACATTTATGCAAATGTGCGCATATTTAACAAGATAGTGCCTCATTTGCAAATTGAAACACACGATTTCACAAAACTTGTAACACAAACAATAATTGTCTTAATGGAAGCAATTAAATTGGGAAGTTTCATGCAGATATACCTTGACCCTGTAGTGTTCACCTGTATAAAATCATGGAATCAGCTGATAAAATATGCACTAAATGTTTTTAATTGTTGAATATAAACACCCTCCACTACCCTAAAAAAGAAAACCAATTTACAGACATGACCTCAGTGTCCTCACCATTGGAAACATTCTCAGTAATTTCCCATATGACTGAAAACATTTCACATGCAAAATGTCCACAAACCAACATGTCTGTATGCATGTGAATATAAATGTCCTGTGGTCTGCTCACATGGTCACATGATGCAGTCATATGGACTTTCTTGGCGCTAGTATCTTAGTATTAATGTTCTGCGGGTCTTAGCCTATGTGGTTGTGAGGCATTCTCATCAGTGTGTGTGTCTTGAATGTATCCCTGCTCTCCTCACATGTGGATTGAAGCTGGAGGACATGATGCCTTTAGGAGGCAATGACTGGTGAAAAAAAATCAGAAAAGGGCAAAGAAAGTAGCGTCTTTGCCTTGGAAGTCATTTTTATTTAAGATATAAAATAGCAGTAACGTTCAAGTATTAAAGTCTTGAGGGCTCATTATTTTATTCATTGTTTTAAGCAGCTAAATCATTCTCATTATCGTTTTAAAAAGACAAGAAATTACAAACCTTTCAGATTATGGAGGGATCAAAGGAGACTGTCCTACCCCGTAAAAACGCCCACACAAGTCGTTTTTTTTCTTCTTGTTTTAAGTTGCGTCACCCTATAGTGGTTGTAGTAATTACAACAAGACAAGAGCAAAGTATAGGAGCACCACGTTCCTTGTAAGGAGGGATCGATGGGTGAAACCACCACCATTGACTTTCACCCATTTGAAAATAAAGTATAACCCTCTGAGATCTAAGGCCTTTTCACATACACTTAAATTTAACTTTTTAAGGATATTAGTATGTAAAACAAACTCAGCTTTGCTCAAATTTCTTGTAGAGGGACGTGTAAAGAGATAATTTGGCGTTAAAGCTTAAAGGTTGATGTTGGCTTTTTGAAATCCCTCAATTCTCTTATGAAAACAAACCTTAACTTATGATGTGCTTTAAAATTAGTTTACCAAAGTTTTAGGGGTTATATATGATTAAAATAGTAAATAAATGTCTGAAATGAAATTTTGTAATATGGCTTTTTGAGTAGGAGATTTGTCAAACATTGTTTTGGACACGCCGGGGCGTCTTTCGTCCTCACAGTGGGTAACCTTACGCAACAGACTTTGCTACATAACGTCATGTTCTGCGTCAACAGTTTCACATTGTTACGTTCTCTGGTTTAGATATGAGGATGGAAAACGCTCCTGTGGGAGGAATAAACGACCGATATTGTCATATACATGGTTTGGAGGACTTGTTGAAACAAAGAGGTACATGTATATGGAAAGTTCAATCTCTTTTGCCCCCAAACATAAATCTAATCATATAAGGCAAGACACAAATATAGAAAAATCATCTTTACAAATAGAAAAATCTGCTTTTAAATCTCAAATTCCTTCCAATAAGCACCGGCTGTCATACTTTATATATATATATATATATATATATATATATATATATATATATACTACCGAGGAGAATCAGTCATATCAGCAGCACAACATCTTCAGGTACATGTATGCTGTTTTTACGTCCACATGTCTTTATGACAATCAATGCATATATTAGTGCAAACAACGAAAACATAAAAACAAAAATGTCCATCTCATTCTCGAAGTTCCAGCTTTCCGTCTCTGACTCTCCACCTCCAGCGCTGGCATCGGTCCGGAGCGGGGACACAGCGCAGCCACAGACAAGACTCCTCGATCTCTTGTTCAAAGGACACCGTCTTCCTGTCCAGAGTCTCCAGAGTGAAGGCTTTCCCCGAGATCTGTTAATGACACATGAGATCGTTCATGTGGACTTTGGTTGACTGAAATGTGTCTGTGGCATCAGGTATGGAAAAGGGTCAGATTCCTCCTGTTGTTTACTTGTTTTTTGGTCAGATAGCTCCAGATTTGAATCAAAATTCTGCAATTTTTTAGATAATTTTGTATAAAGTTATTGTAGCTGCTTGTGTTTTGCCATTTAACATTTAAGAACTTTGGCTTCTTTTTAGTTTTGTAGAAACCCATGTTTATAGTTCACAAAGTCATTATGTAGGTATCAGAACTCAAAATTAAGAAAACTAAAGTTTAAAATACTTGAGTATTTCTATTTCATGCATATATTCCACTAAATCTCAGAGGGAAATACCTTTAACGCCACTTAATTTATTTGATTCCTGTAGTAGCTTGTTACTTATTGTAAACAGTACAACACATATGATCAACCTTTAATAAATTTCATAAAGCCCAATCTCACAAATCACATATCTGCCTCAGAGGGTTTTCCAATCTGTACAGCATACAACACCCTCTGTCCTTAGACCCTCAAGTCATTTTAGTCTATATTAAGGCCCTAATGTCTTCAAAACGTCAACAATCTCCCCATAAAGTGAAAATACTATAGCTTTTCTGTGCAAATCCTTTAGTTTCAAATGTTTTCTGAAATCAGGTTTCATTTCTCTTAAATCTAGTGCAGGGACATGCCTCATACTTTCGGTTTCAGTTTTATTTATTCATCCGAGTTAAAAAGAGGTTAAAATATAAACATATTTTTTTGGGACCCAATTATGGCCACAATTGTCTTTATAACATTGGGGGTTTTGCACTGTTAAAGATGGAACTTAAAGTAGTTAATATTAGCCGCACATTGGCGCCCGGATAGCTCAGTTGGTAGAGCGGGCGCCAAAATTGCCCCAAAAAATTATCTTACAAAAAAAATAAATAAGACCTGTAGATAGCACAGGTGTATGGAAGCAAATAAGAGACATAAGTCTTTGAATTTTAACAGTCACTGAATATTTAATATTGAAATATTTTATTTTGAAATTTATGCATCTGAATTTATTTGTTGTGAATTCACCTCTTTGAAATTTAAATTAGAAAATTCTTGGTTTCCATTTTAAAAACCTGAATTTCGATACATATTTTTCAATGGTCACAAATTCAGATACAAAAATACAACTTGTAGAATTTCAGATAAAATAGTTTCAAGTTGATCAAATTTGATTGCTAAAATTCAGATAAAAAAAATTCAATGTCAGTCAAATTCGATTGCTGAAATTCAGATAAATATAATATATATATAATTAAATATTCACACAGTAACATCCATGCTACCCAGGCAAGGAGAAGGAATTGAGCCTGCATACAATCGAACCGACGTCTGGCCTATCAGAACAAGGCCTGTCAGTCATGTGACAGGATCTGGGAGGCTTACCCACCCAGCTATACAGTTTCCTTGGAATAAACGCAGCTGGATACCAGCCCAGACATTCAAACACTCAACCATCTCACCTGATCACTAATTCCTATCGCAACATGTCCCACTTTGACCTGCCGACGTTCCCGTATCCTCAGACACTCGCCCTGGACGTTCTCAATCCAGATGTCAACACCTGGAGTGTCAGAACAGTGAACAACAATCAAAAACAGAAGTCGGCCAGCGTATGAAAGTGATACAGCCCTGCCATCTCACCCTCAAAGCAGTACGAGGAGGGCTGATTGGCCGAGGCCAACCACTCCAAGTTTCCGTCTGTCTGACTGTTGCAGGAGGAAAAGACTCCAGAGCTCAGATCATCAGACGAGTGATCAGAGTCCTTAAAGGTGGAGAAAGTTTTGTCTTTTTAGGGTTTGGATTTTTTCCCGTGTACAGTACACGTACACCTGCATCTATCAACACACACCTTCTCTGAGGCATCCATCTGCGATGTGTCCGAGCAGCTAAAACAGGACGGAGGGTCGTCTCGAGGTTCAGGGGATGGAGTCTGGATGGTTGTACCGATAGCTCCATCTAATGAGAAAAAACATATCGGCGGTTTCTGTTAACAACACGCTAAAGTCATTGTTTTCTTTCATGTTTGAGTGCATTTACTACAAATCCGGTAGAGGCTACTTTCCAAATCAATCCATTGACCACTTAACCCTTGTGTTGGCTTGAAAATCAACACTTTTGTTGAGGCTTTATAATTGATTTTTTAAAAACTTTTTTTATATTGTCCCTTTTTCATCCCTTTTGGTGATTTTTTTCAATGTTTGCCACTTTTTTGATGTTTTCAACACTACGTAACACTAACTTATTAACTCTAGTTTTACATTTTGTTTTGAATTTATGGTCAATAAACCTCATTTATAGGAAATTATACCTAATGTTTGAGTTAGAAAAGCAGAAATTAGGAATTATTTAGACTAAAATTAAAGGAATGGATGTTGATGGATAATCACAGACTGGAATATGTCAACTTTTACTCAATACTATTTCATAAACACTTCAATTTGTTTTCAAATGCTATAAAATTGAATAAGACACCCCAAAATTAATGAAAGTAGAGATTTGTACTTTCCAAAGAGCGTTGTGTGGAATCAATCATGTTATTTTGGGGAATTAAAAAGAACATTGATATAGGACAACATGGGGACAACATGAGGACAACATGAGGACAACATGAGGGTTAATTAAATTTGCTAGTATTAGTCGTATCCATAAATGCCTAAATAACCAGGTTCCTCAGGTGCTCGTCTTGGGGGAATCTGGCTCATTAACGCAGGGTGCGTCTTAGCAAGGAGCTCCTTAGAACAGATAACCTTTTCAGTTTGAGGGATATATATGTACTGCTGAACTCGTTACACACATCACAACGCAAAAAAAGTAAACTTGAATGAGTTTTACAATTAACCAGTATGATATAGCTAAATGTACCCGGTCAACAAACCGTTAAAGAAGAGTTTATTTCAGTTGCTGAGCTTCACGTTTTTCTAACTCACCGTCTCGGAGGTATTCCAACTCTAGTTCAGATCCCCATGAATTGTCATTTGTCTGTTGGCCTTTTTGCAGCAAGGGGAAAATGCCACGGAGAGCACGGAGATACTCTGTAGACATGGACGAGTCCCACTTTTCATCCTCGCCTTCCTCTTCCTCTTCATCTCCTTCCTCTTCCCAATCCCCCTCATAATCCCTTTCATTTTTCAGCCACTTTTCCTGAACGGTTTCCTCCTCTGCCATGTAGATATCAACCTCTGAATCAGAACCGGTGTCCCAGTCTTTTCCACCTGCAGTATAATCATCCTGCAGTGGTTTTGGCTGAGACTCCCATTCCCTAGTTAAGGGATCTTCAGAGTCTTGGTCTGAGTCCCCATCTTTCCAGTCATTGCTGTCCTCTTCCACTGCTGTAGTCCTCCAGGGGCTCACCCAGTACATTGTGGTTGATGGTTTAGTTGGGATGATTCCGGGTGACAAAGAGCAAGGGGTGTCTTCATTCTGGCTCTTGTTATAATGCAGCTTCTCACAGGCACTTTTGACGGACCAGGGACTCAAACCTCCCACTGTGGAGCAAATTTAGAGTCCTCAGTGATGCAGATCATGTCACAACAACAGAATGTTACTTGAAATTGAAGGTTTGTGATTGACACACTGTTTCCTCCCTAAAAAACAGACAATCAAATACAGTATATTCTATAGTAAAAACAAAACGGGGTTTGGAGTGCCTCAAGGCTCAATCCTGGGTCCCTTTTTGTTTCCCCTATACTTGCTTCCTCTTGGGGATGTTATTCACCTCCTGCAAAGAGATCACAGAACTGTCCATACAAACCTTAACGTAACCTTGATTAAGTCTCTTTAGTTAATTCAGCTTACTTTTATTACACAAGTGTATTAAGCCTGTATCCAATTTTCAGTTTCTATTTGGCCTGTTGTGGTTTCCTGTTCTGCTTTTGTGTTAAATCCTGGTGATCATGATATGATGATCTGTAATGTTTTGTTTTTTAATTTGAAACATTTTACAACTTTGTTCTAGTATTGCTTGATATTCTGATATTTTCACTTTTTATGTGGTAAAGTACTTCATCTTTGTTTAGAAGTGAGCTCCATCAATAAATAAAGACTAAATAATCTTTACATTATAAGATGATTCTTAACCATGTATCACATCGACCTGCTCTGAGGGCCTTGGTGGTTTTCCTCCGGAGCTCCTTCGCCGATGCTCGTCTGTCCGGATTTTTCTGGAGTCCGGCCCTGAACACTTTGGCTGTGAAGTTGTTGCAGTTGGACGGCACCTCCCATAGAGGAGGAGGCTCGTTGACAATCTGACAAACACATCACAGGAAGTGTAAAAAACAACAACAATGCAGTTCTTTCCATGTCAGGGTGAAAACATCACACTTTTTTAAAATAAAGATAAAGAGGACTCTCACCTGTAGACACAGTGGGTGAGAGTAGTAGCGTATCCATGGGTGGCATCCATTGAGCATGTGCAGTAGCATGCAGCAGCTGCTCCACACGTCCACCTTGGCACTCAGTTGATCCCCTCCTGCCACCTCGGGGGCCATGTGGGTCTCTGTGCCAGGGAAGGCAGCTCCTATATCGAAACAAAGTGAATTCAGGAGAATTCAATTCTGGAAATCAATTTTTAATTCTTAGTCCTCAGCACAGATATTCACGCTTACCACTTGTTGCACTTTTTGGCCTCTCCCCAAAAACTACAAAGTTGTCAAATCTTCATGAGGTGGTTGGAAAGACGGTGGTCAGAGAGCAACTTATTTATTATTCTTCTCTATGTCTGGCACAAATTGCAGAATTGACAATAAAACTTGACTTGACTATAAGTCAAGGCACTATAAATAAGTGCATGCCTTCTGTACTTTAATAGCTAGACGGTTGGTTCTCCTCAATTCAAAATCAAGTTAATCACCTACTCAGATCAACTGGGTATGTGACTTGATGAGCTGCATCCATCTTGGAAACATAAGCTATCCGAGAGATGGAAGGGAGAGAAATATAAGACGAGGTGGAACCCATTTATTTCCTACTCTCTTCCATCGATGCCACTGGGATCACTCCATCATCCATTCTGCCATCGCTGTCTTAACTTGTTCTCAATTGACACTCTGGAGACGACCAACCCGTCTCCAGAGTGAACAGGGAATTCATTTCAATCTCTCCATCTTTTACCTCGTAATGACCTTGTCTTGATAATGGTACTCTTGTGGTTTATATACATGTTGACATGGCTAATTATCATGGACTTGCTAAAGAACCAGATAACACAAAACTCACCAGTCAGACTGACCATTAGGCAGAAATCGAGGGAGCAAAAATAAAAACTTTTCAAGGATTAACGGCTTTTTAAATCACAAGTGCTTATTTCTCCCTGTAAACAAAGTTGAATTGTAGTTAAATTTGGTGAATGGTACATTTATAAAAAGGTTTAAGTAACTCTTTGTCCTCTTTTAAGAGAAGATCAAACTTTATTTATCTTGCTGATTTATTTAAAGTTAATTTGTGCAGCCAAATCGAATAATGTGATCAATATCAAGTGAATAATTGTGTTTTAATATAAATTTTGTCAGACTTTTTTGCTGACTTTTTAGACTTTACTCACCCCTGAATGCTTTGTTGCTCCATCCGTTGTCATCTAAAGTCTCTGACAGACCAAAGTCACAGAGGAATGTGTCTCTGCAGTCTGCAGACAGCAACACATTGTCAACTGGAATAAAATCAACAAAGAGGATTCAATGAGACAGCTTGTTTTCATTTGGTGCTCATTATGAAACAGTTGAGTGAGAAATCAGGAGGCTGTCGGAGCCTGTCAGAGTGACGGGTTCACAGGGGGCCGAAGCTGTCTGGAGGTAGCACAAGGTAACATCTTTCTTTCTTTCTTTTTTTTTTTTTAAGGAATATGTCCACCTCTTCATGACGATCTGATCTGATGAGACTGGTTAACTTGATGTTTATTGGCTGAGTGAACACAGAGGGGAAACAGAGGGAGACGATTTGAGCGAGCCCCTTCCTCTTCAATCCTCTCAGTGGGGATTACTGAGGGTTTAGGGGTGAGATGTCAGTTTAGGATTAGGTACCAACACCGGGGATACGATCTGACAGTAGAAACAGCAGCTAGAGGCTTTACTTGACTCCCTCCCTCCTTGTAAATACTGCTGATTATATCTAAATTCAATCTACTTGCAGGGCCTCACAACAGGCTGAATATAAATGTACACATATCAACAACATAAAGAGTCCAAAAACTGCACGTACACAGCAGAGCTATTATAGTAAACAAAAAGGAAAATTAGTTTGTCCTACTCATAACACTGTACTTGTAACCTGGTCATTTTGAGCTTATAGAGCTGAGAACTGGTGTATATATATATGTATGTATGTGTATGTACAGTATATACAGTGGGTACGGAAAGTATTCAGACCCCTTTAAATTTTTCACTCTTTGTTTCATTGCAGGCATTTTCCAAAAATCAAAAAAGTTCATTTTATTTCTCAGTAATGTACACTCAGCACCCCATCTTGGACAGAAAAAAACAGAAATGTAGAAATTTTTGCAAATTTATTAAAAAACAAAAACTGAAATATCACATGGTCATAAGTATTCAGACCCTTTGTTCAGTATTTAGTAGAAGCACCCTTTTGATCTAATACAGCCATGAGTCGTTTTGGGAAAGATGCAACAAGTTTTTCACATCTGGATTTGGGTATCCTCTGCCATTCCTCCTTGCAGATCCTCTCCAGTTCTGTCAGGTTGGATGGTAAACGTTGGTGGACAGTCATTTTCAGGTCTCTCCAGAGATGCTCAATTGGGTTTAAGTCAGGGCTCTGGCTGGGCCATTCAAGAACAGCCACGGAGTTGTTGTGAAGCCACTCCTTCGTTATTTTAGCGGTGTGCTTAGGGTCATTGTCTTGTTGGAAGGTAAACCTTCGGCCCAGTCTGAGGTCCAGAGCACTCTGGAAAAGGTTTTCGTCCAGGATATCCCTGTACTTGGCCGCATTCATCTTTCCCTCGATTGCAACCAGTCGTCCTGTCCCTGCAGCTGAAAAACACCCCCACAGCATGATGCTGCCACCACCATGCTTCACTGTTGGGACTGTATTGGACAGGTGATGAGCAGTGCCTGGTTTTCTCCACACATACCGCTTAGAATTAAGGCCAAAAAGTTCTATCTTGGTCTCATCAGACCAGAGGATTTTATTTATCACCATCTTGGAGTCCTTCAGGTGTTTTTTAGCAAACTCCATGCGGGCTTTCATGTGTCTTGCACTGAGGAGAGGCTTCCTTCGGGCCACTCTGCCATAAAGCCCCGACTGGTGGATTGCTGCAGTGATGGTTGACTTACTACAACTTTCTCCCATCTCCCGACTGCATCTCTGGAGCTTAGCCACAGTGACCATTGGGTTCTTATTTGCCTCTCTCACCAAGGCTCTTCTCCCCCGATAGCTCAGTTTGGCCGGACGGCCAGCTCTAGGAAGGGTTCTGGTCGTCCCAAACGTCTTCCATTGGAGGATTATGGAGGCCACTGTGCTCTTAGGAACCTTAAGTGCAGCAGAAATTTTTTTGTAACCTTGACCAGATCTGTGCCTTGCCACAATTCTGTCTCTGAGCTCCTCAGGCAGTTCCTTTGACCTCATGATTGTCATTTGCTCTGACATGCACTGTGAGCTGTAAGGTCTTATATAGACAGGTGTGTGGCTTTCCTAATCAAGTCCAATCAGTATAATCAAACACAGCTGGACTCCAATGAAGGTGTAGAACCATCTCAAGGATGATCAGAAGAAATAGACAGCACCTGAGTTACATATGAGGGTCACGGCAAAGGGTCTGAATACTTATGACCATGTGATATTTCAGTTTTTGTTTTTTAATAAATTTGCAAAAATTTCTACATTTCTGTTTTTTTCTGTCCAAGATGGGGTGCTGAGTGTACATTACTGAGAAATAAAATGAACTTTTTTGATTTTTGGAAAATGGCTGCAATGAAACAAAGAGTGAAAAATTTAAAGGGGTCTGAATACTTTCCGTACCCACTGTATATTTTAATTCATTTCTTTTATTTATTTCCTATTCATTGTGCTGGTTGGGTGCAAGTGAAATTGAAAGGTGTGTGGACCAATGTTGTACTGAGTGTTGTTCCCATATTGCTGTGTTAATATTAATATGCAAAAAAAGAAAACAGTTCAATAAACATATTAGAGAAAAAAAAAAAGAAAATTAGGAGTGAAAATTTAGTACTGGTACTACGCGCTACTAAATTACTAGTTCTGTTTTGTTGTTGTTGTGATCCCTCGCTGGCTCTGGTGTGGACCCAAAAAATGTGTCTGCACAGGGTTTGAGCGTTCGACAGACTGTACAGTATATTGCCATTCTCCACAGTAAAGGAAAATAAACATTATACTCTTGACCCGAGTAGTCCTTCCTCCTGTTAGCATGTATCCGAATATCTCTCGTTAGCTGAAGCTAACAACACGTCGTCGCAGTGTCTGAAAAATTGTGGTTATGGAAAAAGGATAATTTCCTTCAGCCTGTATAGTAAGGCTGAATGTCTGATTTTACATATAACTGCATGATTTTCCCCATCAGAGTATCTGCCTATTAATAAAACTGTTAGACAATTAGAAGTAAAAGTAGTCATGTGGACAAAAATCAAAAGTGTTTCTGGCACTGAAATAGCATAAAATGAAAATACTCAAGTATAAGTAGCTCGAGAAATTGTTCTTGAGAACGTAGGATCTGGTACTCAAAACAAGTAAAAATACAACATACCTTTGACATCCAGGTGAAGGACCTTTTTGTGGTGGAGGTGCTCTAGTGCCCCCAGTGACTGATGGAGGTAGTGCAGGGCCAAATCCTCGGGGAGCGAGTGCATCTCTTTCACAAGCTGGGCCAAACATGCTGAAAGGTACAATATGTAACATTTCTGCATTAAAATGTCTAAAAACACATGTACCTAAAGTATGTTATCTATTTTCTTGAGTTGTGTACTTACACTATTCCAAATGAAAAAACACTTTTCAAACCAAGAGAAATCTGTAATTTTATTTCTGATAAAGGACGTTTCATTTGGTCGCCTCTCAGTGGCTTCATATAACCTTTGACCCCTCTAGTTACTCTAACTTTCATCAAAACATGGTAGTCTCACGCCAGACCTTCCTCCACAGCGCTGCGGAGGAGGGTCTGGCTAGTCCACATAGCATTCTGGGATGGGAGAAAAACGTGCTCTGGGTTATCGGCATTTCTTTAAACCAATCACAATCGTCTTGGGCGGTGCTAAGCGCCGGACGGAGCCACGGTGCCGCTGCTAAATCTCCTCGGGAAGGAACTTGTTTTGGTGGAACGTGTACGTTCAAAAGTTGTTTTAGTCGTGCAACAGAAACAGGTTGGACAGATAGTCTAGCTAGCTGTCTGGATTTACCCTGCAGAGATCTGAGGACCAGGTAACCATAGTCTTCAGATTGGACAGATAGTCTAGCTAGCTGTCTGGATTTACCCTGCAGAGACCTGAGGACCAGGTAACCATAGTCCTCAGATTGGACAGATAGTCTAGCTAGCTGTCTGGATTTACCCTGCAGAGATCTGAGGACCAGGTAACCATAGTCCTCAGATTGGACAGATAGTCTAGCTAGCTGTCTGGATTTACCCTGCAGAGATCTGAGGACCAGGTAACCATAGTCCTCAGATTGGACAGATAGTCTAGCTAGCTGTCTGGATTTACCCTGCAGAGATCTGAGGACCAGGTAACCATAGTCCTCAGAAATCCACCCGAGGTTAGAACGCCAACACAAAGACCGAGGAAGGTGACGGAGATCCAAAAGAGAGATATTCGGCAGAATTTACAACAGAACGAGAGCAATCCCAGAAGTGGAACGTCGTGGATGATACGTTCAAGAGTAATTGTAAATGTCACAGAAAAAGTTATTGAAATTCTGCTTTTTTTCCTGACATACCGCATCATTTTGTCATTTAATTACATGCAACTTTGCAACACAGCAATACAGCAGAGACGTTATTTGTTGATACATTTCAATATTGATCGTAACCTTCACTGTTACTGAGTCTGAAGCATCTCTTTTACAAGCTGGGCCGAACATGCTGAAGAAATGTTGGACAAATCTTCATTTTCACACTGTCATTTACTGGCTGTAAGTGGACAATTATAATACATAAAGAGTAGTAGTATTTGTGTTTTGTAGTATTGAGACTGAAGCAGTTTTACCTGGCTTCAGGTCCATGAAGAGCACAATGTTGAGGCCCTCCCTCACGGCCCCAAAGAGCTCCACAACCCGAGGAGAGTTGAGAGCGCTCCACGTGCTCACCTCCTCGCTGCTGAAGTGACTCAGTGGGATCTGAGATCAGTGGAAACAAAATGGGCTGAACAACACTTCAATCACTTTTAACTCAATCATTGTTACAGAGTCCACGGAGCAGGAGACTTTGGGTGGTGCATATCTGGCTCTTTATGTTTTTAAATGACTCACTCTTTCTTTCTTGGCTTACCCTCTTGGCAGCACAGTGGAATCCAGTCCTTTTGTCCCGGACACAGAAGACATCACCGTATGAGCCGTTCTGGATGTTGTGAACGATGCAGTACTCCTCTCCCTCCCTGTACTGAGAACTGCTAGGCTGAAGTTGCTGAAGGACAAAGTAAAAGTAATAAGAAATATTATTAGTGTGAATGTTGAAGGCAATCTATGTTCTGCTACAGATTTATTAACTTCTTCCACATTTGTCAACATAGAAACCACAATTAGGACATTCTTTCTTTTATACAACATTTTCATAACTTTTATAATCTCTTAAATATTCAATGTTTTTGGGGAAGTTTCCCCCATTCAAGTAAATGGACGGAATTTTCTAATTTGACACAAATTCACTTTAAAATGTTTCACCTGTTTCATACGTTCAGTGTAACGTCAACCTTTCAACATACAACATGGCATTCTCTAGTTATAAATCAATATTTCCAAGATTAAAGTACACAATGACAGTGTAAGTTGGGGCTGAGAAGTTAAAGGGTAAATCAACACAATCAGAAAGCCGGTTGCATGTTGGCCACACCCCCAATCAGTGATGTCACAGCAGGTGTTTCCTGTCTGAAGTCAGAGGAAAACACTTACTTTACTCAACGCACTCAGTTTGTTAAACAACAAAAAAGCATTACACTTTGGGAAATTATAAAGCTTTTTGTCCCCTGGATCCTCTGACTGAATGTTGTTTTTTGTGCGTACACGTTCTCATGTTTTTTTAATATGTAATTTATCTTTTATATTAATTTTATATTTATATGTTTTTTGTAAAATGATTTTTTATGTTGTTTACCTGCATCGTTGTGTATTGCATTTTTGTTTTTATTCAACAACAATCAAAGGAAAACAAACTTGCTTTAACGAAAAAACTAAGTCTAGAACTTGTGCTTGAGCTGATCTACTCAACATGTGATATAAACAAAATATCGGATAACAATGTGTAATGTGAGAGGTGTTATTCATAAGTGACAAATAGACGCAGTCAATAATCACTTGAGTCTGAAGTTTCTTCTAAAACTATGAAGACTTTTAGCATTTTTGAGTTCTTTGTTTTAATTTCACAGACAAAAGCTTCACTGTTTTGGCTCACTCTCACTGTTCTTATCAGCTGTGTTTTCCAGCTGCAGGCAGATGTTTTAGCCAAAATAAAAAGTGATAAAGCCACTGTACACAACCAGCTCAGCAGCAAACAGCAGACAGACACAGTTAGAGACTAGCTGCTGAACGTAGTGGAGTGTTTAGCAGCTTAAGAGACAGATATCTGGAGACATAGTCTACTGTTTATCCTTCTCCGTCCCCTTCCTCTGTCTTTGTGTTGGCGTTCTAACCTCCGGTGGATTTCTGAGGACTATGGTTACCTGGTCCTCAGATCTCTGCAGGGTAAATCCAGACAGCTAGCTAGACTATCTGTCCAATCTGAGGACTATGGTTACCTGGTCCTCAGATCTCTGCAGGGTAAATCCAGACAGCTAGCTAGACTATCTGTCCAATCTGAGGACTATGGTTACCTGGTCCTCAGATCTCTGCAGGGTAAATCCAGACAGCTAGCTAGACTATCTGTCCAATCTGAGGACTATGGTTACCTGGTCCTCAGATCTCTGCAGGGTAAATCCAGACAGCTAGCTAGACTATCTGTCCAATCTGAGGACTATGGTTACCTGGTCCTCAGATCTCTGCAGGGTAAATCCAGACAGCTAGCTAGACTATCTGTCCAATCTGAGGACTATGGTTACCTGGTCCTCAGATCTCTGCAGGGTAAATCCAGACAGCTAGCTAGACCATTGGCGCTTACCCACTGCCAGTACCAGGTCTACTCGGCCCCGGGTCACTCCCCGATGTGAGTCAAGTTCAAATTTGAGTCGCGCATGCTCAGATGTTGAACGGTTTACGGCATAAAGTGTCATACTGAAATTTGTGAAACCTAGGAAATAATAAACTTTTTTTATTACAAACAAAAACAGAAGATGGAAATAATTTAAAAAACGTTTTAGCTACCTGTGGTTGTTTGATTGCTAGCGTTAGCTCAAAACACCATTCAACTGACAGCCTTTGTTGTGTTTGATGCTAACTTGAAGCTAAGCTAGCAGTGAACCAACTTTGTTAAGTAGGTCCATTTTTACTGTCATGACATTACAGTCTCTCGTTAGCATCTTGTATGCTACTCGTCGCAAAGTGACGAGTGCGCGTCTCAGATCTCTACTCGCCTCTCTTCACAATGCGGAATGGCGTCATTTTGATGCTAACAAACCATCACCCGCCGTTAACATCCCATTGACTCCCATTCATTTTGGCGCCACTTTGACAGGAAATAACTTCACATCTGAAGCGTTTAAAGACTCTATTTGTCCGTTGTTTATTTCTAAAGAAATACGACAATGTATGAAAGGCTCCATTACCTTGTAGCTCACGTTTTGGCCCTGTAGCAGACGTTTTTGTAAAAATAGGCTAACGATTGTGTCATAACCACACAAATTACTGTCGCACAGTAGAGGAATCACCGTATAGTTCAGGGTAAGCTCGCAGACAGTTTGGGCTTACATCAGCTGTTTAGGTTTAATTATTAATTTTAACTACCATTTTAGTTAGCCATCACCGGAAAAGAGCTTCTAATAGACTTCACTGGTCTCCGTCCAGAGCAACGGGACCTGGTGGTCGATATCTTTTACTGTCTATGTTGGACATTGACAGAGGTGATACTAATTAATAAAAAAACAAAAAAGGCGAGCAGAGAAGAGGCGAGTCGATTCGAGTGTATGGAAAGCATGTAATGGAAAAACGCCATATCTGTCCAATCTGGGTTTTCTGTTGCATGACTATAACAACTTTTGAACGTGCACGTTCCACCAAAACAAGCTCCCCCCCCCCCCCCCGAGGCTATTTGGCAGCAACACTGTGGCATGCAGCTAAGGGCCGCAGGTGGGAGTCGAACCCTGGCCCGCTGTGTTGAGCAGCGGCACCGTGGCTCTGCCCGGTGCTTAGCACCGCCCAAGATGATTGTGATTGGTTTAAAGAAATGCCAATAAACCAGAACTCGTTTTAATTGAATGCTACTTTATACCCAACTCCACTACATTTTAGATGGGAAATATTCTACTTTTTACTCCACTACATTTATTTGACGCTATTGGGTGCATTATGGGAAATGTAGGATGCAGCATTATTTGAGCTTGACCCATATTAGAGACTAAAAGTGACAACATCTCGGCTTCTGCTGCTTCTTTTTTGACCAGTTTCTTCTTTTAATTTGTGTCTCTTTAAAATAAAACTCTGCTGTGACGTCACTGACTGTGGCGTTGATAAAAATGCATGGTTGAACTCATCAGGAGCAGCGTTTGCTGTTCGTAGCTTAAAATTGGATTCATTTTTATATCAGACAGTGTCAATAAAATGGATGTAAATGTCTTACATGATGAAATATGAGTCCTTCATTGACGGATGTTGTGGTCTTCCAGTCGTTCAGAGTCTGTTTGATCAAATCTCTAAAGAAAGGTGAAACAAAGATCTTTGGCAGACGTGTCACTCTGCCTCTTAGGTTGTCCAAAACTGTGTCAATATCACTCATGTCATCGAAACTAAAGGCACACTGGAATGTATTCACAGTGCCTGTGGTGTTTGAATTTCCCAGCAGGCTTTGAACACACCCTGTAGAGTCAAACTCCCACTTAGCATGACAGGTGGAGGTAAAACCAGACACCTGCATCAGGTCAAAGGTTAAATTTGACATTCTGGCTTCAACTCCAAAATGTTCTGGTGTTTGTGTGTCGTCCTTTTCAACGCAGGATGAGTCCGACTCGCTTTCGTGAGTGTAAATAGACTCAGAGTCCTGCTCCAGGCCGCAATCAGAGTCCGAGCCTCCTCCGTGGTCAGAGCTGGAGGTGTCTTCTGTATCTACTGGTAGTAATCCTCTTAAACGCACATCTGCGCAGCTTTGGTACACGCTGGAGTCTCCCAGGCAGCGGTCAGTAAACTGAGGAGGAGGCGGTATGATCTCAGCGGATGATGACGACGTACTAACTCTGCCTGCAGACTTCAGCCAATCAATCTCCTGCACCCACAGGCCCTGGATGATTGGAGGTTCTTCCCCGTCCTCCTGGATCCGTCGTCTGGTTTTCCTGCGTTGTTTCCTCTGGAGGTGGTGGAGCGGGAGTTCGGCGGCCACAGTGAAGTCCTCGTCCTCCGTGTCACTCAGGAGGAAAGTTCCCATGCTGAGAGACCTGCAAAGTAGAAGATATACGTCATGATCAGGGTACTAACAAAGCTCTGCAGGTATAAGGATAAATACCTAACCCTTACTGAAAGTTACTTAAAACCCCAATGTGTAGATTTAGTGCTTCTTTTTCCAATTATTCTGATGGCATTACATTAAATGAATAAAAAATGGTTGTGCTCTCACAGCTGTAGGGTTTCTTTTGAGACATACTGATGGTGATGTGGATTGTATGTGGTGAGGTACCTCTGCTTTTTGAGTAGCTGAGCTCTTGAGTAAGGGCACTGTGTGTTGGTAGGGCTGAACTCCTGGAAGTCTTCCCCTGGGACAGACAAACTGTAGTGTTATAGAACCAATTATACATTAAGCCAAATACTACAAAGAGGGGTGAAGAGAAAGCATGCTCTTTAAAGCAAAAGTGCGACATTTTGGGAAATACGCTTATTACAAATTACATTTTTGTCTCGCATTGCCAGACCTTCCTCCACAGCGCTGCGGAGGAGGGTCTGGCTAGTCCACACAGCATTCCGGGATGGGAGAAAAACGTGCTCTGGTTTATTGGCATTTCTTTAAACCAATCACAATCATCTTGGGCAGAGCCACGGTGCCGCTGCTCGACATAATTTGATGTGGGAACAATCAGCAAACAAGTAGAGGTTTTTACCCAAATCCCCCTAAAATCCATCATGATTACACTTTTTCATTACAGATGGCACCAGTGAAAACTAAGCCTGTTTCCCAGATGATAATTTAGCCCCCCAGTGAAAAGCCCCCGGCCTGTGTGGTCACTCCCATGCTTCATTCATTGATCCACATACTCTCTGCCTGGGCGACGATGGAGACGCAGGGACCCTCCTCCGTCACTTCCTTCCCCTCGGTGGCCACATGTTTGGCAGTGCCGAGCTGCATCACCCGACTCAGATGAGGGCCGATGGCTTGGACCAGCGAGTCCTTCTCCTCCTCACATCCTTGGCTGGTGTTGTCCTCTTTGCCAAGAAACGAGAGCTCAGATCCTCCGGTCACGATGACAAACGGTGTGTTGGAGTTAAACATCCGGGGTATGGCCATTTCTCTGTTGCTGTGCATCTGCTGCAGGAACTGGAAAAGAAGATGAACAAAACACGTCAGTATTTACATGTTGCTGGTTGGGATTCACTTAAAGTCCGGGGCTGTCTTAACCCTCTGAAAATGGAAATCTCAGCCAAAGACAGAAAGAGAACCTATAACAAAAAGACTCTGTGAAGCATGAATTTCCTTCATCAACAATTTTACAAGCTCTATAAAGAATTAAGAGATGGGAAAAGGGAGTCAGCAAGAAGTTTGTGTGTCAGTGTGCAGAGGGTTAGACTACTTAATTAGCCAGTACACACATGATATATATATATATATATATATATATATATATATATATATATATATATATATATGTATGCACTCCCATCTTGAGAGAGTTGTGTAGATTGAATTGTTACTTTATGTTATCACTATTATTATTACTTCAACTATAGACATAGATATGTATGTATGTATGTGTGTACAGTATGTATGTACAGTATGTCCGTCTGTCTATATGTGAAATTCTGACCCTAATGTTGGTGCTAGATGAGAACTCAGAGGATCACGTCATAAGGATCATCACCGTGGAACCATGTCTGCACCAAATCTGTTGCCAATCAATTAAGTAGATGTTGAGATATTTCACTGGAGTTTAAGTGTACATTTTGACCAGCCGGTGGCGCTATATGAAAAGTCAGAGGATCACCTAAATCAATAGGGTTCATCCTCCGGAGACCATGAATATCTGGAAGAAACTGAATGACGATTCATCCAATAATCGTGGAAATATTTAACTCTGGAGCAATGTGTCGACCTACCGACCAATGCTAGCGTGGCTAAAAAACAAATACAGTATCAGCCAGAAACATCCACCTCTAATCATGTTCATCAACTATAAACTATCCTTAACCCTTGTGTTGTCCTCGGGTAAAATTTGACTCATTTTCAGTTTTTTCATCACATAAAATGGGCCTTCGAAATAAGCTGAAAATGTCATCATTAGAAATGTCAAACAACTTTGGGAAAAACATTAAAAAAAGGATCCACTGCATTGAAAAAGTGACAAAAATGTCAGAAAATGACACACCTTTTTTTTTTTTTAATGGTTGACGGGAAGACAACACAAGGGTTAAGAGGCAGCAACCAACAACACACACACATAATATGATTTTAGCTGTGGTTTTTCAGTAGATTTTAAGTCATGTTGATAATTTCAGAGGCTTTTCCACAATAATGTGGACACTAAAAGAAGAAAAGCCCTCGTAATACAAAAACACCTCATGTCAAAAAATCAAAAATAGCAGAACCAGCAGATTTGTAATTGCCAATCATATGAATGTTGGTGGCCGGGCGTGAATGACCAGACACCAGCAGCCGTCCTGGCATGGGGAGTATAAATAGCATGCAGAGATCTGGCACGCAGGGAAGCAGCCGCATGCCTTCCACTGCGCCGGGACAGCTGTCCAAGTCTCTCTTCCTCAAACACTCGCCATGTTGACAGAGAATACCTGAGGGAGGGACGGACACACACACACACGCACACACACACACACACACACACACACACACACACACACACACACACACACACACACACACACACACACACACACACACACACACACACACACACACACACACACACACACACGAGCCTGCTGGAGATATCTGAAGAACTTTTGTTAGGACGAGAAACTTTGAAAACGTGGAGATTTGCTTTGACCTAGAACTAAAACTACGCTAGTGTTGTGAAGTTTACAGAGCTGCGGTTTAAATAAAGAAAGGTGTCGAGGACAGGTGAAATAA
Organism: Etheostoma nigrum; assembly: GCA_029931835.1. Taxonomy (NCBI): domain Eukaryota; kingdom Metazoa; phylum Chordata; class Actinopteri; order Perciformes; family Percidae; genus Etheostoma; species Etheostoma nigrum. The sequence continues at coordinate 3,416,238 of CM057257.1, forward strand.
AAAGATCACCTGAGCAACGCAAAATTCCCAAATTACAGGAACTCAGATAAGATCAAGATAAGACAAAGAGTAAGATTAGGATAAGACAAAGACTTCAACTAAGACAGAGACAGAGATGAGATTTTATTTAAAGACAAAGATAAAATTAAGACTAAGACTAAGATTACGATAAAACAAAGACAAAAACTAAGGCTGAGACAAGATTAAGACAAGTTAAGACCAAGACATAGACCGAGGCTCAGATAAAGATAAGATAAGACATGAGATAAGGATAAAATAAGACAAGGGCTAAGGCAAAGACAAGACGACAAGATACGATAAGGATAAAGATCAAGATAAAATATAAGACAAAGACCAAGATAACACAGAGAAAAGACAAAGACTTTAAGAGAAGGATAAAGACTAAGACTAAGACAAGACAAGGACTTAGACTAAGATAAGACAAAGATAAGACAAAGACTTTAAGATAAGGATAGAGACTAAGACTAAGACAGGACAAGGACTTCGACTAAGATAAGACAAAGACTTTAAGATAAGGATAGAGACTAAGATAAGACAGGACAAGGACTTAGACTAAGATAAGACAAAGATAAGACAAAGACTTTAAGATAAGGATAGAGACTAAGACTAAGACAGGACAAGGACTTCGACTAAGATAAGACAAAGACTTTAAGATAAGGATAGAGACTAAGACTAAGACAGGACAAGGACTTAGACTAAGATAAGACAAAGACTTTAAGATAAGGATAGAGACTAAGACAGGACAAGGACTTAGACTAAGATAAGACAAAGATAAGAAAAGACAAAGACTTTAAGAGAAGGATAAAGACTAAGACTAAGACAGGACAAGGACTTAGACTAAGATAAGACAAAGATAAGAAAAGACAAAGACTTTAAGAGAAGGATAAAGACTGAGACTGGACAAGGACTTAGACTAAGATAAGACAAAGATAAGAAAAGACAAAGACTTTAAGAGAAGGACAAAGACTAAGACTAAGACAGGACAAGGACTTAGACTAAGATAAGACAAAGATAAGAAAAGACAAAGACTTTAAGAGAAGGACAAAGACTAAGACAGGACAAGGACTTAGACCAAGATAAGACAAAGATAAGAAAAGACAAAGACTTTAAGAGAAGGATAAAGACTAAGACTAAGACAGGACAAGGACTTAGACCAAGATAAGACAAAGATAAGACAAAGACTTTAAGAGAAGGATAAAGACTAAGACTAAGACAGGACAAGGACTTAGACCAAGATAAGACAAAGATAAGAAAAGACAAAGACTTTAAGAGAAGGACAAAGACTAAGACTAAGACAGGACAAGGACTTAGACCAAGATAAGACAAACCTTTTAGGTGTTGCAGCAGAACGACGACAAGATACAGTTAAAAAAAGCAATATATATAAAACTAAAATAGAAATAGAATAAAACAACTGAATTATACACAAGCGTTCGGGGACAATTAGAAGACATTAGAAGTTAAAGTGACAGTAATTTGATAAAAATCAACTATTATAAACCAGGATTTAAACTTCCTGGTACTAAAGTGACTTTTTAAGTCTCCCACAGTCGTCCAGGACAAGATCATTGATCCCAACCACTCTTCCCATGGTGCACCACTGACTGCACTTCCTGTCGGCTCCGCTGCTTCCGTCCCTCTGTGACCTGAGACCTCCGAGACAACAAAAGTCGACCTGACGCTGTGGTTTAAAGTTTCCAGCCGGGTGAAACTGTGCACCAGCAGAGCACATTACCTCAGAAAGAGCGGATCGGTGGCTCCTCTTCCCGGTGTCTCGGGTTCAGGTGAGATCCTCCGCTGCAGAAAGAGAAGAACAACACGGAGAGAGGTTTCCTGACTGTCTGTCTGTCTCTCTGTCTGTCTGTCTGTCTGTCTGTCTGTCTGTTCGTCCTGCTGCGTGTTAATGTCCAAGTGTAACCTACCGGCTTTCTGCCCCCACAGGCACTGCTGATTGGTCGACCATGTGTGTGTTACGAGCTCTAACACCTCAGTCACCCCGGCCCCCCCCACACACACACCCTCCCCCAAACACACACACACACACACACACCCTACCCCAAACACACACACACACACCCTACCCCAAACACACACACACCCTCCCCCAAACACACACACACACCCTCCCCCAAACACACACACACCCTACCCCAAACACACACACACCCTACCCCAAACACACACACACCCTACCCCAAACACACACACACACACACCCTCCCCCAAACACACACACACACCCTCCCCCAAACACACACACACCCTCCCCCAAACACACACACACCCTCCCCCAAACACACACACACCCTACCCCAAACACACACACACACCCTCCCCCAAACACACACACACCCTACCCCAAACACACACACACCCTACCCCAAACACACACACACACCCTCCCCCAAACACACACACACCCTACCCCAAACACACACACACCCTACCCCAAACACACACACACACCCTCCCCCAAACACACACACACCCTCCCCCAAACACACACACACCCTACCCCAAACACACACACACCCTACCCCAAACACACACACACACCCTCCCCCAAACACACACACACCCTACCCCAAACACACACACACCCTACCCCAAACACACACACACACCCTCCCCCAAACACAAACACACACACACACACACACCCTACCCCAAACACACACACACACACACACACACCCTCCCCCAAACACACACACACACACACACCCTACCCCAAACACACACACACACACACCCTCCCCCAAACACACACACACACCCTCCCCCAAACACACACACACCCTACCCCAACACACACACACACCCTCCCCCAAACACAAACACACACACACACACACACCCACCCCAACACACACACACACACACCCACCCACACACACACACCCACACACACACACACCCTCCCCCACACACCCACACACACACACACCCACACCCACACACACACACACACACCCTCCCCCACACACCCACCCACACACACACCCACACCCACACACACACACACCCTCCCCCACACACCCACCCACACACACACCCACACCCACACACACACCCTCCCCCACACACACACACACACACACCCTCCCCCACACACCCACACACACACACACACACACACACTCCCACACACACCCACACACACACACACACACACACACACACACACACACCCACACACACACACACACACACACACACACACACACACACACACACACACACACACACACACACACACACACACACACACACTAGATGCCCTCTGTGACACTTTGGATCTTCATTCATGTCTTACACTGCACTGTAACTTTTATTCCTTTATTTCATACCCATCTTATTCCATTTAATATTCTCTTCAATGAAAGTCATTAATGGTTTTAACTGCAGTTTAACCCTCGGGTCAAATTGATCCGTTTCTAAGTGTTTTATAACAGAAATATGGATTTCTTTCAACCAAATTGCCCAAAAATAACATGGATGATTCCATTCAACATTCTTCAGGTAAAACTTATGGTTACTTTCATTGAATTTTTTGGGTGTTTTATTTAATCTTATATCATTTTAATTCTTTTTAATGGTTTCAAAACAGTATCCGGACTAAAGTTTGACATCTACCCATCTGAGATCCACTCAACAGCCTCTGATCTTAACTATTAGTCAAAATAATTCATAATCTCTGCTTTTTTAACTAAAAACTTATGTATAATTTGATATAAATGAGGTTTGTTGACCATGAATTCCAAGAATGAGTGTGAGATCTATTATTAAACCAGCTCAGGTTTTAAAAAGAAGCACCAAAAGCTGGAAAAAGTGACAAATAAATCAGAAAAAGCGACATAAACATTGGAAAAGCACAAACAAATATTCATTTTCAATTTTGACCAGGAAGGACAAGTTCCTGGTTAACGGGAAGACAACACAAAGGTTAAGGTTTTACGTAAAGCACTTTAGAATCAGGGACCGCAAAGAACGATTATTTTCTCGATTAACAGATGTTCGGTCTCTAAAATGTCCAAAAATGATGAAGAATGTGGATTAGTGTTTCCCAAAAAGCCCAAGATGACGTCCTCAAATGTCTCGTTTTGTCCACAAGATGTTGAGTTCACTGTCACAGAGGAGAGGAGAAACTAGAAGATATTCACATTTAACAAGATGTCAAAGGATTTACTTTTTTCATAAAAAATGACTCAAATTGATATAATTGACAACTAATCAATTCATCTTTGCAGCTCCACATTGAATTGCCTTCTTGCTGAAAAATGTGTGATATATATATATAAATAAATAAAAAGCTGCCTTGTCTGTCTGCTTTACCTTTGTTTAACTTCATGTCTTCACAATGATGGAATGTAACTAAGTACATTTACTCAAGTATTGTTCTTTAAGGACCAGTGTTTAAGATTTACAGGGGATCTATTGTATAATTGTAGAATTATTATTTTTCATTAGTGTTTAATCACTTGAAAATAAGACTGCTTTGGTTGGGATAGTAAAATTACAGAAGGCTAGGAGCCAGTTAATAAACAAACAACAATATGCATCAGACAAATGAATAAGCATTAAAAGGCCCATAACTCATCTACTTTATATTCAAATGAACCGAGGTCAGGTGTGTTCAGGTGTTTCTAGGATTTGATGGTCTCGTATTGCCCGGGATAGGAGTAAAAAAAACAACAACAACCAATCACAATCGTCTTGGGCGTGGCTAAGATCCGGACGCAGCGACGGCGGTTCTGCTAAATAGTCTCGGTCACATACAATATCACATGAAGTGAACTGTTCACACATTACAGTACATGAGCTATTTAAATCAGCTGATACATGGTTACACCTCATTATCTCTTACCAGTGTATCTCCATGTGTACTTCCTCCATCCCCACCAGTCGGTCCCAAAACGGTGCAAACATATTCTTTATAAATCTTTACAATCACTCTCCGAAAGAACCGAGCAGGCCGGCCTCGTCCCATGATCCACAATTTCTTCAAAAGTTGTCATTTTCAGCGTGTAGCTCGTTAGCTCGAAGGCTGTTAACGCGGTTTTACGTAACAGAAGAATTTGGAGAAAGGCTACACGCTGAGAGCAGAAGGAGAGGGACATCCACCTGACATCAGGCGGTAATGTATGAATGGTGAACCAGACTAAGGATTTGAGGATTTGTTTTTATAAAACAAGCTCTATTTTGATATTATTTAATGAACTCTGGTACCTTATTTGCATTGAAAGTACAAAAATAAATTCAGAGTGGGAATCAATTTATTTTCATTGAGAATTAGAAAATGGTCAGCGGGCAGCCGGTTGAATCTCGGGGTAAATCAAAATTAAGTTTTGTATATATATATATATATATATATATATATATATATATATATATATATATATATTATAGTCAAAGTGTAGTTCTCTTATAGAAAGAAAAAACCAATGATAACATCTGCTAACTTTGTTTAGCTTCCTCTCCGCCAACACACACGTCCCACATAAAGAGGATGGGAATCTGAACATTCCTGTGGGAATTAACAAAATACCAGAGCAGGGTGTGTGTCTGTCTGTGTGTGTGTGTGTGTGTGTGTGTGTGTGTGTGTGTGTTTTAGGGCGGAGGGTCCCTCTCCCTGGCAACATCTGAACGGGATCAGCGGCTGACCAATAGCGAGGCGGAGGAGAAGGTTTTGCTCTCACGTCAAAGGATTTTTGTCACTTCAGTCCTCTCTGCTGTTGGTGGATCAGGTCTGCTGTTGGTGGGTCAGGTCTGCTGTTGGTGGGTCAGGTCTGCTGTTGGTGGGCCAGGTCTGCTATACATAGACTTGAAAAGCCTCCCAGAGGTTAAATAAAGCTCATTTACATACAGAAACCAATTAACTAATAAACTGTAGACTGATTGATAAATGAACGCACAAACGAAACACAAAGTCCAATATGATTTCTTAAGATAGCTCAAGAAATAATATTGATCTTATGGATATATATAGAAGAACAAAAATATTAAAATATAGGGCTGGGCGATATGGAGAAATTCAATTATCACGATATTTTTGACCAAATACCTCGATATCGATTCCGCAACGATATTGTAGTGTTGGCTATCGGTGCCTTCACAAAATATTTACACAATGAGATGTTTGATAAATAATCATCAGTAATGTGGATATAATAACTAAGTTAAATAATAGAACAGTCACACCAGTCTGGGAAGTTTAGAAAATGACGTCACTTTACTGTAATGCAGCCTTTAAAACCAGGAAAACACTTATGTCAAATTATGAAATCCAAAATGTAAGACGATATCAAGTCTCATATCACGATATATTGTCTCATATCACGATATATTGTCTCATATCACAATATATTGTCTCATATCGCGATATGTTGTCTCATATCGCAATGTAGCGTCTCATATTGCAATATACCGCCCCATATCGCAATATATCGTCTCGTATCGCGACATGTTGTCTCATATCGCGACATACTGCCTCATATCACGATATGAGGACACTATATCGCAATATATTGTCTCATATCACAATGTGTTGTCTCATATCACGATATATTGTCTCATATCGCGATATGTTGCCCAGCAGCTAGCTCTCTCTTAAAAAATGCACATTGAAGAAGAATCAAAGGATTTAGACTTTTTCATAGAAAATTACTCATATATGATATATATATATATAATTGACAACTAATTGATTCATCTCTGCAGCTCCACTTTGAAGTGACTTCTTGCTTAAATGTGATATTAATATATATATTAGTACAGGCAAAAGGTTTGGACACACCTCATTCAATACGTTTTTATTTTCATGACTATTTACGTTGTAGATTCTCACTGAAGGCATCAAAACTATGAATG
>CM057257.1:3428128-3493128 GCA_029931835.1 Etheostoma nigrum
ATCTACATGTGGATTTCCAAGAAGTGAGCGTAACCATGAGGAGTTTTCTGCCTGGTGCAAAACATGAAAAGACTTCATTTGTTTGTTTGTTTTTTACATCAAGTTAAGATATAAAAGTGTTTCTAGTTCATTATGTCTTCACTGCCACCAAGTCTGCTCCACACCTACCACCAAAAATACTCAGGAGTGCACACACACTTAGTAAATACACTTCTGTGAATGATAAAACTAGCAGGAAGTGGAGAAAAAAACAGCCTGTATTGGCTTTAGACAACATGAGCTGTAGATGGATGTTATGGATCAAGACGGAAGAAGATCACTGCACCTTTGAGTGGAATTAAAGTCCGTGTCGGACAAAGTCTTTCTTTCTGTCCCCAATCAAAGTGTCCCAGGTCAGCTGGGGGTGCAGGCTGCAACCTCCAGCCTTCAGGTCACAAGAGTATCCTGCAGGACAGCAGAGCTTTGAGTCGGAGCAGCACACCGCCTGTCAGAGGAAAAATAAGATCAGTTAGATTAAGATGCTCGGGAGTTTGATTCCTGCTGGTTAAAATACTGTCTATGAAAGTGCAGATGTGTTTTTTTTAAGCTAGAAAAAAAACTAGGGCTAGAAATCAAAATCAGGGCTAGAAATCAAAATCAAATAGAAAGGTGCAGATGTGAGTAAAGTGTTGTTGTACCTGGGGTGAGGGGCAGCAGGCCCACTCTGAGGCTGAGACCCTGCAGCACGTGTCCTGCACGGGGCAGCGGAACTCCCCCGTGGCGTCACAGGGAACGTCTGCGTCGTGCTCGGTGTCTCTCGGCTCGGACTGTACCACTTTGCTCTGAGGGAGGCTGAGGATGAGCACGTCGTGGTCCTTCTTCTCGCATGTTCCGGTCTGCATGTTGCAGGTGTAGCCCTGAGGACAGCAGTGCTCGCGGTCCGCACAGCACACCGCCTGAAGAGGAGACAGAACAAGAATCTAAAATCTGATGTGAGCGTTTCATACCGTCAACAACAGTGTTGGAGGTCATTGTACCCTCTGATAAATGTTGTACATTTGAACTGATTTAGTGAGAAAAAACAAATGAGGAAACCTCTTTTTAAATCAACGTCTGGCTGTTGGACTCAAATTCATAATATTTCATAACAACATCAGACATAAATGTGTGATGATCCAGCTTTGGGAGACTTGTGTGTCTGAACAGCAGCTTACTAGGTCTTTAAATTTGACTTTGACATCCCTGGATTAGTTAGTGGAAACCTTTATTTGTAGGATTAATTTCATTTTTTCCAAAACCGGTTATGGAATAGTCCAGGCGTCCATCCAAATGTTGTGCCTTTTAAGATACTTTTCCAGAAATGGGCAAAAGAAAAAACTATTTAATGCACTTTTCCATCCACTACTATTTTATATGCAAATATTAGGAGATGATTAATCAACATAAAGAGCTGGCCGAGCATTAAAAATACATATTTATGCATGTTGAGAAACACTAAAGGTTCGTATTCATCTTAAATGTCTCAAGCAACACTGACTTGTGTTTTATTCCTAAATGTATGTCAAATGTCTCTTTAAATGCACTAAGACACAACTTTTGGCCACGTAATTGTAATCTGTGTTTATTTGTGCATTTTCAAACCCAATAAAATATATGATCTTACACCAAATTAACAGCCAAATAATGTGCAGTCAGTGATGGACAGACCTTGACCAGCGGGCAGCAGCCCCACTCTCCTGTCTGCAGTTTACAGCAGGTCGTTCCTGCAGCACAGCTGCTTTTGTCGTCACATTTAACGTCCGTCACGGCGCCCGGCTCGGTCAGGGCGCTCAGCTTGTTGAACCAGGGTATGACAACATGGGGGCCCTTAGAGCAGGAGGAGCGGTGAGCTTCACAGGTGTGACCGCTGGGGCAGCAGTGGTTTCCATCACTGCAACACACCGCCTGAAGAGAAGCAAACATGACTCTGGATTAAAGCTGCAGAGATTCACCCAGCAGTTGTCAACTATTACAAATAATCGCCAACTGCTTTGATAATGGATTATTCGCTTTAAGTTATTTCTTCTGAAAAGAAGTACATTAATCTTCATATTAATCTCTTATTCCAGCTTCTTAAATGTAAATATCTTCTAGTTTCATCTCTCCTCTGTGACAATAAACTGAATTTATTCGACTTGTGGGCAAAGGATGTCATCTTGGGCTTTTGGGAAACACTGACCAAACAACTAATCTATGAATCCCTATAAATCCCATGTAAATAGCTTTGCTCGTGTTTAAGGCTGTTTTAATACCCCCGTACATTCGGCAGAGGGCAGCAGCCCCATTTGTGGGTCTTCTCCATGAAGCAGCAGGTCGTATCTTTGGGACAGCTGGTCTGGGCGTCACACATGTTCCTGGCCGGAAGAGTTGGACTGGACTCTTTCTGCAGGGCCGGGATCTTCTGCAGCCAGGGCAGGCTGAGGTCCCCGGGTTTGTGGCACGCCTGTTCAGCCACGTTACATTTGTAGCCTTTGGGGCAGCAGTGCTCATGATCGTTACAACACACGGCCTGGAAGGACGAAGACAAAATACCTCTTTAATGTAATCCCCTGAAATCCCTGTAAATGTCAGATTCACAGAACAGATGGCAGATATTTCATGCAACATGGCTTCCAACAAATGACATCAAAGTCAAAGAATGTCATGCAGAAGTGAAACGTACGGGCTCTTCTTTTGTCCAAATCTCATCTGTTCTGATCATTCAGTAATCAGAAAGTCACGTCTCTGATTCTTTAATTATGTAATTAAAACATGATTTCATGTTACTAAAAGTTTCAGTTTGATGGCTGGATACATAAGAATAATAACCATCAGCCGCAGTCATGGGTCTGTATGCAGATGAAGCCAGTCAGAGGCATGAATGCAGCATGATTCACATCTGACCAGCAGAAAAAAACAAAACAGGAAAAGAGCACACACACTTTCAAGATTAATAATGCCTAAATAACATATTTCTATACTGTAACATGAAGCATAAGAGAAGCTGAGGCAGTTTGTTGACAAGCTTTGCAAACAACCATATAACCTTGTATGTGTAACTTTGTATTAAAGCTAACAATAATGGTGGTATTTTATTTTCATGGTGGCTAAGATTTGTGGACATTTTTGTAGTTCTTTTTCCCAGCTGGGAGATAACAAAGCTGTCAGAAATCCCTGATATCTTTGAGAAGGAATTATAACTAAAATACTTGCTTTGCAATTTGTTGCTCATAATGATGGTCTGTACAATACAATCAAAGCTGTAGCAAATTCAGAATGCTTCACCTTTCCAATTATTTACAAAACACAGACTTCTGTTATTTAAAAAGTGTAATTGGTGTAGTTGTTGGCGGTGCACATTAGGCATGCATGCATAATAGTTATAAAATCGCAATCTCGATTCACCCTGTTTCCGATTTAATTTTAAAATAACTTTTACATTTTACAAGCCAACTGCATCACAAACGCTACCACTTTCTTCCGTGAGTTTTAAACAGAGACTGTATAAAATAGATTTTAAAGTGCTCGCAAGCGCTGCGATGCTCTCCCTTCTCTTCATTGAGGCCTCTATGTTTACAGGCTTGTGGTGACGAGCAATGTGCTATAGGTGCCAAAATATAAATTAAAAAATATCTATATTTGATACTGCCAATGTGTTGTGTTTAGTCATGGTTCATGTGTGCAATAAACATTACTCTTCATGAGAAAAGGAATCGTGGCAGAGAATCATCACATCAATACTAAGCTAAAAAATAAATAAATAAATTGTGATTGATATTTTTCCCCAAATCGTGCATGCCTAATGCACATAACAGAATTCCAAGCTCTGCAATTGGATGTTTCTTACTAAATGCTTCTTGTGAGTTTTAATTAACTTCTCTCCTAGTTTTTATGTCCTAGAAATTTATTTATTTATTTATTTATTTTTTAAATCAAAGAACCAGACTTTTTCTAACTCAGTTGTTCATCATTTGTTCTGATGATTCAACCGGAAAGGTTTCATGCCCATCCAAGGTTTGAAAAAGCTCCAGCTGTGAGTTATCTAACAGGACTTTCACACCCTGGAAGCCTGTAATAACTCCCGTCTAAATCACAGCTGACACTGGAACAAGAACAGAAACAAGTACTTCCAAACACACCAGTGTCACCCAACCTGGAGCTCAACAAGCTCTTAACACAAGGCTGTGCTATAGTTTGGTGCTGAGTGAATTTTCATCACATGGCTATGAGTCACACTGCAAACCGAATGATTGTCCCTTGTAGTTTAAAAAAACAACATAGAATAGTATGCATTTTACAGCTGCTTCATCATGCAAATGCATGATTTTCTGCAATTTTTTGAAGTACACGTTCAATGAGAGGTTTTTTTTGGCTTAACTTTGAAGCTTTTTACATAATGTTGGCACATTCTACTGAGATGCATTCAGGGATGGTCGAAATTTACAAAGTGTGACAAACAATTTGGTTTTTACAGCTTTTTAGGGGTAAGTGTTTTTTCTTTGGTGATCTTTTAAACAAAACATGCTTTTTCAAACCCGCCGGTGGGTTTTGGGGTTAGGAGGGTTGAAACTGAAGAAGGAGACACTGACCTGAGGTAAGGGGCAGCAGGCCCACTGTCCCGGGCCTTTATTACAGCAGGTGGTGCCTCCTGGACACATTGTCTGCTTGTCACATTTGTCAACCTCCACCTGCGTGGTCAGAGCCGGCACCTTCTCCACCCAGCGGAGGGAAGGTAAGAACCCCGACGGGTCGTCACAACTTTCAGACTCCAGGTTGCAGACTGTACTGTGAGGGCAGCAGTGGACGTGGTCGTCACAGCACACAGCCTGCCAGGAACACAGAATAGATAGAAAGATATTTATTGATCCCAATGAAACAGCAGCAAAATCAGCCAGGCAGCTCAGAATATAAATATAAATGAAATACTAGGATACAATATACATACATACAATATACATGAAATAGGATGAAATACAAGAACAAACATTGGAATATATACACACAATTTGTACCGTTTCATTAAGCTTTGTAGCACAAAACCAAACCCTACGAAATACCTGAATATTTACTTTTGGCTTCGTTTTTCATGCTTTTAAAAAGACGTTATTCTAATGTTCAGTTTCCTCTGATGTTATTGCCTGCAATTGTCGTTTTACATGCAAGTTGAGGCACTAAAGTAAGTTGCAGTCCTAAAGAAGCTTTTTCTGGGTCTATCTGTGTTGGACTCCTGATTGTCCATGATGGAAACTCTTCATAAAATGCCAACGGTAGCCTTCCCAGAATGATCACTCAGGTCCCACATTACCTGCGGCAGAGGACAGCAGGCCCAGCCTCCGCTTTCCGTCTTACAGCAGGTGGATTTCCCAGGACACGACGTAGTCTTGTCACACTTGCTGTTATTGGTCAGTAAGGGGAAGGCGGGCACTTTGCCGAGCCAGGGCACCACGGTGCTGCCTGAGGGACTGTCGCACGTGGAGGCTGCAAGGTTACATGTGGTGCCGTGGGGGCAGCAGTGAACGTGGTCCTTGCAACACACAGCCTACATGGAGGATATACAAACAATCTGCATTACATATATGATATTTAGATATTCTATGTGTTTCTGTGCAGGAGAACAGTCCTTCTTTCTCCTCCTTCACACTGACCTCCATTACTGGACAATGAAGCGGAATACGTGCCAAGACTTGCATTAATCATATTGACTTTTTCTACAGCAAAGCAAATTTCCTTGAGTGTTACTTAGCTGAGATAAGGGGAGAAGTAATTTGTTGACCTCAAATACAGATAGAAAAAACTAAACTCTCAAAGTAGACGGTAGATGAATTGTGATGATCCTGAGTAATTGAGTGCAGCTGGACAGAGGCCAGAAACAGGCTACATCTAAGCTACTACATGTTCACCTCTCTGTCAGTAGCAGAACTAATCTCCGTCAATAAAAGCTGTAGTGTGTAACTTTTTGATATTAATGAATGTCCGTTACATGCAAGCCGTCGCCAAATGAGTTGCTACAAAGCTAATTAAGACTATCAGCTCCACACAACTCTGTATTTCTCAGTATGACTATGTTCAGAAGATTGTAACGTCCGGTGACTTTCGTGTGCAGAGACTCGAGTTTAGATAATTACCTCTTCTAAAGAGCTGTTTTTTTAATCACCCGTGTCCTCCTTGGCTACTAGCAACTGCGTGGAGGAGGAGGTGAGTGTTATCAAATGTGTTTGTTTTAGGGGCTCAGACATACGACAACGGCAGAGGAGTGCGGACGCCAGGCAGAAAAGCAGCAAAAAACATAGTTTTTTAAACCAAAACAGAGTAGTGTAGATGTAGGCACAGTCAGAGTCTGTGTGACTCTCGCACACGCACACACACACACGCGCACACACACACACGCACACGCACACACACACACGCACACACACACACACACACACATCAGTATGTTGGTACCTTAGGCAGCGGACAACAGGCCCATTGTCCATCTGATGATTTACAGCAGGTGTTTCCGTCAGCGCAGGCCACAAAGTCGTTGCAGGGAACAGCACCGACTAAAAGATAAACATTACCAGTGCACACGTGAGCAAACTTTATTGAAAAGAGTATCGCTGGTATTAGTGTGACATTTATGGAAGGGTTTTTTTTTTTTTAAATAAGGATTAAATGCACAATCAATGCAGGAGAACAAAGATTTTTTTTATTCCACACATCCTCTTTGTGAAAGCAAGGTGCCTACAATACCCACAATGCAGTGGAGGCTTTTTAACAAAAATGTAAATTGAATATATTTGCATTTTTTCCCACTGTTAGTTTGACAAAACAACACATTTGTGTACTGATTACTACTGACTTTACTTTGGGCAATGAAAACTTGTGAAGCACATTATTAACTTTTGTTTTTACATTTTAGGGACAAAAGAATCAGTTAATCTAACAAATAATTGACAACCTAATCAATAATGACTGATTGTTGCAGCACTCATTGATCAGGCAAGGTCTTTACGTACATTTAAAATCTCACCTAGAACCATAACAGCATCATTTTAGTTTTTAATTGTTTCATTATGTGCTTTTACGGCATTTGTTCTTTTTGCTTAATCTATTAAATTACTCTTTATTTAAATCTGAATTATTACAATTTTATTGCACTTTACATCTGTAGGTTTTATGCGTTTTGTAAAGCACTTTGTAACTTGTTTGCTACATTATTTGCCATTATTTATTCCTTTTATTAGAGATTACATAAACGGCATCACAGCACGCAAACCTTAAAACTATACTGTATATCACACAAAAAGTTATCAAAATAAAATAGCTGCAACTGTTGAAAATAAAAACATGCAGAAGCATTTAATTCATCATTCTTTAAGGTCTATAATGCGAAGGGTCCTATCGTTACCCCCCCACGCAGCGCAAAGCCTGATGCAAGTGTCTTTGCTAGTTTAAGACCGACGCAGTTGCCAATTTCCCGTCCAGCGCCCACCTCGTTTAAATAGCAAATGCACCTGCGCCCATCTGTGCACCCATGGGCGTGCTGGTCTTACAGGGTGGTGTGTTCAGGTGCGTCATGGGCGTGCTGGTCTTACAAGGTGGTGTGTTCAGGTGCGTTCTTGGTGTGTTGTTATTGCGAGGCAGCAGAAAGTGATCGCGCCATTGACCAACAAAAACCTGGTCTAAAGTCAATAACGCAGCATTTCATTGTTATTTTAACAGCGTATTTGTAAAATGGGCCTAGGCTCATGCACAGCACGCACACAATATGCTTGACACACACACACACACACACACACACACACACACACACACACACAATATGCTTGACACACACACACACAATATGCTTGTCTCACACACACACACACACACAATATGCTTGTCTCACACACACACACATAATATGCTTGTCACACACACACACAATATGTTTGACACACACACACACACACAATATGCTTGACACACACACACACACAATATGCTTGTCTCACACACACACACACACACACACACACACACACACACACAATATGCTTGTCACACACACACACAATATGCTTGACACACACACACACACACACACAAAATGCTTGTCTCTCACACACACACACACAATATGCTTGTCACACACAATATGCTTGTCACACACACACAAACACGATTAAAAATAAAAATATTACAATGTGAAATAGTATTATATGATCAGCAAATCTCTCCTTCCTGCTCAGCAGATCAGCCATCATAACAACATTGTGCCAATGTGTGTGGACTAAATGCACCGTGTGCTTAGATTGTTAAAATAGGGCCCATAATCTCAGTGTAAAACTGCTGCATGAAGCGATAATGTTCAGTATCTACACTACATTACATAAAAGCTGCTGGGGAAAACTAATCAAAGCCAATTAGGATCATGAGACAGTCAAACCAGAAGTTCTGCTTTAAGATGGATCTCCCCCGGTGAAGACAACCGTCCCACTCTGACCTTTGCTCTGAACGGCCACCAGCTCCGTGGCAGCAGCGGGGATCTTCGAGATCTTGGTGTTCTCTCCCCGGGCGGACACACAGGTGCTGTGGGAGAGGTCACACTCTGTTCCTTCAGGACAACAGTGGGCATGATCTGAACAGCAGACCGCCTGGAAGGAACAAGGAAAGCATCTAAATCAAGGTCCATTCCTCTGAACTTGAGGGAAGTTTATTGGTTTAAGTGTTGAGTTAATAGGGAAACTTAGAGAAATAAATAGTTTCACACATGATATAAAATGAGCTGACTCTCCTTAATTTGCTACTCACAATCACATTAATAGTTTCAGACACAGAACTGAGTGAAGTGTGGCGTCAAAAATATCTTCAAACACTTTTTTAATGTTATATTTATGTGTTTTCAAAACTGAGAAATGTTGAGCTTGTTTCAAAAATAATATGGTTTTAATTCTGGATGGAGTTGAAAGTCAGATGCTTTTGATTTTCCATGTGAAACTTTTTCCTCGTTCTCTCAGCATGAGGACACTGGTGCCAGGGTTTTCCCTAATATTATATATATATAAGGTGTAGGCACAGCACTTAAGCCGTTTTGGGCACCATCTAAAGCGTGATTTATGGTTCTTTGGAAGCTCCACGCAGAGCCTTCGCAGTAGCCTACGTAAGTGGCCTGAAGTTTATACTTTATACATATGTTTATGTGCTAGTGTGTGTGTCGAGCCTGCATGTGTGTGTGTGTGTGTGTGTGTGTGTGTGTGTGTGTGTGGAGGGGGAAGAAGGGGGGAGTGTGTGGTAGAGCAAGTGAGAGAGTGAGAGAGTGACTGTGATTAGCTTCAGAGAGAGTAATGACTCTAGAGTCATAGTGAGAGAAAAAGTGTCTCCTCTGTGCTCTCTGATCACGGTTGGAAATGTTTATCTGGAAAAGTTAACCACCGCACTCAACCGCGATGTGTTGTTACATTTTTCGAGAGGTGCACGTCACACTAAAGCGTAGGGTCCTGTGTAGGGTCCTGTGTAGGGTCCTGTGTAGGGTCCTGTGTAGGGTCCTGTGTAGGGTCCGGGTCTTCACGTACCTACGTACGTAGCCACAGCGTAGATTTTTATGCAAGTATAAATGACGCTTAAAAAGGTCCCATGGCATGAGGTTTTTTAACATTAATATGAGTCCCCCCAGCCTGCCTGTGGCCCCCCAGTGGATAGAAATGGTGATAGGTGTAGACCGAGCCCTGGGTATCCTGCTCTGCCTTTGAGAACATGAAAGGTCAGATGGGCCGATCTTGACTCTTAAGGTCACTTCCCCTTTCTCTGCTTGGCCCGCCCAGAGAATTTGGCCCACCCATGAGAGAGAGACATCATGGCTTTCAGACGAGCAAAGTGGCAGTTGGTCAAGGCCCCCCCCCCAGTCCTCCACCTTGCCCCCTTCCACCTATTAGGAGACCACTAAGGTCTATATAAAAGAGACTTCAGATACAGTATTAGGGGACCACTAAGGTCTATATAAAAGAGACTTCAGATACAGTATTAGGGACCACTAAGGTCTATATAAAAGAGACTTCAGATACAGTATTAGGGGACCACTAAGGTCTATATAAAAGAGACTTCAGATACAGTATTAGGGGACCACTAAGGTCTATATAAAAGAGACTTCAGATACTGTATTAGGGACCACTAAGGTCTATATAAAAGAGACTTCAGATACAGTATTAGAGGACCACTAAGGTCTATATAAAAGAGACTTCAGATACAGTATTAGAGGACCACTAAGGTCTATATAAAAGAGACTTCAGATACAGTATTAGAGGACCACTAAGGTCTATATAAAAGAGACTTCAGATACAGTATTAGGGACCACTAAGGTCTATATAAAAGAGACTTCAGATACAGTATTAGGGGACCACTAAGGTCTATATAAAAGAGACTTCAGATACAGTATTAGGGACCACTAAGGTCTATATAAAAGAGACTTCAGATACAGTATTAGAGGACCACTAAGGTCTATATAAAAGAGACTTCAGATACAGTATTAGGGACCACTAAGGTCTATATAAAAGAGACTTCAGATACAGTATTAGAGGACCACTAAGGTCTATATAAAAGAGACTTCAGATACAGTATTAGGGACCACTAAGGTCTATATAAAAGAGACTTCAGATACAGTATTAGGGACCACTAAGGTCTATATAAAAGAGACTTCAGATACAGTATTAGAGGACCACTAAGGTCTATATAAAAGAGACTTCAGATACAGTATTAGGGACCACTAAGGTCTATATAAAAGAGACTTCAGATACAGTATTAGGGACCACTAAGGTCTATATAAAGAGACTTCAGATACAGTATTAGGGGACCACTAAGCTCTATATAAAAGAGACTTCAGATACAGTATTAGGGACCACTAAGGTCTATATAAAAGAGACTTCAGATACAGTATTATGGACCACTAAGGTCTATATAAAAGAGACTTCAGATACAGTATTAGGGACCACTAAGGTCTATATAAAAGAGACTTCAGATACAGTATTAGGGACCACTAAGGTCTATATTAAAGAGACTTCAGATACAGTATTAGGGGACCACTAAGGTCTATATAAAGAGACTTCAGATACAGTATTAGGGGACCACTAAGGTCTATATAAAGAGACTTCAGATACAGTATTAGGGACCACTAAGGTCTATATAAAAGAGACTTCAGATACAGTATTAGGGGACCACTAAGGTCTATATAAAAGAGACTTCAGATACAGTATTAGGGGACCACTAAGGTCTATATAAAAGAGACTTCAGATACAGTATTAGGGGACCACTAAGGTCTATATAAAAGAGACTTCAGATACAGTATTAGGGGACCACTAAGGTCTATATAAAAGAATCCAAAAAACACCGTGTCATGGGACCTTTAAGCAGAATGAATGTAAAATCAACGAATGTGAGCATCAAAACTAACTAAAAATGAAAATGGCTTATCTCAGATCTAATGATTGTAGTTGGTCCCCAGTGGACTTCTTTAGCAAGTTTTATCTTCAAGCTTTTTGAGTGTTAATTATTTATTATCTGGTCTATTATCTTTCATAAGTTTTATATTGAACAACCTTAACATTTTCTTGAGGGAGGACCCCTAAACCCTCCGCCACATATGTGCACCTAAGTCTTAGTGATATAGTGATGCAAGCTGTAATTTTCTGACAACTACACAACAAACACTTGTGTCAACTAGACATTTTTGTTTTGTTTGGGCAGAAATGCGTATCCAGGTTAGTTCAGGTTACTCACATTGGGCATCGGACAACAGCCATATGTGCCGTTGGCCATCTGGCAGCATGTTGTCTCTTCAGGACATGCAGATTCCTTGTCTGGACACTCAACTGACAAGAAGAGAAGCCAGAACAAATTATTCTTTATAACACACAGTTTAATCTTAAATCAGCAATTAAAAGATCCATCCAGTGCCTTTTCAGTAATAAGTGCTGACCGTCATTGGGTACGGCAGCGATCTTCTTCAGCAGTGGCAGGCTTGTGTCACCAGACTTGCAGATCCCATGCTCCAGGTCACATATTGTGTCGCTAGGGCAACAGTGGATATGATCGCTGCAGCACATGGCCTGCACAAGATTCAAATATGACATAAATAAATAAAAATGATGTTTGCTGTTTAAGAAGCAAAATCCATTATTTTCTTTTCACTTAAGCCCCAAAACAGTGTTCAACAGCCTTAATTGATGGTGAGTCTCACACCATAAACCTTTATTTATTCCAATCAAGCCCTCAAACCAAATCAACGTATACGTTTCTATTTCTGCATCTTGAATATCCAAGTTGGAATACAACGGGGCGCATCACTGTGCAGCTGTCAAATGAAAACCACTGTAATTCACTGTGAAGACTTTAATTTGATGAAATAAAATAAGCTAACTGCTAAAACAGTGCTCAACTTTGACAATAAAATCTCCTCCGCAGTATCTCCCAACATGTAGTTTTTCAGTATTCTCTGGTGTGGTACAGTTACACGACTTGGTCATTATTTGGCATAAAAAACAAACAAACTGTACATAATAAAAAAGGTTGTCTCATCTAAAGCTCACACACAATGTATTTACAGCTGCAGCGACTAATTTTCTCAATTTATTGACTAATTTAGTTACTAAAGTGTCAGAAAATAGAATAAAATGTCAATTATATGACCATTACAAATTGAAAATGTATAGAAATAAAAACCAATTGTACATGACTTAAACAAATAACTGGTAATTAAAACGTTTAGTGCTTAATTTTCTGTAGATCAACAAATGAACAAATTGTGTAATATATTTGCAACAGATGTCAAATGTACCTCTGTGTAAGGGCAGCAGCCGTAGTCTCCACTGGTTAGCAGGCAACATGTAAAACTCTCTGGACAGCTGCTTTTCCCACCAGGACATATCACTGAACCGACGGTAGACACTACAGAAACAAGGTCATTAATTATTAGTACAGCGTCATCAGCATACACAGAAACATGTAGAAATAAACATTATTAGTCATTAGTTATTAGTACAGCATCATCAGCATACACAGAAACATGTAGAAATAAACATTATTAGTCATTAGTTATTAGTAAAGTATCATCAGCATACACAGAAACATGTAGAAATAAACATTAGTCATTAGTAAAGTATCATCGGCATACACAGAAACATGTAGAAATAAACAGTCATTAGTTATTAGTAAAGTATCATCAGCATACACAGAAACATGTAGAAATAAACAGTCATTAGTTATTAGTAAAGTATCATCAGCATACACAGAAACATGTAGAAATAAACATTATTAGTCATTAGTAAAGTATCATCAGCATACACAGAAACATGTAGAAATAAACATTAGTCATTAGTAAAGTATCATCGGCATACACAGAAACATGTAGAAATAAACAGTCATTAGTTATTAGTAAAGTATCATCGGCATAAACAGAAGCTTTAAAAAGGAACAATGTCTTTAGTTATTAGTACAGTATCATTAGCATTTTAGATTGTATTTAGGGTTTGCCATTTAATTCAATTAAATTGGATTTGTAGTGTCAAATCATAACAGACTTTATCTCAGGACACCTTACAGAGAGTAGGTCTAGACCACAGACTGTTAATATGAATATAATAATATATATATATATATATATATATATATATACATATATACATACACAGTCTATGGTCTAGACCACACTAGAATTTAGAGAGACCCAAAAATCCTGCCCCCTAGAGCAAGCATTTGAAAATATGTATTTATCACATAAGATTTTTCAAGCAGATGTACTATCTATCTATCTAAATGATAAATTCCCCACCAGGATAATTCTCCCTCCTCCTGGCAGGCAGTTTCTGCAGCATGGGGAAGGACTCCATCGAGGCAGACACACACTTTGAGTGAGCAAGATCACACTTTGTTCCCCCGGGGCAACAGTGGAGTTTATCCTCACAACACACCGCCTGTAGAAGAGAAGGAAATCATTTCAGAGATCAGTTTCTTGCAGATAATGGAAATTAACAGATGCTCATGTCGTCAGTGGTAGAGCATTCTCAATGTATAACAAGCAAACACTAATGTGGAAGCTGAATTACCAGATATGAAATGTACGTAAGACTTTGTTTGCAAATAAACAGCGTATAAAATACTTTCAAATTAAACATCTCTCTTTAACATTAGCACTGTGACCAATGAATACCGTTGAGTGTGTTAAAATATATCTTTTTAGGGTAAATTGTAATTTTACTGGATTTCTTATGTTTTTTGTAGTACAAACAAATAGAAGAAAAACTAATGTTTTTGATGAGAATCTATCAAATTTGTTCTTTTGGCATTAAAATGTCTAAAAACAACTAGACCTATGTTATATATCTGGGGTGTTAAACATACAGCCTGTGGGCCAGAACCGGCCCGCCAAAAGGGTCCAATCAGGCTCACTGGTTGACTTTGCAAATTGCAGGGAAGTAATTACTTCCAAATTTACCGCTTTATTCTCAGAGAGTTTAAACTGTAATTTCAAAAAGAGTTTTTTCTATGAACATTACCCCTCTCTTTCTGGGGTCCGTAACGTAATATTTTTCCTCCAATGACCTCCGAACGCTGTCGTAGCAGAAACAACTTGGGTTTGCCAACATCAAGCTTACAAGAAACTCTGCAGCACATAAAGTTTCAGATCTTTCTGGTCTGGCCCACTTGAGATCAAATAAATGGCCCATGAACTGAAATGACTTTGACACCCCTGTTCTATAGTCCTTGTGACCCCCCAGTCGGAGCTGGTTAATGTGGCTCGGAAAAGGGAAGGCTGGGGTCCCCTGCTGGAGCTGCTGCTGGAAAGGAGGATGGCTAAACGGACGAAGATGGATGGACCCCGGTTCTATAAGTTGTTGAGTTGCGTATCCCAGCTAATCCAAGAAACAGAGCTTGGTTTGCCCAAGAAATAAAAGGTATTTTTGAAACTCAAAGTATTTTTATCGTACAGTCGATGCAGGACCGGATATGTCTTAGATGAAAGGAGTGCATGTATTTGTACAGGACCGTTTCGGTACTGGACTTTTGGAACAGAGCTAATGTACACCAAATTCAATGTTTAACAGAAATGATTAGGCTTGTTTTGCATGCGGAACATACTTCCATACTTCAATTCATGTTCCCACACAAACATATAAGGTGGAAGTTTGTTTAGTCTCCGCTTTTTTTGTGTACCATTACACCCGTAGTCTTAGATAATAAAACCATTTCTTCTCCACCAGAGCAGCTGGCAGCATTAAACACTCACCAGTAGACCATGTAATCTTTTTCTTGGTGTGAAGGGCTTGTGTTCTAGTATGAGAGGGTGAGCTCAGGTATTTCACCTTAGGTAATGGACAGCAGCCCCAGGAGCCATCAAGAAGCTGGCAGCACGTGGTGTCCTCGGGACATTCAGACTCCTCGTCTGGACAAATTACTGCTTTCACTCTATCCCCGAGCTGAAGCCGTCGCACATCACAGCCCACGCATACCAATGAACAAAAAGACATAAAACAACATGTCAACGGCAAATTAGCTTGCTTTCCTACTAATATAATAATTGTAAACAAATTCAAGTCATGGCATTATTCAGGTGTTTAGTTTCAAAATTCAAAAATGCACTGGATTTTCTTGATTCTGGTTTTCTGTGGCATCTTAATGCCGTTTCAGTTAACTCTGATGTTTTTAACTGCCACGCCCGAGTGTTATTTATGTCTCATTTACACTTTGTACTAATCTTTTAGGTTAAAGTACTGTACACTTTAATAAAAAAGAGCTTATTCTGCGTGCTTTTTGTGTATTAGATAACAGTAAAGAGAAATAAGACTGTGCAAAGTGCAGCAGATACAAGTGTGTATATGTGTTAAATGTGTTGTTTGACCTACATTCTTTAAATAATAACATTTGCATGTCTAAAGGATGAAGTCCAGAAAACAATCAATGGCTGCCAGAACTTTATTTCCCATAAATTCGAGTGTAAAGGTCAAGAAACAGCTCAAACATCCTAAAAAATTAAAAGTCTAATGAGCACAGAAGAGACAGTAAATAACAAAAATAACATCGCTGTCGGGTAAAAACCTTGTATGCTTTTCAGGAAATAAAAAAAGCTCATTAAGAACATTATATTGAGCTATTTACCTCCTTCAAAATCAGATTAAAATCATCACTGTTTAAATACTTGTAAAAATCCACAGACAAAAGTAAAGGGTGAACAATACCATAGATTTATGAAAAGAAAATTAAAATGAGATGCAAACATTCTGGCCAGTGGCGACAATAATATGCCTTTTGACTTTAAAGAAGCCCTTACCATTACCTGAGGGGCGAGCAGAGTCTGTTTGGTGGGAACGCGTCTCATCCAGGGCAGAGACACTGTTTTATTAACACATTTGGCGTGAACGAGGTCACAAACCGTCCCCTCAAAGCAGCAGTGGAGATGGTCTGAACAACACTCAGCCTGCAGGTGGATTCAAAACAAAGAGATGGTGAGAGACAACAAAGGGCTTACTCAAACAATACGAACACAGAGCAGCAGACAACGATGTGTAGGATGAACTCAGCAGAGGTCACTGTGAAAACAATTGATTTAAGAGACTCCTCGAAACACCCTTAATCTAGTCTGGAAGGATGGAACACAAATGGCAAATAAAGTTCTTGAATCTTGAATATTAACATCATTGCACAATTATGCATCTGTCTGGCACTCAAATATCTTTTTTTTTTATTGTTGCCAATATTACACTTTGGATACTATTTCCTAGTAGGTTTCTTCAAGCTAAGGACTGTTGATTGCTTTTATTGTCAGACCTTTCTATTGTCTAATGTATGTGTTGTATTTATCTGGTTCATTCAGACTATTTTTTTTTTGTGTTTTTCTTTTGAGGTGACGTGTAAGACCACGTGAATTTCTTCTGGCGGGACAATAAAGTTTACTTTGACTTTAATTTAAATAAGTCACTCCTGTGTCAGACACCTAACTGAATGATAACTAGGTCTACACAATATGAGGAAAATATGCAACATGCGATAACGTTGTTGAATATCACGATGACGATAATACGTGCAATAAACAAACGTATATTAAAGCGTACCCAGTTGTCTGCTAGTATTCTGCTAAAATACAAAACAATAAATTTGATTGAACAAATAATTGTAACTAAATGGCACCACTTAAAAAAGAATGACAGCTACATTTTAAAGTGCAATTTTCTGACAATATGTTCTTTCAAATAACTCACAAAAATCTCCTAAGTGTCTTGAGTGTCGTTTGTGATATGTCGCAGCCTTTGCGCCAGTTGATATCACGATGACGATAAAAAAGAAATTAAAAAATTACACTTTATTATATTTTGCAGCCCAAATGGTAACTCACGTGTGGTAGTGGACAGCATCCATATCCTCCCACAGTGTTCTTGCAGCAGGTGTTCTTGTCTTCACACATGCCTCCATCCGGACAGACCAGCGCTGAGCTCAGGCCCAGCAGAGCCAGACACAAGATCCCCATCTGCAACATCTGAACGCAAGGAGGAGAGGAGAGGGAGAGGAGAGGAGAGGAGAGGAGAGGAGAGGAGAGGAGAGGAGGAGAGGGCTGTCAGCAATGAAGCATGATGCAACGGGGTCTGACCATATACAAAGAGCCTGAACTAATGTTAACATATCTAATCTTCCTGGTTTCTGTGTTTCTTTCTGGTTGTGAGAAGCTAACTCACTGTGGAGAAGGATAACAAAGATAGATATGTACACAGCCGCGCAGCTGGAATTCCTACTGATAAACTGGATTTCAACCGTAGATATAAAAACAGATAAAAAACTGTTTTATATCTATGATTGCAACACTAACCAAACACATTCTTCCTGTAAAGTTCATGTCCCTTTTCTCATGTATAGCATGGTATGTTTGGCATTTCATATCCCTTAACAACTGCTGTACAGTGCCCAAAGTCACTGTTGAAGATTTAATTAATATACTGTTAGCAATTCTGTTCCTCCAGGACTCATTTTGGAATTTTTTAGAGCTGCAACTAATGTTAATTTTCATCATCGATTAAGTTTAGTGAAGAAAATGGCATTCACATATACCCAAATATCACGGTAATGTCTTCAATTTGATTGCTTTGTCTCAATAACAGTCTAAAACCTAAATACACGACATCTTCTGTTATATATCACAAAGAAAAACTGCAAGTCGTAACATTTCAAAAGTTGGAAGAATATTTTGGCATTTTTGCTTTAGGAATGAATAAAACAATTAATCAATTGTCAAAATAGTGGTTGGTTAATTTTTTGCTATTCAAAAAAAAAAACAACACTAATCCATGCAGCTCTAGTAGTCCATAACTTCAGTGTTTTTAAAAGAGGTCTATTGTGTAACCATGTCTGATAAAACAGAAAATTGCTCAATTCAAGAAGACAAAGGGTTATTTAACATTAAAGGAATAACACGGAGCATTTATTTGAGCTCAGGTTTTCATCTTTCATGAGCAAAAAAAATGCACAAATGCTGAGTTATTATCAGTTGAGTCTATATCGATGACCTTTCAATTCCGTGACTGCGCCGGTGCCGCTGCAAATTCCCGTTGGATGTCCCTCATTTTCAGCTGGATGTCCGTTCCTTTCCTCTTTGTTTTGTAATTCTAACCTCCGGTGGATTCATGAGGACTATGGTTACCTGGTCCTCAGATCTCTGCAGGGTAAATCCAGACAGCTAGCTAGACTATCTGTCCAATCTGAGGACTATGGTTAACTGCTCCTCAGATCTCTGCAGGGTAAATCCAGACAGCTAGCTAGACTATCTGTCCAATCTGAGGACTATGGTTACCTGGTCCTCAGATCTCTGCAGGGTAAATCCAGACAGCTAGCTAGACTATCTGTCCAATCTGAGGACTATGGTTACCTGGGCTCGGTTTTTAAAAAAATGTAATCTGGATCAAATTGATCCGGATTTAGTAATCCTTTTTTTTGCAATCCGCGATCACGTAATCCAGCTTACTTTTAAGCCAGTTTTTCAAAGCAACATCGGATTGGATCAATCTGATCCGGATAGGAACTTTTCAGGATCACCAAATCTGGATAACCAGTGCTCAAACAGGATAGGAGACATCACAAAGTAGAACTATACATATGTAAAGAGGAACAAGTAGAATGGCCAGTGTGGGGTCAATATACAGTGGGTACGGAAAGTATTCAGACCCCTTTAAATTTTTCACTCTTTGTTTCATTGCAGCCATTTTCCAAAAATCAAAAAAGTTCATTTTATTTCTCAGTAATGTACACTCAGCACCCCATCTTGGACAGAAAAAAACAGAAATGTAGAAATTTTTGCAAATTTATTAAAAAACAAAAACTGAAATATCACATGGTCATAAGTATTCAGACCCTTTGCCGTGACCCTCATATGTAACTCAGGTGCTGTCTATTTCTTCTGATCATCCTTGAGATGGTTCTACACCTTCATTGGAGTCCAGCTGTGTTTGATTATACTGATTGGACTTGATTAGGAAAGCCACACACCTGTCTATATAAGACCTTACAGCTCACAGTGCATGTCAGAGCAAATGACAATCATGAGGTCAAAGGAACTGCCTGAGGAGCTCAGAGACAGAATTGTGGCAAGGCACAGATCTGGTCAAGGTTACAAAAAAATTTCTGCTGCACTTAAGGTTCCTAAGAGCACAGTGGCCTCCATAATCCTCAAATGGAAGACGTTTGGGACGACCAGAACCCTTCCTAGAGCTGGCCGTCCGGCCAAACTGAGCTATCGGGGGAGAAGAGCCTTGGTGAGAGAGGCAAAGAAGAACCCAATGGTCACTGTGGCTAAGCTCCAGAGATGCAGTCGGGAGATGGGAGAAAGTTGTAGTAAGTCAACCATCACTGCAGCAATCCACCAGTCGGGGCTTTATGGCAGAGTGGCCCGAAGGAAGCCTCTCCTCAGTGCAAGACACATGAAAGCCCGCATGGAGTTTGCTAAAAAACACCTGAAGGACTCCAAGATGGTGATAAATAAAATCCTCTGGTCTGATGAGACCAAGATAGAACTTTTTGGCCTTAATTCTAAGCGGTATGTGTGGAGAAAACCAGGCACTGCTCATCACCTGTCCAATACAGTCCCAACAGTGAAGCATGGTGGTGGCAGCATCATGCTGTGGGGGTGTTTTTCAGCTGCAGGGACAGGACGACTGGTTGCAATCGAGGGAAAGATGAATGCGGCCAAGTACAGGGATATCCTGGACGAAAACCTTTTCCAGAGTGCTCTGGACCTCAGACTGGGCCGAAGGTTTACCTTCCAACAAGACAATGACCCTAAGCACACCGCTAAAATAACGAAGGAGTGGCTTCACAACAACTCCGTGGCTGTTCTTGAATGGCCCAGCCAGAGCCCTGACTTAAACCCAATTGAGCATCTCTGGAGAGACCTGAAAATGACTGTCCACCAACGTTTACCATCCAACCTGACAGAACTGGAGAGGATCTGCAAGGAGGAATGGCAGAGGATACCCAAATCCAGATGTGAAAAACTTGTTGCATCTTTCCCAAAACGACTCATGGCTGTATTAGATCAAAAGGGTGCTTCTACTAAATACTGAACAAAGGGTCTGAATACTTATGACCATGTGATATTTCAGTTTTTGTTTTTTAATAAATTTGCAAAAATTTCTACATTTCTGTTTTTTTCTGTCCAAGATGGGGTGCTGAGTGTACATTACTGAGAAATAAAATGAACTTTTTTGATTTTTGGAAAATGCCTGCAATGAAACAAAGAGTGAAAAATTTAAAGGGGTCTGAATACTTTCCGTACCCACTGTAAGTGTATTTTTATTTGAAATAAAAACACACACATTAAAAAAAAAGAAGAAAAACCCCACCCCATCCTCTTCCAGCAGTCCGCTCATCTGAGACTAACACAAACACTGTACATTGAGGGTATTTATAACAAGTTTCATATATAGATGTATTGAATTAAAAAAAAGACTTAATGTAAAATACTCAACAATAATTTCTTAATAATTTCTTAAGAGGCGCTTTGCATGCCTTAACTACCTGAGAGCGGAACCACAGAAAGCATGCAACATAACCCTTGCCTGTATTGTCCTGCACAACATCGCTACTAAGCGCAATGTCCCTCTCTGTGCTGACAATGATGCACCTGAGCCCCTTGGAGACCCTAACCAACCTCCTGCATTCTGCAAGAACGAGCAAACAGGACGTGCAACAAGGGACGCAATAGTTAGACACTATTTCTGATTTGGATTTGTTTTGGATATCAAACATCTGTGATTGCCATTCTTTGCATTTTTTGGTTATTCTGTAATCATTGCATGCATCACTAATAAATATTGTAAAAACAAAAATATTTTTGATTGTGATGAATATATAGGCCTATATATATATCTATTATTGACAGAACAAAATGTATTGTTTTTGGTCAATTTTGACAGCTGTTTGGGGGATTATTTTATGAGGCCAAACTCTTTCTACTTCGCTGTAGGCCTATACTGAAAGGCTGATTACGTTAAAGCCTACCTAATCACTGTAGCCTGACGGATGAACAAATAAAATTAAAACCTTATGAATAAATAGGATATCTTGTAAGATACTGCATGATCCAAATATGGTATTATTTGATACATTTTTAAAGTTTTCATTACATTTTGGGCATGAAATCCACGCTGAGTCCACCCTTCCGATGGGATCAGTTTAATCCAGATTTTTTGGATCAAAGTGATCCAAATCCTACAAAAAAGTTATGAAAAACCCAAACTGAAGGTTTGATCCAGATCAAAACCAAGATTGGATTATGTGATCTAATCCGATTATGTAATCCGTTTTTTCTTTTGAAAAATCCATTTTCAACATTTGATCCAATCCGTTATCCAAAATCCTAGTGGATTACTTTTGAAAAACTGGGCCCTGGTCCTCAGATCTCTGCAGGGTAAATCCAGACAACTAGCTAGACTATCTGTCCAATCTGAGGACTATGGTTACCTGGTCCTCAGATCTCTGCAGGGTAAATCCAGACAGCTAGCTAGACTATCTGTCCAATCGGAGGACTATGGTTACCTGGTCCTCAGATCTCTGCAGGGTAAATCCAGACAGCTAGCTAGACTATCTGTCCAATCGGAGGACTATGGTTACCTGGTCCTGGTCCGGCAATGCTAGACTAGTATCAGTCAACTTAATTAGAGCACTAGAAATGTGGCAACTGATAATGTACTGAAGATGAAACACACCTTTTATAAAAGTGAACTCTGTCTCAGAAGCTTCAGCGGGTATATGAACAAGTACGGCTACCACTGACGATTATGTGGAGGATTAATTAATCTGCTGATTATTTTCTTCGGTTAATTGATTAGTTGTTTGATCTACATTAAATAGCAAAAAAGAGAAGTCTAATACCGTTTCTGACATCTCTCCATTTGTGCATGAATAGTTCCTGTGTAGTGATTACTAACAAAACAGAGTGTAAATTGTAATTTCCCCACTGGGGATCAATAAACAGTATAAATTATTATTATTAAATTATTATACAGCAGCAAATCTACAAACTGGAGGTGGAAGCAGCAAATGGTTGAGTTCATTGCATAACTCAAATTAAATCCTTATAGAGCGGTTTGTTTACAGCATTATATACAAACTTATATCTGTACATAGTAGTCAAAAGTTCATGTTTACCTACATTCAGCTTGTTGCCCTTTCTTTTAGCCACATGTCTTTTTCTGCGTATGTAATTTGAGAGCAACAGAAAGTCAGAGTTAAAGTCCCTTAAAGTACTTGTTCACACTTTGATATTAAAGCGAATTCTGAAGTTCCTCGAAATTCAGTGGTGGAAGAAGTATTCTGATCCTTTACTTTAGTAAAAGTACTAACACCACACTGAAAAACTCTTACAAGTAAAAGTCCTGCATTGAACTTAAGTAAAAGTATGCATCATCAGGAAATTTACATATATGTATAAATAAATGAGTTTGGTGAGCAGAACATTTGTTTTAAGCCTTTGTTTTTTATTCTTATGCAACAGTTACCTTGTATGTATATATTTGTTTTTTTTGTATTTATTGTTAATTTTATATTAATGTGTAACATGTGTGTTTCTTTATGCACTTTTCACCAGGGCAAATTCCACATACGTGTATTATGTGTAATATAAAACCTCTGCTGATTCTAAAGCTGTCAGATGAAGATACTCATAGATAATGAGTTTAAAGTATTATATAATATTTTCTCTGAAATGTAGCAAAGTAGAAAGTGGTATTAAAAGAAAAGACTCAAGTAAAGTACAAGTAGTATATCATAGTACATATTCAAGTAGTATATCATAGTACATATTCAAGTAGTATATCATAGTACATATTCAAGTAGTATATCATAGTACATATTCAAGTAGTATATCATAGTACATATTCACCTGTAAATCTTGCTCATATTATGTTCATTGTACATATCTGTAAAATTTCTACTTATAGTAATACCCAAACTGTACATTATATTCAGTACATATCCAGCTGTAAATCTTGCTCACAATACTTGTTATCTATATTTTATATTCATATGACAACCCCATCTGTAAAATTCTGTTTATAATAGTATTACTTTCTATATTTATTCAGTACATATCCATGTCCTGCACTTACTGCTATTGCACTTCTGGTTAGACCCAAACTGCATTTCGTTGCCTTGTACTTGTACCTGTGTAATGACAATAAAGTTGAATATAATCTAAATCTAATCTAAGTACCTCGATTTTGTACTTAAGTACAGTACCTGAGTAAATGTACTTTGTTAGATTCCACCAGTCAACATTGTACCTAAGTGCATTACTTGAATAAATGCCCTGAGTTACTTTGTACAACTGTGGGTATTGTATTATTATTATTATTATTATTATTATTAATATAGTAGTGAGAGTACTTTACCTTTATAAGCAGAGACAGAGACTTGGAGACAGGCAGAATGAGCTCAATTACTAACAGTACTGCATACTCCTCCTACAACCTAAATAACACGAAAAACACCATTATTCACCTGTAAACTGTCATAAAATACTATAATGCATATAATAACTTGACTTTAGGCTAACGTTAAGTTAAAATGAGCGAGCTAACGTCAGACGAGTAGCTTTCTCCCAACTAGCTAAGCTAGCTAACCCACAGAAAAACAAGTTAGCTTAGCATGCTAATCCACAGAAAAACAAGTTAGCTTAGCATGCTAGCTCCCCGGCGGTTTGAATGACTGAAACGCGGACGAGTCCTTCTTACCTGGTGGGTTTTATCCAATGTGTCCAACTTGTAAACATGTATGCTGTGTGTTAAAGCTGCTTCACAAACATTCAGAGTAACAAAGAGCTGAATGGAAAGAGGCTGGAGGTTTTGACTCAGTCATCACATGACACAGGCACACACGTGACTCAGCAGTTTCGCGTTAAAGGGATATTACAATGGAAATCTTCACAGGGACTGAATATTAAAATAGAAGTATATATGCACCTTTACTTCCTCCTAAAGACCTTAATGTGTTCATTTTAACATGACATATTCATGACTAAAGCAGCAAAGTTATGGACAGTAACAACAAGTACATTTACTTAAATTTGTTAGGTCACATGAGCTAGTACTCTATTAAAAATCCCATGACATGGTGCTCTTTGGATGCTTTTATATAGACCTTAGTGGTCCCTAATACCGTATCTGAAGTCTCTTTTATATAGACCTTAGTGGTCCCCTAATACTGTATCTGAAGTCTCTTTTATATAGACCTTAGTGGTCCCCTAATACTGTATCTGAAGTCTCTTTTATATAGACCTTAGTGGTCCCTAATACTGTATCTGAAGTCTCTTTATTTAGACCTTAGTGGTCCCTAATACTGTATCTGAAGTCTCTTTTATATAGACCTTAATGGTCCCCTAATACTGTATCTGAAGTCTCTTTTATATAGACCTTAGTGGTCCCCTAATACTGTATCTGAAGTCTCTTTTATATAGACCTTAGTGGTCCCTAATACTGTATCTGAAGTCTCTTTATATAGACCTTAGTGGTCCCCTAATACTGTATCTGAAGTCTCTTTATATAGACCTTAGTGGTCCCTAATACTGTATCTGAAGTCTCTTTTATGTAGACCTTAGTGGTCCCTAATACTGTATCTGAAGTCTCTTTTATATAGACCTTAGTGGTCCCCTAATACTGTATCTGAAGTCTCTTTTATATAGACCTTAGTGGTCCCCTAATACTGTATCTGAAGTCTCTTTTATATAGACCTTAGTGGTCCCTAATACTGTATCTGAAGTCTCTTTTATATAGACCTTAGTGGTCCCTAATACTGTATTCGAAGTCTCTTTTATATAGACCTTAGTGGTCCCCTAATACTGTATCTGAAGTCTCTTTTATATAGATCTTAGTGGTCCCTAATACTGTATCTGAAGTCTCTTTTATATAGACCTTAGTGGTCCCCAAATACTGTATTTGAAGAGGATGGGGGGTGGGCCAAATTCTCTGGGTGGGCAAAGCAGAGAAAGTGGAGGTAACCTTGCCCCTTATGACCTCATATTTTTTAGGAGGGGTACTAACAAATTAGAGTATGTCTCTAACTTCTTTCTACTTCTATTAAAATAAAATCACACACACCGACTTACCGTGGGAACAAGTTTATTTCTATTTTGTCTCGTGTACAGAAGTAATCAATTTACAGTTTACAAACAACTGACCAGATTTATGAAGCAAATGATTTACTGCACAAGATGAAGGCCTACAGTTCAGTCCTCCGCACCTTCATGAGCATTTGTACTCAAAACCCCAACAAAGTGGTTCAACAGGTTCAGGGTGTCCTCTCGGGGTCACCGACACTTTCTCTACTGAGAAACAAAAACAAGCAAGGGAAGCCACAATTGCACATCTCATCATAATAAATTCCATATATGGTCCCAAACAGGAGCACATTTACAGCAGTGGACACAACAGTTCAGTAGGAATCGTTTCATGGCGTCATGGTTTTTCTTCAGACTTTGAATTACATCACATTTTCAGTTTGTACCGTAGGCGATTGACACAGGCTTATGAACAGCGAGCAAAATGATGGAAAGGACCAACAAGTCAGCGTGACTTTTATACAAGCCTTCACTTCATAATCAAACTTATTCACCTTGCAATAAAACAAAAAAACAAACATCTTCAAGTTGTCTAAACTGGTGAGCTTTTATCTGCTAGATGACACAATTAGGTTCACAGTTGTTGATGCGTCGTAGGCAGTGATGAGGCTGAGGATTCAGCGGGAGCGTGTTGGTCAGTATGTTGTCGTTGTAAACATTTACGACCGGAAGTGAATTTTGTTAGAACTGGATTAAGGGAAAAAAGTCAGTGTATCTTCATATAACCGAGTTCATTTTGGCAACACGATTCAAAGCATCACATTTTTGTGCCAAACATCCTGGATCGACTTTCAAAAGCAGGTTTCATCAAAAACACCCTATTCTACATGTTACATGCACGTCGTATACACATAAAATCTCATATAGTTCATCATACCATTTACAAGTTTGGTGAAAAAGAGGATAGATACAAGAAATTAAGATATTAAAGGACGTAAAAGTTGCAAGAAAAGTTGTCAGTTTTTTGGCAGGCATGCTCCCCAGAGTGACGCGTTGCTGTTATTACCACAATGCAGTGTGCTTATTAGTGCCTGGTGACGACTAACTGCATTTTAAAAAAATGGGACCTGCATGCCTATCACTGGATCCTATGTGAAAGAAGGCACTTACAGGAGAGAAGTGGTGCAGGCCCTGTCTAAAAAACGACCCCTGTGGATATCAGTAGAATATTAAACAGGGTAAGTCTTCAAGTAAAGTGGTTCTTTTTCTGTTTAGACTTACCCACGTTTCTTGGCATTAGGGGTTGTCTTATACACAGCAGCCCAAAGAGCTGTGGGGGGCTTTTGGTGCCTTCGTACATTCATATGCATGCAACCTTTCTAAACCCAAATGTCTGGGAAACTATTTACACAACAGGAAACCGTCTCTGTTGGCTAAACAACAACAGGAGAAAGGCAGAAAGCCCAAATTTTGGCAATAAATCACTGACAGAGAGAATGATAATGCTCAACATTTTAAATCAAAACTATCTGAATAAGTAATTTGAACACATGAACACAGCACAGCAGGAAGAGGAAAGCAAGTACATCCCTGAAGGAGCAAAATGCAAGTCGCACGTTGGACTTTATAGATTGCATTTAGGGTTGCAACCAACGCTTATATTTGTAGTCGATTAATCTGTTGATTATTTACTCAATTAATCGATTAGTTGTTTGGTCTATAAAATGTCAGAAAATGGTGAAAAATGATGATCAGTGTTCCAAAAGCCCAGGATGACGTCCTCAAATGTCTCATTTTGTTCACAACTCAAAGATATTCAGTTTACTGTGACAGAGAAGAGAAGAAACTAGAAAATAATATCATAATACTTGGTGATTAATGTAATATTTGACAACTAATCGATTAATCTTTACAGCTTTAATTGCATTATACGTTCACAGGGGCTCAAAAAAAAGATAAAATCCCTTCAACTTCAAGCTTTGGGAAGCGGTTTCCTTTGAAAGAAAACTTATTCTAGTTACAGTTTTGGGCAGGGGCTTAGTCAAGGAAAACACAGGTGCACATCTTCTACCATCTATATTTATATCTTTGTGTAGTTCCAAGGAAGGAAATCTAATTCACCTAAACAACCATCAATCCCGTAAAAAATGTCATCCACTTCCAAATACTTGGCAAGTAACAATCAATCCATTATCAAATCATTAGTAAGTGCTTTATTCTTATATTTTTTGCGCTATAAAATGGCTATTTCCACAGTCAGTCTATGCAACGGCTCAGACGATGGTTCAGTGATGTGATGGATGATAGAAATCACAATAAACTGGATACATTTCAGCACACGATGGATCATCTCAGTGGGATCCAGTGAGATTAACTGACAGTGAGACTACGAGAGTCATCAGAAAGTGCAAAAGCACCTCACTAGAAACACAAAGGTCAAACAACAACCTGATAATGGACCAGTGAAGCGTGGTTGTGCTTATCGTGATCTCTCTCGGTGAAAACTCACTAACTCTTCTCCCATGATTGTTGTGGAAATATTCCCCCCTTTTTAAAAGAAGCGTTCAGTAAGTTCAAAAAACAGCTCACTTCCTGGGGTGGAAGACCATGAGAGGCCTGTCTTCAATCTTCTGCCAGGGGCTCTTCTTGTTCCCGTCTTTGTCGTCGGGATCGTCCTCAGGACTGGTCAGGGAGTCGCGGCGGTTCTCGCTGTTGCTGCTGCGGCTGCTGTTCCCGCGGCTGCGTCCTTGTCTCGGGATGGTGGATCCTCGGGAGGATGGACCTTCGTCGAGAAGAGGGGTGAGGGAGTTCTCCTCGGGTGAGACCGGGCGTCCCTCGCTGCTGCTGGGCTCGCTATGGTCGGGGTAAGCCAACTTCGAGTAACATTTCCCCCCACTGCTGCTAACACCGTGGCCCTTCCGTCCTCCCGTCCCCCAACGCTCGTCTTTACCCTTCCTGTTCATTGCCAACTTGCGTTCTTGGGACTCCAGAGGTGGTTCAAGGTTGATGTCTCGTCCAGCGCTGCTGGGACCCCCCAAGAATCCCCCAACGCCTCCGCCACTAAGGTCATTCCCAGCATCTATGTAGGAGTGGCGCACATGAGCATTGTTACGTCCATCCAGGGAAATGAACCATGCCCTTGGGTGCTGTTTAACACCCAGCTCCAGTAGCTTCTTTTCAGTCAGAGCCTGCAGTTCGCCGTTCATCTGAGCCATGGTGGAGTCGTTGAAGAGCACCGGAATGGTCACGGGTCCGCCAGAGGAGTCGGATGCCCAGCTTGGATCCTCAGAGTCGTCGCCTTGGGAGCCACCTTGCTGCTGCTGTTGGCCTTGTTTCTGGGAGTGGTGGTGATGGTGCTGCTGGCCCCCTCCCGCTCCATCTTTATCTTGGTCCTTCTGGTCTTTGCCATCTTTGGGAAACTCGGAGGGCAGGCGCATGTAGTGTGCTGGGATGACCAGGGTCGGCACCATGCTCCGGTACATGTTCTCCTTCATCTGGTCGATGGAGCTACAGAAGATGATCTGACCTGGCTGGGTGTTGAGGGAGGTGGGTCTGGCAAGGCTGTCTGCAGCTGCTGCCGAATATTCGGGCGGTTTGTCGGACTGGCTTGGCACGTAGCCTTGAAAGCGAGGCGGGGACGGGGGATCAGAGGAGTACCCTCGATTGTCGTTTGCGTTGTGGTGTCGGTGATATTCAGACTCTTTGCCTTCCATAGGGCTGTAGCTCCGGTTGTAGTCTTCATGCAGCAGAGGGTTGTCCAGGTTGTTGGTCTCTGTGCCACGTGTAACCTTCATGGGGAAGCTTTCACCCCGTTGGGGACCTGAAATGTTTTTTCCCTTTGCGTGTCGCAGCATGTGAGCTGGAACATGCTTGGTTAAGTCCTCCCGTGAACTCTGGTAGTCTCGAGATGGGGACATTTCAGATTTGTCAATTGAAGGGCCAGACTCAACGTGGCCACCACAGATCAGATTTAGGCGGGAAGTGGATGTTCCCTGGTCTCTCTTCGCACCATTTAGATTGGGCGTGTGGACTTTCCCTTGCTGCCGTCGAGGTTTCAAACACTTCCGCCTAAAAGGTAAAGAGACACTAAAGGTCAGAAATGAAAGAAACACTTTTATTCTGCTGGGGATTACAATAGGAGTCTAATCTAATGAGAGCCTAAAATCACCACCAAAATCTGTTATTTTTGCTGTTAATAGAAACCTAAATCTGAGACCTGCGTCTACGCTCCCCACACCTGCAGTAGTAGAGCAGCACACAGAGCAGGATGAGCACCAGCAGAGCCAGCGAGCCCAGGATGGAGAGTAAGAACAGGGTGTGGTAGGTGGTGATGTCCCTCAAGCCTGGATGAGACAGACCCAATCCTGCAAGACAATTAATGGCAGAAAGATGTCTGAATCATTGTGTTAGTGCGTCTCTCGATGATCTGATATCCCCACCACCCTGTCTGTGGCACTCAACATAAAGCCTACTGCTTCCTACTGAGGGTGTAAATAAATACAGTGTGGCTCATTGATGTGTTTTAAACAAGGTTATAATTGTAGACAAAAACGAACAAAATAACAAAAACTAGGTGCCTTTTCCCTCAGATTTAGTGTTTTTATCTTGTTTTTACCCTTTTTTGCAGTGTAGGATTATGGATTATTTAGGTGCACATATTTGGCAGGGGGTTTAAAGGGTCTTGTTACGTTTCTTTTTGAACATAAAATGCATTTTTACATCGTTTCGGGCTATAATTATAACCATATCTGTGTCTAAAATGTTGGAAAAGCTAGAGCACATAGTAAATAAGTAACACTCAGAAGGTTTTAAGACAAAACTTGCAAATGAAGTCCAATGGGGACCAACTACAATCATTAAATCTGAGAAAAGTAATTTAGCAATTTTACATGGTGCCTAAAACATCTTAAAAATGGAAGGAAAACCCCTGATTACAGTACCTGAAGATGAAGGGAAAGCAGCTAACCAGTATCCCATCTGAGGAACCACAACGTTCCACACAAACTGCGGGCCGTCCTTTTTGATGTAGCCCGTCCCATTCCTAACCCACAGTCCTGCAGAAATATAAAATATTAGTACATATACCGCATAAGAGAATCTGATGCCTACATTACAGAAAGTACAGGAAAATACCTTTTACATGTTTCCCTTACCCGTCTTAGGCTGATACAGCCAAGCAGGAACACTTGTGGCCATCCTGTTGCGGGTGTCGGACGGCAGCGGCACCGAGACGTGGATCGGATCTGAGACCTGGATCTCACGGCCATTTTTGTCAAAGAGCTGAATGCTGACCACGGCCAAAGCTGTCAAGTCTGTCCACCCTGTTTCTGCACCTGAAAAAGTCCCGGATATCAGCTTCAACACGTCCGCTACAAATCTGTCAAATGCTGTGTTCTTACAATCAGGATTTTTGACGCAGATGCATCATTTGAATCTAAAGTTCACAGTAAATATGAATCATCATTTTGTGGTGATTTATTGGGTGATCTGCAGACCCAAACTACAGTTTTCAGCGGGGATCCAGAATGAAAATCTGAGGAGACGGTTTTTCTTCTTGGGGTGAAGAAGTGTTAACATTTTATTTTAAGATTTTATTTTATGTATTTTTAATCTGTTTAAAAGCTGCAGATTATTCTGAGTTCACAGATTGCGTGTGATCAGGTATGGCTCAGATCATCCCAAAGGTGATGGATTCCAGTTGAGGTCAGAGCTCTGTGCAGGGCAGTCATGTTCCTTCACACCAAACTGGGGAAAAACATTTCTTTATGGTGATGGCTTTGTGCACTAGGTCTTTGTCATGTTGAGATGAGAAAGAGCCTTCCTTAAACTGCTGACACAAGTTGGGAGCTCACAACTGTATAAAATATCATAGTGTGATGCAGCATTAAGATTTCCCTTCGATAGAAAAACGTGGCCTAGATTAGGGCTCGGCGATATGTAGAAAGTCAGGTTTCACGATATTCTTGAAGAAATACCTCAATGTCGATATTGCGACGATATTATAGGGCTGACAACTGGTGCTTTAAAAAAATATCTTCACAATTAGACTTTAGATAAATAATCACCAGTAATATGGATATAATGACTAAGTTGGTAAAGGCAATACTAGAACAACTAGAACCGTCTGTTAAGTTTATGAAATTACATAACTTAACTGTAATGCAGCCTTTGAAACAAGGACTGGACATTTAAGCAATATTACGATACAGTGCCTTGCGAAAGTATTCGGCCCCCTTGAACTTTTCAACCTTTTGACACATTTCAGGCTTCAAACATAAAGATATAAAATTTTTATTTTTTGTGAAGAATCACCAACAAGTGGGACACAATTGTGGAGTGGAACGAAATCTATTGGATATTTTAAACTTTTTTAGCAAATAAAAAACTGAAAAGTGGTGCGTGCAAAATTATTGGGCCCCCTTGCGTTAATACTTTGTAGAGCCACCTTTTGCTGCGATTACAGCTGCAAGTCGCTTGGGGTATGTCTCTATCAGTTTTGCACATCGAGAGACTGACATTCTTGCCCATTCTTCCTTGCAAAACAGCTGGAGCTCAGTGAGGTTGGATGGAGAGCGTTTGTGAACAGCAGTTTTCAGCTCTTTCCACAGATTCTCGATTGGATTCAGGTCTGGACTTTGACTTGGCCATTCTAACACCTGGATATGTTTATTTGTGAACCATTCCTTTGTAGATTTTGCTGTATGTTTGGGATCGTTGTCTTGTTGGAAGATAAATCTCCGTCCCAGTTTCAGGTCTTTTGCAGACTCAAACAGGTTTTCATCCAGAATGGTCCTGTATTTGGCTGCATCCATCTTCCCCTCAATTTTAACCATCTTCCCTGTCCCTGCTGAAGAAAAGCAGGCCCAAACCATGATGCTGCCACCACCATGTTTGACAGTGGAGATGGTGTGTTGAGGGTGATGCGCTGTGTTGCTTTTACGCCAAACATATCGTTTTGCATTGTGGCCAAAAAGTTTGATTTTGGTTTCATCTGACCAGAGCACCTTCTTCCACATGTTTGGTGTGTCTCCCAGGTGGCTTGTGGTAAACTTTAGACGAGACTTTTTATGGATATCTTTGAGAAATGGCTTTCTTCTTGCCACTCCTCCATAAAGGCCAGATTTGTGCAGTGTACGACTGATTGTTGTCCTATGGACAGACTCTCCCACCTCAGCTGTAGTTCTCTGCAGTTCATCCAGAGTGATCATGGGCCTCTTGGCTGCATCTCTGATCAGTCTTCTCCTTGTCTAAGCTGAAAGTTTAGAGGGACGGCCAGGTCTTGGTAGATTTGCAGTGGTCTGATACTCCTTCCATTTCAAAATGATCGCTTGCACAGTGCTCCTTGGGATGTTTAAAGCTTGGGAAATCTTTTTGTATCCAAATCCGGCTTTAAACTTCTCCACAACAGTATTACGGACCTGCCTGGTGTGTTCCTTGGTCTTCATGATGCTCTCTGCGCTTTCAACAGAACCCTGAGACTATCACAGAGCAGGTGCATTTATACAGAGACTTGATCACACACAGGTGGATTCTATTTATCACCATCAGTCATTTAGGACAACATTGGATCATTCAGAGATCCTCGCTGAACTTCTGGAGTGAGTTTGCTGCACTGAAAGTAAAGGGGCCGAATAATTTTGCACGCACCACTTTTCAGTTTTTTATTTGCTAAAAAAGTTTAAAATATCCAATAGATTTCGTTCCACTTCACAATTGTGTCCCACTTGTTGGTGATTCTTTCACAAAAAATAAAAATTTTATATCTTTATGTTTGAAGCCTGAAATGTGTCAAAAGGTTGAAAAGTTCAAGGGGGCCGAATACTTTCGCAAGGCACTGTATCCAAAATCTAAGACTATAGCTAGTCCCATATCACGACAATGATATGATATCGATATATTTTCCCCAGTAAAGTACAAAAACATACGTATCCACACACCTCCGGCCAGATAGTAGATGATTCTCGACACCCACCTGAGCTGTTGGTCTCTTGGCCCAGGAGAAACGGGAAACCACCGATCTCATACTGAGTCCTGGCCGTGGTCAGCGCAGCAGACAGCGCCGTATAGTTGGAGTCGGACGGCAGCTGAAGGGACTTCCTCTGGAGCTGCACCAGCGGCTGGTTACGAGCTCCTAAAACACGGGAATTTTAGTGAGTACGTTTACATGTAAACGTAGTTAGTGAATTACAGATACCAAGGAAAATATAAAGAAGGAAAAGCATTGATGCCAGATTTTGGTGCCAGTTATATTGAAGTTAATGGGGTGGCATCTCACTATAACCCATCATATCTGTGTATTGTATTTGTAAAAACTCAAAAAAGCAGTGAAATCTGTGTGGAGGCGTGAGTAGACACGCCGGAGAGGTGAGGGGTGTGAATCTATCATCACTCTCAGCGGGAGACGCACTAATTTAAGATGTGATGACTGACAGACCTCCAAAAAACGTTACCTGACATTTTTGTACATTTTTGGGCTGATAAATTGTGTCTCAGTTCCTTGGAGTGAGCCAATAGTCCCTCATAAATTCAAGGTGTGACGGGATAAGTGAGCGTGCACGACTTATCATCAAACATTCAGGTTTCTTCAGAGATATGTGTTGTTTTCTTTACCTGGTGACCCAGACAGCACCTGCAGCACGTCATCGTACAGAATAAGTGTTCCTGGCCTCTGAACCAGGAGGTACAGGCTGACGGACGCATACACTGGGAAAAAAGGAAGAAATGGAAATGAACTCAGCAGATATTTAAAAGGTGCACTGTGAGTTCCTGCATGATTTCAGCGTGATTTCATTTTTGTCTCAAATGGTAGGCATCTCTCCTTGATCCGCTAGCTGCCTTCCCCCTGAATACACTGTGGAAAAGCCCGGTCTAGGGAGACAACACAGGGGTCGTACACGTCCAACAGCATGTGCTCCAAAATACAACGAACAGCTCCAGCCAATCACCGACAAGATGGTTCGGGGAGGGGTGTGGGTTAGTGACAGTTAGTCAGTAAATACTAGGGGTGTGACGAGACGCTTACTCCACGAGCCGAGACAGGCATCACGAGATTGCGGTTCACGAGCCCGAGACGAGCACGAGATTTGTTAAAATAACATTTAAGAAATCCTCCATGAAATATATGACATGGAAAATACGTTTGTTTATTCAACTGGAAAATCACGATAATGCAAAACAATTGTAGGATGGCATTTTGAAATGTCAACTGATTAATGCATGAATGTTATTTAACTTATTTTTTTTCGCTATTTTAATGAATTATATGCAGTAAAGGACGTGCAAACTACTGCAAAATGTCTTTGTATAAACATCTACCAACGTGGCTTCTGCTACATGGAGTTTCACACGAGACATCTAACTCCTTGTCCACAAACCGAACATAAAAAAATAAACAGTATAGAATAAAATAAATGTGTAAATAACAGAAAAATAAGCTACTTTAAATGCAAACATGTTCAAGTGCCTTATCGCGCTAATGTAACCAAAGTACTGACTCGAACCCGAGCATCCTTTCTAATAGTAATCTGTCCGAACCCGGCTCCGATCACGTCTGACATCACATCGGGTCCTCATCGAGACAACTCGTCACGCTCGGATCGGGAAATCCATCGTCTACGTTTTACACGTCCAACAGCCTGAGATCTCGAAATACAACGAGCATCTCCAGTCAATCACCGACTTAGATAACTATGGGACCCCTGTGGGTTCAAGGGCCAAAGGGTAGGCGGTAACTACCCCTTGGAGTAAGGGGATTGGAGATGGAGAAATGGGATTCAGCCTAAGTCATGACAGTTATCACTGCCTGATGTAAGTCAAGAGCAGATTTGAGTCGTGGATGAGTCACTTTGCGACGAGTGAAGCTGTGAGTTGCTAGTAGCATACAAGACAAGTAGCATGTAAGATGCTAACGAGAGACTTCACTTCTGTAATGTCAACACAGTAAAAATGGACCTACTTAACCAAGTTAGTTCACTGCTAGCTTAGCTACAAGTTAGCATCAAACACAACAAAGGCTGTCAGTTTAATGGTGTTTTGAGCTAACGTTAGCAATCAAACAACCATTGATAGCTACAAGGTTTCTAAAATGATTCCCATTTTCTGTTATTGTTTGTAATGAGAAGTTTATTATTTCATGGATTTCACAAATGTCAGTATGACAGTTATGTTGTAAACCTTTTAAATCTGCACTCGCCTCACATCGGGAGGGACAACAGTTACTGAAACATGGGCGGAGGGGCGAGCTTGCTCTGTTTTGTCTGAAATGTTCTTGGAACGTCAACAGAAGTGACCGTACAGGAACTCATAGCGCACCTTTAAAGGTGTAACAACACTGCAGAGACTTGATTTCACTTTAATACCATCATGTCAGCCAACGTATAGCAAAGTTTCCGTTTTCTCAAGTCAAATAATTGAAATAAATGAACAATAAACACTAATTGAAACTGGAACATGTACAGGAGTTTAGTGGTGTAACTGACACATTATTTTCATAGTCTATTAATCTGTCTTAATCTATTAGTCCGTCTTTCTCGATTAATCGATTAGTTGTTTGGTCTAGATTGTCGTTCAGTGTTTCCCAAAATGCCCAAGATGACGTCATCAAATGTGTTTTCTCCACAACTCAAAGATATTCAGTTTACTGTCACAGAGGAGAGGAGAAACTAG
Organism: Etheostoma nigrum; assembly: GCA_029931835.1. Lineage (NCBI taxonomy): Eukaryota > Metazoa > Chordata > Actinopteri > Perciformes > Percidae > Etheostoma > Etheostoma nigrum. The sequence goes on from CM057257.1 coordinate 3,464,337, forward strand.
AAGATATTCAAAATTAAGAAGCTGCAATCTGAGAATTTTTTTTTTTTTTCCAACAACAGCTAATTCAAACTAATGATTGAACTGATAACTAATCAATTTATGTGGGCTTTGTGGCTCTAGCTGAGTTGTACAGTTCAATTTGCTTTGACTTTAAGTAAGTTGACTTTTATTGTATTCAACTTAACCCTTGTAACGTATTCGGGTCAAATTGACCCATTTCAAATTTTTAGAAGAAGAAAAATGGAAAATTTTTTCTACCTGAAAATCAACGGCCGTACCTTATTTTCTGTGATAAACATGTATTTCTGACTCAATTCAGAAAATTATTCTGGATATGACCACTTTTTCCAAGATAAGAATGATCACATAGTTGATTTTTAACATGAATTTTAACCTTATGACAAAAAAAAAGAATCCCACTTCCATTTTTAATTGTGTGCTAATAGAGACTGATTGCATTCCCTAAACATATGTTATCTCAATTGTTGGAAATTGACATAAAGACTATATTTCTTAATGGATTATGAAGTAAAATTTTATTTCAGAATTGTTTTTAAAACCCCAAATAAGTCCCGGGTCAGTTTGACCCGAGGGACACGAGAAGGTCCCGAAAGTGAAGACAATACAAGGGTTACATTGTTACTTTCAACCTTTTGGCGTTCATATCAATGCCACTCAAACAAAAGTGCTTAACAAGCTGCATGTTCTTCCTCTGTGACTTACGGGGGATGCGGCTGGAGTGCCAGGGCACAGAGTTGGTGACGTAGTCTTGTTTGGAGGCTGTGATGATGACCCATGTTCCGGTGCGGTACAGGAAGCTGACTCTCAGGACGCCGTCGCTGCCGGCCCTGCTGGACGCCAAGATGGTGTGGTTGCTGTGGACTTCCACCTGAGCGTCCGCCAGCGGGGACAGGTCGCTGTTGTCGAACACCTGGACTTTTATTTGCACCTCTGGAAGAACATGAAGACAGAGAGGCACAGTTATTTTGCAATAAGCAGAAACAGTGATTAACTATAGCTAACGAGGTTTTAACTTCAGGGATAGTTCAGGTGCCGTGGGAAATTACGCCGGATGGCCTTCATTTTCGGCCAGATGTCTGTTACCCTCCTCTTTCTTTGTGTTTTATCATTTTAGTCATTTTAAACTAGCCAGACTATCTGTCCAATCCAGTTTTCTGTTGCACGACTGAAACAACTTTTTGAATGCACACGTTCCACCAAAACAAGTTCCTTCCCGAGGCGATTTAGCAGAGGCGCCGTCGCTCCGTCCGGGTCTTTCAGCCCCAGAACATTTTGTTTCTCGTCTTGCCTCTCGGACAGCTAGATGTGGGTCACGCTGGGGGATGTTTCCATGGATACACACTGACTCTTGTTGCTGCTGCTTCCTCACTCGGCTCAGTTCATGTAGCGCTACACGAGCTGTCGCCCTCTAAACCCTCAAGGCCTCTAACGACAAACCCCTCCATGCAAAACGCACTAATGGCTGCATTCATATCATAAACAGCGTGTGTGTGTGTGTGTGTGTGTGTCCATACCCATTGTGTGTGTAAATGCTTACATCCATTACCATAATTGGTTCAATAAAAGCTCCCTTGTGTGTGTGAGAGAGAGTGTGTGAGTGAGAGAAACAGAGAGAGTGTGTGAGAGTGAGAGAGAGTGTGTGTGTGTTTGTTTGAGAGAGGAGAGAGTGTGTGTGTGTGAGTGAGATAGTGTGTGTGAGAGAGAGAGAAAGAGAGAAAGTGAAAGGGAGAGAGAGTATGTGTGAGAGAGAGTGAAAGAGAGAGAGAAAATGAAAGGGAGAAGAGAGTGTGTGTGTGTGTGAGAGAGAGAGCGAAAGAGAGAAAGTGAAAGGGAGAGAGAGTATGTGTGAGAGAGAGTGAAAGAGAGAGAGAGAGAGTGAAAGAGAGAGAGACAGAGTGTGAGAGAGAGAGAAAGAGAGAGAGAAAATGAAAGGGAGAGAGATAGTGAAAGGGAGAGAGAGAGTGTGAGTGTGTGTGAGAGAAAGAGCGAAAGAGAGAAAGTGAAAGGGAGAGAGAGAGAGAGGCAGTGAAAGGGAGAGAGAATGTGTGAGAGTGAGATAGTGTGTGTGAGAGAGATTGAAAAAGATAGAGAGAATGTGTGTGTGAGAGAGAGAGTGTGAGAGAGAGAGAGCAAAAGGGAGAAAATGAAAGGGAGAGAGATAGTGAAAGGGAGAGAGAGAGTGTGTGTGAGTGAGAGAGAGAGCGAAAGAGAGAAAGTGAAAGGGAGAGAGAGAAAGGCAGTGAAAGGGAGAGAGAGTGTGTGAGAGAGAGAGAGAGAAAGTGAAAGGGAGAGAGAGAGAAGTGGATTTCCTCAATCTGGGGTTGAAGCAGCTCCATTGAGAGAAACACTGAGAGACCCAGTGTCACATCAAGAGTCTGGGAACTCACCCACTCTCAGAGCCCGAATATAAATCAAGATCAAGTGGCGTGGAAACCCTCCGAAAACTCAGACAAATCCTTAGAACTTAAATAAATGTCATTGTTGATTCATCTGTTGCTTATTTTCTCAATTAATCGAGTTGTTTGGCCTTTAAAATGTCAGAAAAATGGTGAAATGCCAAATGTCTCGTTTTGTCCACAACTCAAAGATATTCAGTTTACTGTCACGGAGGAGTGATAAAACAAAAATGACTAAACTCGATTAATTGATTAATAAAACAGTTGTTGATTGGTTTAGTTGATAACTAACCGATTAATCTTTTCAGCTCTAAAATTCACACTGTGGTTTTTCAAAGTCAGAGAGAGGACACAGATGTTTAGTGAGATTTTAGTCATTTAACTTCTAGGATTTGCACTTTTCTTTAAATAAAATCAACGGTTTCTTCACCTTTGACTGCTAACACATCATCCCTGGTTTCTAAGAGCAAAATAGGGTTGCAGCTATTGAATTAGAAAGGTCCGTAGAAATACTTACTTATTTTTGGACTAACAGAAATGTCTGTAAACTTAAAGGTCCCATGGCATGAAAATGTCCCTTTATGAGGTTTTTAACATTAATATGAGTCCCCCCAGTCTGCCTATGGCCCCCCAGTGGCTAGAAATGGTGATAGGTGTAGACCGAGCCCTGGGTATCCTGCTCTGCCTTTGAGAATATGAGAGCTCAGACGGGCCGATCTGAAATCTTGCCCCTTATGAGGTCATAAGGAGCAAGGATGTCTCCCCTTTCTCTGCTTTGCCCGCCCAGAGAATTTGTCCCACCCATGAGAGAGAGACATCATGGCTTTCAAACGAGCAAAGCGGCACATACTAATTCAGCACCAATGCTGAATTTTGGGAAAGAGACTTCAGATACAGTATTAGGGGACCACTAAGGTCTATATAAAAGAGACTTCAGATACAGTATTAGGGGACCACTAAGGTCTATATAAAAGAGACTTCAGATACAGTATTAGGGGACCACTAAGGTCTATATAAAAGAGATTTCAGATACAGTATTATGGGACCACTAAGGTCTATATAAAAGAGACTTCAGATACAGTATTAGGGGACCACTAAGGTCTATATAAAAGAGACTTCAGATACAGTATTAGGGGACCACTAAGGTCTATATAAAAGAGATTTCAGATACAGTATTAGGGGACCACTAAGGTCTATATAAAAGAGACTTCAGATACAGTATTAGGGGACCACTAAGGTCTATGTAAAGAGACTTCAGATACAGTATTAGGGGACCACTAAGGTCTATATAAAAGAGACTTCAGATACAGTATTAGGGACCACTAAGGTCTATATAAAAGAGACTTCAGATACAGTATTAGGGGACCACTAAGGTCTATATAAAAGAGACTTCAGATACAGTATTAGGGGACCACTAAGGTCTATATAAAAGAGATTTCAGATACAGTATTAGGGGACCACTAAGGTCTATATAAAAGAGACTTCAGATACAGTATTAGGGGACCACTAAGGTCTATATAAAAAGACTTCAGATACAGTATTAGGGGACCACTAAGGTCTATATAAAGAGACTTCAGATACAGTATTAGGGGACCACTAAGGTCTATATAAAGAGACTTCAGATACAGTATTAGGGGACCACTAAGGTCTATATAAAGAGACTTCAGATACAGTATTAGGGGACCACTAAGGTCTATATAAAGAGACTTCAGATACAGTATTAGGGGACCACTAAGGTCTATATAAAGAGACTTCAGATACAGTATTAGGGGACCACTAAGGTCTATATAAAGAGACTTCAGATACAGTATTAGGGGACCACTAAGGTCTATATAAAGAGACTTCAGATACAGTATTAGGGGACCACTAAGGTCTATATAAAAGAGACTTTAGATACAGTATTAGGGGACCACTAAGGTCTATATAAAGAGACTTCAGATACAGTATTAGGGGACCACTAAGGTCTATATAAAAGAGACTTTAGATACAGTATTAGGGGACCACTAAGGTCTATATAAAGAGACTTCAGATACAGTATTAGGGGACCACTAAGGTCTATATAAAGAGACTTCAGATACAGTATTAGGGGACCACTAAGGTCTATATAAAGAGACTTCAGATACAGTATTAGGGGACCACTAAGGTCTATATAAAGAGACTTCAGATACAGTATTAGGGGACCACTAAGGTCTATATAAAAGAGACTTTAGATACAGTATTAGGGGACCACTAAGGTCTATATAAAGAGACTTCAGATACAGTATTAGGGGACCACTAAGGTCTATATAAAAGAGACTTTAGATACAGTATTAGGGGACCACTAAGGTCTATATAAAGAGACTTCAGATACAGTATTAGGGGACCACTAAGGTCTATATAAAAGAGACTTTAGATACAGTATTAGGGGACCACTAAGGTCTATATAAAGAGACTTCAGATACAGTATTAGGGGACCACTAAGGTCTATATAAAGAGACTTTAGATACAGTATTAGGGGACCACTAAGGTCTATATAAAGAGACTTCAGATACAGTATTAGGGGACCACTAAGGTCTATATAAAGAGACTTCAGATACAGTATTAGGGGACCACTAAGGTCTATATAAAGAGACTTCAGATACAGTATTAGGGGACCACTAAGGTCTATATAAAGAGACTTCAGATACAGTATTAGGGGACCACTAAGGTCTATATAAAGAGACTTCAGATACAGTATTAGGGGACCACTAAGGTCTATATAAAGAGACTTCAGATACAGTATTAGGGGACCACTAAGGTCTATATAAAAGAGACTTCAGATACAGTATTAGGGACCACTAAGGTCTATATAAAGAGACTTCAGATGCAGTATTAGGGGACCACTAAGGTCTATATAAAAGAGACTTCAGATACAGTATTAGGGGACCACTAAGGTCTATATAAAGAGACTTCAGATACAGTATTAGGGGACCACTAAGGTCTATATAAAAGAGACTTCAGATACAGTATTAGGGACCACTAAGGTCTATATAAAAGAGACTTCAGATGCAGTATTAGGGGACCACTAAGGTCTATATAAAGAGACTTCAGATACAGTATTAGGGGACCACTAAGGTCTACATAAAAGCATCCAAAGAGCACCATGTCATGGGACCTTTAACGGAAAAGGTAATTTTGGTAATTTTCTGCCAGGACATTATCCATCGTTTTACGGGCTTTTTTCTTACAGTGCAGTCAATATTATATCAACATAGATATACGATGCTAGATTTTTGACATTGTAATATCGTGATATGACACACATGTTGCCTTTTCCTGGTTTTAACGGCTGCATTACAGTAAGGTGATGTCATTTTCCACACTTACCAGACTGTTCTATCCACATTATTTAATAAAACTCTCAAAAATCATTGATCTGATTGGATGAATGGCTATCCAATTGCGTACACTACAGAGTCATTTGAACTCTGCCCGTTGGTCACGCCTCGTGTGCAGAGAAAATACAGAGCAGACTCCCCAGACCAACGCTCAATCTCAAATCTATTGAGCTCGGCTTGGTCTGGTGATCTGAGTACTCATTGTGTTAATATTCTGTTTAAGCACCATTAGTCAACCCTTCAATATCGCCATAATGTTGACATCAATAGGAATAGATTGATTATTGGTCCTGGTAGATTATTGGGCTGCTTCTTGGCAGTTTGTGTGTTTTGTGTGTTTTTGCAGTGTTTTATTTGCCTGATAATTGATAAAGTTGATTAAAAAGTGTGCTACGTTGGCACGGCTACAACTCTGTGTCTGTCCCTCTGCTTCGGTTTCACTCATCACTGAGTCTGACACTATATGACTATCTCTTAATGGGTATTATGTTGAAAGTTTCTCATTTATTACATGATTGCTTAGAGCATTTTAACAAAGATTTGTGTTGGAGTTTGTAAAATTCCAAAATCTTAACGTTGACTTAAAGACTTTCATTTTTCACTGTAAATGCATATCGGATCCAAATATCGGTTTCATTAACTACTAATCGGTATCGGCCTTGAGAGACCAGTATCGGGCGATCCCTATATATGATATTTGATCTTTTCCCATATGGCCCGGCTCTGAGTTCACAATTTCTGGCAAGTTGTGATGTTCCAACACACCTCTGAGGCATCAATTAATTGAGGATTTAATCAGTCGAGCAGCAGCTGGAGAGCAAAATCTATCCCAATGTAATCCAAATTAGCTTCTAACAGACAAACAAAAGACAGAAATGAAAAGACAATTAAGCTAGGAGCGCTGCCATCAGTGTGTGAATGTTGACTGGAAGTCCATTTGGATAAAAGCGTCAGCTAAATGAAATGTAATGTCATTTTTCTGAAAATAATTGTGAGGAACAAATTGCATCGTGAATACTTGAGTGTATTGTTCCATCCCTAGTTGATCATGTGTTTTGCATGTACTATAAAGTACAGATTTCACAGACAAATAGTGCAGTAAAAAGTACAACATGTCCCTTTAAAATGTATTGGAGAAGAAGTATAACCCAAAATAAAAAGTGCACTTAGTTACAGTCTGGCAGGGTTTTTCTGTGACCATCCATGCAGACTAAAATAGCTTGAAGCATGCATAATGCAATGTAATTACATAATGTCCTTCAAAATGCACACCATAACATAAACACTGCTGCTTCGAGATTCATGTTTGTATTCATGCAAAAAAATGTATTCATGGGGCTTTATGGAAACACAAAGTGTGTGTTGACACACATCCACCCTGGCTTCTCTCTCATTGTTGTTGAGAGCAGAAACACAGGAGACACGCAGGGCCCGTGTTTCAGCACGTTAGGCCTGGCATTAGAGACACTGTTTAAGGCCTTTAACACAGATCTCACTCCACACGTCTACAGAATCACAGCACACACACAAGCGTGGCCCACCACGTTGATATTAATGAATCTATAGCCATCAAAGTAACATTATCAAGCGGATGCGATGAGGAAATCCTCCCCTTCAAATCCATCTCCTTTTCATGCATGATATTAGAGTGCATCGGTGCAAAGAACCGACGTTTCTTTTTCGCCAAAAGCCATCAAAATGCAACCACTCCCATCTCGTCATTGTGCTGCATCCCCCCATATGGCGAGCTTACCAAATGCTCCCTGATCTGGAAGAGATTTGGCCGGCGCCTCCCGGACCGCGCAGATCCAGACGAGCAGGAGCAAACGAGAGATGGGGCTGGCTGGCATCCTTGCAACTACATCTCTAGTCCCAGCTCGGCGGCCGTGTGTCCATGTTTCTCACCCAGCAGCAGTTTCTCCTTTTCACTCCTCAGACATTTAGCTTTGAATGGTGCTGAGATGCTGCCGTGCCGTCTGTGTGGGCTTCGCCTTGTTTTTATTGTCTGAGCTGGAGAGAAGTGTCCAACGCTTCCCTCTGCTGATCTCAGGTGGAACAGCGACTCCACTGTTCCTCATCGGTATGGAGACCGTGTCACAATGCATGGGGAATTCATTTAGAAACGCTCAATACATATTTTTAAATGTTAAGTTGACATTTTTACAGAAATATAAACCACGGTAGACCAAATTAAATGTTTATGATCTCAAGTGGAGCAGCAACTGCTTCTTTTTCTGCCTAACACTGTTCCTAATATGTATTTTTTGTATATGGAATATAAAAGAAATGAGTGAAAGTGAATGAGGGGAGTCAAACATTTATTTTGTATATATATATTGGCTTGAGAAAGTGTATACACCCATGCTAAAGTTGATTAAAAAAGAGGAATAAAAAAACATCTTTTGGAAATTGAACTTAATGCCTCAGCATACTGGAGAATAATGATAAGAGCTGATGGAAAATTAGCATCCACAGACATCCTTTATTCATACCTCTAAATATGTATTTATAAGTATATACCGTATATTATATTGTTACTTTATTTTAATATAGCCTACAGTATATTTATTATTTTATGTGTATTTATTTACTTTATTGCCTAATTGGTACAATACCCTGTATATGACATTTATATATACATATATATATTTATATATACAGTATATATTTTATATTGTTACTTTAAAATATTTATTATTTTATGTGTATTTATTTAATCGCCTACTTGGTACAATACCCTGTATGTCAGTATGTTGGAAATAAGTACTTTTTCCCTTGTATATCTACTATTTGCATAGGCAGTAGATGGGGGGTGGGGGGAGTATATATATATATATATATATATATATATATACTTTTACTTTTACTTTTACAAACTAGTTATTATCACTCTCTATGGCGTCGCTCCTTTCACCACTGATGTATTTAGAACTGGATCTTAGTAAGATTAAATATAAATGCATTCAAATTTTGTATTCTTTGTTTGTTTAGGGAGAAAAATGTTCCTCGTTGTCGTTGTTGTTGTTGTTGTTGTTGTTTTGAAGCAGTCAAAGTGTCCTTTATTTAAGTAAAAGTACTAATACCACACTGTAAACAAAATACTCTGTTACAAGTAAAAGCCCTGCATTGAAAATGTTACTTAAGTAAAAATATGTAAGTATCATCAGGAAAAAGGGGTTAAACTATTAAAAGTAAAAGTACTTAATGCAGAAACATCCTCCCATTTTAGAAAATGTAAAGGCTCCAAACAGTTGTGTATTTAATGGTCTGATCATATTGTTGGCAAGTTTAATTTAGAATAAAACATCAGATTTTGTGTACTACATGTGTTTTGTGCAGACATCTTAATGTGTAAAGTAGTAACTAGAGCTGCGGAGTAAAAAGTACAATATTTCTCTCTGACATGTAGCGGAGTAGAAGTAGAAAGTGGCATGGAAAGAAAAGACTCAAGTAGAGTACAAGTACCTCAATTCTGTACTTAAGTACAGTACTTAAGTGTATATACTTCAATCAATCAACTTAATCAGACTTTATTTACACTTTTCATACATAAAAATGTAGCACAAAGAGCTTCATACAACACTCCCCCCACCAAACACACACACACACGCACACACACGCACACACACACACACACACACACACACACACACACACACACACACACACACACGCACACACACACACACACACACACACACAACCCAACCACCCCTAATTTGACAGAAATGATGTCATTCCAAACAAGAACAAGCTGAACCAAAGTGGGGAAACACCAGAGACAAGATACATAAAAGGAAAAGATACATACATGTATGAATAAATATATAAATAAAGAAGTAAAAGCTCTGAACAATAGCTAATACAAGTACATACACTGTAAATTGTTAAAACATAATATACAGATATACAAATAACGAGAATAAAAACAACTATTACAATTCATTTGAAAACTAACTAAAACAAACAACAAATAAAATGGAGTATACCTTTTTAAAAGGTTAGTGTACAGTCCTCCACTGGTTGGAATCGAACCTCCTTCTGGGGTCTGTTTCTCACATCAGAGCTGAATCTAAGAGAAGAGATGAGTTCTGGACCATTCCAGGTTTCTTTCTGCCAACTTGCATCGCCGACAGCAGCAGCTGCTCGACATATTTATCATTTTTAGTAATTTTACTATATAAAGTAAAGTATTTTACTTCCTAGCAATATGGAGAGGTGTCAGCCGATTTATGGTTCCATGAAAAAGCTCGCTGGCATTTCATATTCAGCGCAGATATCCACTCTCCGTTATGTCAGACAGCTTTTTATACCCATCTGTTTAGAATTTAGTCTGGATAGAAACACATAATAATTGTTTTTTACACACTGTAATGCATTTATGAGCCGATTTAAGTACATTTTTGGGTCCACATACTTCTACAACACATCATCCTTTAACCATGCAATACAAGGGAGAGTTTCAATGATGTAATGACGAAAAATAACCTTACAGTCCAAGTAAACAGGCAGCGATGAAGACACAACAGGTGGCCGGGTTGGTTCAGTGGGTAGAGCAGGCGCACATACGTCGACATGGAGGTTTATGCTTCAGCGCAGAGGTCCAGGGTTTGAATCTGACCTTTGATGATTTCCTGCATGTTCCCCCCTTCTCCTCTAGCTGTCCTGTCCATTAAAGGTGAAAACTCCCAAAAGAATAATCTTTAAACAATAAAATACAGGAAACCTGTCGCTGCGTCCGGAGCTTAGCGCCGTCCTAGACAATTGTGATTGGTTTGAAGAAATGCAAACATCCTGCTTTGCTCTTTCAGCTAAGGCACATGTGTCAAACTCAAGGCCTGTGGGCCGGACCCGGCCCCCCTCAGGTTTTGAACTGGCCTGCATATGAATTTAGGGTCACCATAAATGTAATAGTTGTGTGCCAAACCCAAAAAGACAGGAAACTGTTTTTCAAACTGCAATAACGTGAGACTCAGAGAACAATTTGGCAGATTTTCTGAGTTTGAGACTCTGAAATTCCCCCAGAACCCGAGAGTTCATATTCAGGCTGTGAGTCGGCTTTTACGAATGTAATCATTCTTTTGCTTGATTTGCTAAATCCTATGATGAAGAAGTAACTTTTGTGCTGACTTTTGTAGGGATGTATATTAGCAAAAATGCAACAAAAAGTCAAAAAAACAAAAACAAAAGAAAAGTGTGATAGAAAACAACAAAAATGACAAAAGAAAATTGACATGCAATAATACAGTCAAAGATATTTGACTTATCTCAATTAAAGCATCACAATAAACTATACACGTCTGGCCCTTGATGTGATTTTCATTTTCCAGGGTGGCCCATAGTGAATCGACCCGTAGTATTTGTACTACCTTAAATTCATTGTTATACTGCTCATTTTAGCCTAACTTATTATATATATCTGTATATATATTCATAGTACATATTCACCTGTAAACTCTGTTATAGTAACAACCATCTGTATATTATATTCATTGTACATATCTGTAAAAATTCTATTTATAGTAATATCCACCTGTATATTATATTCAGTATATATCCAGCTGTACATTTTGTTCACAATACTAGTTATCTATATATTATATTCATAGGCATCTATCCGTAAAATTCTGTTTATAATAGTATTCATTTCTATATTTATTCAGTACATATATCCTGCACCTGCTGCTGTTGCACTTCTGGTTAGACCTGAACTGCATTTCGTTGCCTTGTACCTGTGTAATGACAATAAAGTTCAATCTAATCTAATCTAATCTAATCTAATCTAATCTAATCTAATCTAATCTAATCTAATCTCGAAGCAGGAGGGATGTCTGTGCGTGACATTCGAGAAGCAACCATGAACCAGCAGGGGAGATTTTTGATTTTGGAAACTCCCTCCTCAGAAAATAAGCTGTTATTCTCTGGAGGCCCCTTGTCATGATTGTTTGTGCTTCAATTTCTAAATGTCCTCATGTGATGTTCCAGAAAACTCCTCACGTTGAGCAACGAGCTGCAGAAACATGGCATGACGGCACACTTCTCACGGAAAACGCGAACAGGGGTTAAATGTCACGTAAGGAAAGTATGTACTGCTGTCATATGAAGAATGTGTACAATTTATCAACAGCAGATGTTTGCTAAAGGTCTGGTTTAGAAATAATAAGTGGATACATTTGTCTAAAGAGACAAAAATAACCCACCAAAATGATTATAATTTATGTGAACAACTGAATACCGAGATAATGAGACTTGTCTTTGAGCCCGCAGCCAAGAGGCTAACATGATGACGTTGCATCGTAACAAGCCTCCCTTCAGACTCAGGTTTTTCCCCCATACCCTGAACTTGCAGGGCCAGGTGCTCTGTCAAGTGCAGTTAACACAACTGTCTTCTTTTAGGCTGAGTCTTGCTTTGCCAGACCTTTCTCCACAGCGCTTTGGAGGAAGGTCTGCTAGTCCACACAGCATTCCCAATCCGGGATGGCAGAAAAACGTGCTCCGGTTGATTGGCATTTCTTTAAACCAATCGCAATCATCTTGGGTGGTGCTAAGCTCCGGACAGAGTCACGGTGCCTGAGGCCAGATGTTTGACTGTCTTCACAGGAACAATAAAAAGGACTTCCACCATTGAAACTGTGAAATATAACAGCAAAAGATGCATAAACAACACACAGAATGTCACTAGAAAATTAAGAATGAAAAGGGAAATCGATACAGGGTGTGAAAAATCAACACATTCTCATTAACGGGTTTTTAATGATATTGCACAAAAACATATGTGCAACAATTTGTATGATATCATACAAAATTAGGGCAGCTTAGGTAGTACTCCCAGGACACAAACACCTGTTTCCTGGGTGAAAGTTTTCTGTTTTCCCCTTAACTTCTTCCGGGACACGGACCTCGCTTCTCTGCTTGAAAGCCCTGTGTTTTTCTCTTTAAACTCTTATATAGCGGCAGTCAATGTGGTGCATACTGTATTAAAATTGTGAAATGCATACAAATTACTATGCATAACTTTTTGTAGCTTTATGTACAAATGTTTCATGAGAACAGCCTGGAAATATTGTGCTTGTACTCACATTAAAAGGGACACTCCGCCATTTATTTCTTGTCAAAGTCAGTTATATGTGGCAAGCAGTATGTGACTAATTAAAATTCAAATAAGGTCAAACATGACATCTTGCATGTGTTGAATTAATTATTAGTCGGATGAATTATTCGATTGCCCTTTAAGAAAAAAAGAAGTGCAATGATTTGGATCTGTACATTACGGGTGGGTGACTCCTCGTTTACACATTAAAGTCTTTGTTAGCTAAGACATATTAGCCCATTAGTCCCAAAACACCTGAAAGTCATATTTAAAAATGCATCCATCGTCTTTTATTAGTCTTTTTATTCACTTTTAACCAGGGCTGTGCAATTAATCCTTGCAAGGGGCTCGACTCTGTGGGACCCGTTTTCAATGTTTGCTAAAAGAAACATTATGCTGTTTGTTATTTCTTCTAAGTCAAGCTCATTGGCCTCGGCTCATTTTCTGTGAAGAACATAAAATAATTACTTATTTTCAATGACTGCACACGGTACACCCGATTTTTTCCCATAACCAAGCAGCACTACTCTTAACTTGTCTTCTACTTTTTGGGAGCATCCTCAGGTGCGGACACAGAAATGATGGACCTTATTAAAGGGAGATTAATGCTGCAGCATAACAGACATGCACCTAAATACCAGATGGTGGGGACAGGAGACAGCTGTCCCTTTCCTGTTTCACGTAGAGCAGTATTATTAGCAGTAGTGTGCACATCCCCACTGGTGAGTTGCAGAGCTTTAAAAGGGTCTAGATGCTAATTCTCCCATACCTCTCCTGTTAACATATTTTTTTGTTGTTGTTGCATTTGAGGACATTGGTGACGCCTGTGCACGTTGTGACTGCTTGCATGGAGAGCGAGCCACCAGCAGGGGGCAGAGGAGAGCTGGAGCAGTCATTTCCGTCTGACAGTGACCTTTATCATAGTGCAGCTGCCATTGCTGTGGCACACTTGTTGAATTCATGTCATGATTGAATGTGTTGTGAGATTAAATCTGACAGGAGGTGCACCTCTTCTATATCAACACCTTTAATCTTGACGGAAGCTGTGGTTCTCACAGTGTGACTCCGTTTGTTGAAGGCTATGCAGCAAGACATAATCGACACCCGGCTTTGAATTTCAACCCCCTCCACTCGCCTCACCCCACTGTGTGTGAGTGTATGTGTGTGTGGTGTGTACACAATGAAATTCACTTACTGTTGTTCACTGATCTGCTGCATGATAACTTAACCATGGAGGATTATAAACACTTTAAATGGACGGTGTCAAGTCTTTTCCAATTGTGGGCAGATTACCCGCAGCTTTAGTCTAAAGATAATACACCAGTGTACTGTGTGTACAAGCAACCTATACTGATCACTGAAAACTACAGGGTGGATATAAAAACCAAGATTATAATATTATGCAGTTTAATACGCTGGCCTTCAGTACCACAAACTGCAGTCTCATAGGTACATTAAATTGAGAACTGCTGATCAAATAGTAAGTAAACCAGCTTACAAATCTGTCCGCCTTCAGTACTTCATCCCACCAAAAAAGTACTCAATACCCAGCCCCTCTTGTGCGAGATTGGATTCATCTACCCCTAACTGGATTTCCAAAGACCCAAGACTGGTTGTACACCCCGCACTCTGTAGTCTTTGCTCCATTGGTCATCATTTTCCATACGTAGACTCTTGCACTGGTATAACATCATCTACAAATCCATCCTCGGGTAGCTGCCCAAATATATATCCATTTACATGAAGCACTGCAGTCACAGCCCATACGCTCCCAGGCTTTTATTACCTCCGACGTCGCGGGTCAAAGGTTCGTACAGAGCGTGCCCCCTCAAAGTGGAATACATTACAGCAGGACCTAAAACTGCCCAGCTTGATCCTGCTTGGGGATTTCTTTTAGAGCCCTGGGAAAACATCTTTTTGAATGTTGTTCTTATTTTTAGTACTTTAGCCTTAAGTCTACTTGGCACTTATGTTCAAATATTGTATGTACTATTAAGGTCAATCTTGTTAAAACTATTGTGATCTGTTTGTCCGTCTGTAAATGATGATGTGCATTGTCGCAAACAGGTCTCTCTTAAGAATAAGACCCTGTGTCGCAGTGAGATTACCTTTATAAATAAAGGTTATATACAGTATAAACAATACATTTCATTTGGCAGATTAAGCACTTGTTTTGACAGCTGCATTTACATCATTGCTTCAGCTACAAATATAAAGTGCAACTTTCATGACCAGAATTATTAAAGGGACAGCTCAGATGTTTTGAAGTGTGGTTGTATGAGCTACTTCTCCATACTCAGTGTGTCGGTAGTCTATTATATTTTACTGAGATGGGGAAAAAAAGCCTTCTCTTACTTGGCTCCATGGGCTTTGAATAACTTGCAAAACGTGCTATGATGATCTAGTCCCATTAAATGAATTTAAGGCCATGTTACAATGCCATGAAACTCAAAAATGTAACTGCCACGTGTGACCTGTTCCTTTCCTCTATGTGTGATGCTTGTTTGATTTGACTATGCTGTATTTCTACTTAAAATGTAACTGGTGTGCTGTCTTGGCCAGGTCGCCATCGGAAAAGAGATTTCAATCTCAAGGGACTGGTTAAATAAAGGTTAACTAAATAAAATAAAACATTGACGACATTTTACTTCCGGGATTGTTCAGGTGCCGAATGTTGCTTTCTTTGTGTTGGCGTTCTAAACTCCGGTGGATTTATTAGGACTATGGTTACCTGGTCCTCAGATCTCTACAGGGTAAATCCAGACAGCTAGCTAGACTATCTGTCCAATCTGAGGACTATGGTTACCTGGTCCTCAGATCTCTGCAGGGTAAATCCAGACAGCTAGCTAGACTATCTGTCCAATCTGAGGACTATGGTTACCTGGTCCTCAGATCTCTGCAGGGTAAATCCAGACAGCTAGCTAGACTATCTGTCCAATCTGAGGACTATGGTTACCTGGTCCTCATATCTCTGCAGGGTAAATCCAGACAGCTAGCTAGACTATCTGTCCAATCTGAGGACTATGGTTACCTGGTCCTCAGATCTCTGCAGGGTAAATCCAGACAGCTAGCTAGACTATCTGTCCAATCTGAGGACTATGGTTACCTGGTCCTCAGATCTCTGCAGGGTAAATCCAGACAGCTAGCTAGACTATCTGTCCAATCTGAGGACTATGGTTACCTGGTCCTCAGATCTCTGCAGGGTAAATCCAGACAGCTAGCTAGACTATCTGTCCAATCTGAGGACTATGGTTACCTGGTCCTCAGATCTCTGCAGGGTAAATCCAGACAGCTAGCTGGACTATCTGTCCAATCTGAGGACTATGGTTACCTGGTCCTCAGATCTCTGCAGGGTAAATCCAGACAGCTAGCTAGACTATCTGTCCAATCTGAGAACTATGGTTACCTGGTCCTCAGATCTCTGCAGGGTAAATCCAGACAGCTAGCTGGACTATCTGTCCAATCTGAGGACTATGGTTACCTGGTCCTCAGATCTCTGCAGGGTAAATCCAGACAGCTAGCTGGACTATCTGTCCAATCTGAGGACTATGGTTACCTGGTCCTCAGATCTCTGCAGGGTAAATCCAGACAGCTAGCTGGACTATCTGTCCAATCTGAGGACTATGGTTACCTGGTCCTCAGATCTCTGCAGGGTAAATCCAGACAGCTAGCTGGACTATCTGTCCAATCTGAGGACTATGGTTACCTGGTCCTCAGATCTCTGCAGGGTAAATCCAGACAGCTAGCTAGACTATCTGTCCAATCTGAGTTTTCTGTTGTACGACTAAAACTACTTTGGAGCGTACACATGTTCCACCAAAACAAGTTCCTTCCCGGGGCTATTTTGCAGAGGCACCGTTACTCCGTCCGGCGCTTAGCACCGCCCATTGTGATTGGTTTAAAGAAATGGCAATAAACCAGAGCATGTCTTTCTCCCATCCTGGACTCGCCAGTGCGATAGTCAATGCGAGACTAGTGTGGTAACTACAGTAGATGGCCCCAGTTTGGAGAAGCAGACAATAGTACCGAGACAGAAGCTAAGCAATGTCCCCCAGGGAAGCAGCTAAAAGCATTTCAGACACCTACACAAATCTATTTCATGTACGCTATGTTAGAATATTTTCAGCGCTTTACCTTGCTGTCAGACAGCCCTTTACAACTGGGAACTGAGTCTGTTATCCATGCTCTCTCTCTCTTGGGTGGCAGTAGCTCAGTCTGTAGGGAGTTGGGTTGATAACAACAGGTTCAAATCCCCTCACTCTGACATCTCTCCATTGGTGCATGTATAAGACCTGAGCATGTGTGTGTGTTTCAGGCCTGTGTGTTCTAACAACAGAGTGAAAACCTTGTAATTTCTCTTTTGGGACTAATAAAGTAGAAGTTAATATTGTTATCCTTATTATTATTATTATTATTATAATTATTATTATTCAAGGCCACCAGACTCCTTTAACAAAAACAGTCGCAGAACACAGGAGTTGCTGCTCTACCACTGCCTCCATCGGTTATTTAGGTTGCGTTATTGTGTGATTTGGATGTTTTAAAGGGTTAGGAACCAACAAAACTGACATACTTACCAATTTAGGCAGCAGTAGACCACTAAAGCCGCATTCCTCGATGAGGGGTTCTGGCGCTGAGTGAGTAGATTTGGTAACACATGTTTTTAATGTCAAATTCCAATCAGTGTTTCTCAAACTGTCTGCCTGTGACTCAGAAGTCACACCAGTCACACCATAGATGTGTGGTTTTCAATATGAAATAAACTCGTATATAAATTCAAACTATCATTATTTGAATTGGCTGTTTTTTTTTTTCTTCCTTGTTGTCAAACTTCAGCAATGAAGACAACAATGACTCCAATTTACATCACAAGTGGTCAGCGTGACATTTGAAGGAAATACTAAGGAATAAAGGATTGATGATGATGAAGACAGACATCGTTTCCCTGATGTGTCAGCATGAGCAGCGTCATTCTTCCTCATTAAGACAGTGACAAAGACAATGAGTGAGTCAGCTGTCATTTAATTTGGCTGTAATTTGTAATACACTGTTGAATTAGGACGCCTATTGTTTTGGGGCAAATTCTGGCATTTAGGTGGTCTGTGAGTTCTTGTTTTATTGGGGAAGTGGTCCTTAGTGGACACTCTAAAAGGCTTACTTTGGATTCACTAAAAGTCACACGGTAACAAACACTAACAGACCTTCCTCCACAACACTGTGGAGAAGGGTCTTGGGAGTCCAAACAGCATTCTGGGACATGAAATCAACCTGCTCTGGTTTATCGGCATTTCTTTAAACCAATCACAATGGTCATGGGGGTGTGCTAAACGCCAGACATAGCCACGGTGCCGCTGCAAAATCGCCTCGGAAAGGATATAGTTTTGGTGAAAATTGTACATTCAAAGGTTGTTTTAGTCGTGCAACAGAAAACTCAGATTGGACAGATAGTCTAGCTAGCTGTCTGGATTTACCCTGCAGAGATCTGAGGACCAGGTAACCATAGTCCTCAGATTGGACAGATAGTCTAGCTAGCTGTCTGGATTTACCCTGCAGAGATCTGAGGACCAGGTAACCATAGTCTTCAGATTGGACAGATAGTCTAGCTAGCTGTCTGGATTTACCCTGCAGAGACCTGAGGACCAGGTAACCATAGTCCTCAGATTGGACAGATAGTCTAGCTAGCTGTCTGGATTTACCCTGCAGAGATCTGAGGACCAGGTAACCATAGTCTTCAGATTGGACAGATAGTCTAGCTAGCTGTCTGGATTTACCCTGCAGAGATCTGAGGACCAGGTAACCATAGTCCTCAGATGGGACAGATAGTCTAGCTAGCTGTCTGGATTTACCCTGCAGAGATCTGAGGACCAGGTAACCATAGTCCTCAGATGGGACAGATAGTCTAGCTAGCTGTCTGGATTTACCCTGCAGAGGTCTGAGGACCAGGTAACCATAGTCCTCAGATGGGACAGATAGTCTAGCTAGCTGTCTGGATTTACCCTGCAGAGGTCTGAGGACCAGGTAACCATAGTCCTCAGATGGGACAGATAGTCTAGCTAGCTGTCTGGATTTACCCTGCAGAGGTCTGAGGACCAGGTAACCATAGTCCTCAGATGGGACAGATAGTCTAGCTAGCTGTCTGGATTTACCCTGCAGAGATCTGAGGACCAGGTAACCATAGTCCTCAGATTGGACAGATAGTCTAGCTAGCTGTCTGGATTTACCCTGCAGAGGTCTGAGGACCAGGTAACCATAGTCTTCAGATGGGACAGATAGTCTAGCTAGCTGTCTGGATTTACCCTGCAGAGGTCTGAGGACCAGGTAACCATAGTCCTCAGATGGGACATATAGTCTAGCTAGCTGTCTGGATTTACCCTGCAGAGGTCTGAGGACCAGGTAACCATAGTCCTCAGATTGGACAGATAGTCTAGCTAGCTGTCTGGATTTACCCTGCAGAGATCTGAGGACCAGGTAACCATAGTCCTCAGATTGGACAGATAGTCTAGCTAGCTGTCTGGATTTACCCTGCAGAGACCTGAGGACCAGGTAACCATAGTCACATCATAGTAACACAAAGAAAAAAAGGAAGGTAACCGACATCCGGCCGAAAAGAGTGAAATCTGGCAGAGTTTTCATCGGCAACGGAGCGATCCCAGAAGTGGATTGTCGTGGATGTAGAATAACTAACCGATGGAGGCAGCGGTAGAGCAGCAACTCCCATGTTCTGTCAGGTAAAATGACTGTTTTTGTCAAAGGAGTCTGGTGGCTTTGGAGAGAGCAGAGATGGATAAAACATGAAGTGATCAGATGGGAAAACATATACTGTACCTACCTATGCCCCAGTTTTCATTCTTAAGACAAATACGAGTTGTTTTGTTATTTGAGTCTGTATTGGTTTGATTTTATTTGAACTATTTCTTATTATTGTGTTACCTGGATTTCTGGTATAATTTAACACGTGAAATAGACAACATGCAGCCTCCAACAAAACATAAATGGTTACTTTTACAATGACAAGTGGAGAAGAAAAGATACACAGATGGAGTTTACTAAATGAACACCAGGCCAAGCTTTATCTGCTACAGTAGGATTGACAAAAAGTTGCCTTAAGCTTACATAGGAGAGCTACCAAACTGCACTATTCTGAATTCGAACTTACGCTTCAGAGCAATGCTATAGTGCATAGCAATAGCATAGCAAAAAACATCTAGAGGGTGAGTAGTCTGTAAACACGAAGGACATGATGAGTTTGCTTCAACAGCTGATTTAAATAAGATCAGAAAACAATGAGAGCTCCTCTAAGTGAAAAACTTTAATCTAAAGCCAGTATTCAGTTAATCTCGTTGTAAACAGTGGTGTAGCCAGCACGAAGCCTTAAAAGCAAGTTGCTAATAAAAACCAGTATGACTTGTTGTTGTGACAGAGCTTCATGTGCCAGCGCGTTAAGTTCAAATTAGAGTGACAACATGTTTACCAAGAAAAAAAACTAAATCACAAAATGTAGTTCTTACATAGAGATTAGTCAGGGTTGCAACTTTTAACCAATAGCATCTGTTGTTGTTCTCTATGTTGGGAGGGTCTCAGAGACCACTCCCCATACAGTACAATGGAGATGTATAGATGCATATTTTCAACAGACCTCACTGTGGACATTCACAGAAACACACTCTTCGGTAGACAATAGTCGGTTACACTTTACTTGAAGGTATCTACATAAGAGTGACATGACACTGCCATGAACGCGTCATGAACTTAATAAACAAGTCATAAACGTTCATGACATAATGCTTCTTTTAGTAAGTGTCATGACAAGTTAGGGTTAGGGTTATGGTTGGACTGTGTCCTAACAGGTTCATGTGTTCATGAGTGTCATGTCACTCTTATGTAGATCCCTTCAAGTAAAGTGTTACCCAATAGTCCCATGAAAGTTGTTGACAGGTCCTTGTCTCAGTCTCTTTGTCTCTGTCTGGCCCTGGCAAGGACAAAAATCATGCTGACCTTACACCAAACGACTTTTAAAGCGACTCCACTGTCGCAGACTGATTTCTGATATCTGAAATCATGAGTCTTGCTTGAGTTGGCGAGTGCTCCGGTCCTCTTAATCGTTTTGTGCAAGGCGGTCATAAACCTCAGTCCGATTCTGTCTTTTTCCTGTCTTGATGTTCCCACAAAATTAAACGTGTTTGATATTATTGTAAGTTTCAAGTCTTGGTGCGAAAATCTTCTAGTTTGTGACTAAAACTCACTGCCTTTATGGCAGATTGTCTTTAGACATGAAACGGTGTCAGACTTTAGTCTTTAAGTCTTCTCTTGAGTCTCTCATTGCATGGTAATGTGAAACTACTGTAAAATTAAAACTAAATCTACAAATAAAAAAACAAGCAAAATACACTAAAATTAAATTGAAAAGTCTAAACTAATATAAAACAAACTAATTTAAAATTCAAAACTATAATAACCTTGGCAGTGCACAGCTACTCCACCTGTACTAAGTTTGAATTGTAATATTCACGCGTACCCAACTGGCTTTTCATCCCAAAAGCACGACAATGAGACAATAAAGAAAGTTCAGTTTACTTAAACAGTCCAGGCAGGGTCAAAAACCAGGAGGTCAGTCACACAGGATCTCACAACACATCTGAAGAGGGGCGGGCAGAATCCAAGGTCCAAAAAAAAGGCAAATATAATCTGAGTATGTGGGAGAACTCGGCTGTAACACAAACAAGACAATCTGGGAGTGGGATGGTTAAAATGCTCAAGGACTAATGAGGGACTGGGCTGCAGGTGAGGGTGTAGAGCTGACAGCTGAAAGCAAAACCAGATTAAAACAAACTGTGTCAGTGCCTGAAGCACCAGTCTCTTCAATTCATTGGCTGTGTCTCATTTATTTTGCAAGTAACTGATTTCAGTACTTAGTTAATGCGAGTACCCGATTGTTGAAATTACCCAAAATGCCCATTGCTACTAATACGTACTAGTAGCCGTGATAAACCAGTGAAGAGCAACTCTTTCCTAACTCTGCATCAGTCTTAAAGTCCTTCAGGCTCTAAGCGGTCTCCATCTTTCAAATGCACCTCCAACATTTACCCGTGTTTGACCACCAGTCTGGTCATGCAACTATTTGGAAAGATGCCGGGATTTTTTTTAGGTTCGGTAGAATGAATCCGTCTGTTGATCCATTTTGTTTGGTTGCTGCGTAATGTGATGTGTAATGATGACTCTGAAACTTTAAAATTTGAACAGCAAAATAATAACTCGTTACAATAAGTCTGCTGTTGGAATAAGGAGACATGGGTTAGCTTTTACAGCCCAGAGGCTCAGCTGACAATCCTCGGTCAACACAGCCCGTAAGCAGGCTGAACTGTAGAAAATCACAAAGACTCTCTCACACTGAGATGATCAAATCATATCGATGCTGCTGCTGTGTGATGGCTACAGGGTTACCACCATCATGGGAAACCTGGAAAACTAAAAAATCCATAAACCAGAAGGTCAGGTTATGCCCCAAAAAACAACAGAAACAAAGATGAACTGGAACTTTAGGAATAAACAGAAAACAGGTGAAATTAATAACCTTAACAATGGTAAAGTGTCCCATTAAGCTATTTGAGTGAGTCAGCATGCACAACACCAGGGCCTCTCCAGAGTGGAATGCAGCCATCATTAATGGCTTTGAATACACCGTGAAAAAGGTCTATCAGAGCAGATTGGACTTTTTCAGGAGGGGACAGGCGCTAAAATGGAGCGTTTTGGACAAGGGGGAATACTGGTATATTTAGACAGACAGTATGGGAAAAATAAAATGTTTTTTGAACATTAAAGCATGTGAACATGTTTGGTAGAAACACAAGTTCCAACCTGCAAATTAGCATGATATGGGATCTTTAAGTAAAGTTGACCACTTCTTCCACCACTGACAGTAGTTGAGTAAATGTACTTAGTTACCATTACACTGGTCACATCTGCGCAAATACTGTCTTTAAACCTTTATAAATCATTATTTAGTGTTTCATAATTTCCTGACATAATTATAAAAAGTGTTAGAATTAGAAGTACTTGACATCATAATCAGGGCTGTAGGCCTAGTACTTGAGTCCGGTCTTGGACTCGAGTCCGGACTCAAGACCATTTTTCTATGGACTCAGACTTGTCTCGGGCTCAGCCGCTGGTCTTGCCAAATATGGCTTTTGGTCTCGACCGAGTCCAAGTGTCTTTATTGTGTTGATGATAATATTGGAGGGAAAGTAAAACACAGTTCAGGTGGGGATATTGTTCGGCTTTTTACAAGTTTAGACAGCTAGCTAACGCTACGCCAATGTTTGCTAACGTTAGCGCACCAGCGTTAGCCTAGCTTACTAGCTTTAGGTAAATATTACGGCTGCCTTCGGAGTTTCCTATATCTGCGTCCACGTTGTCATCATAAAACCTGTGGCGTTAGTGCTCCTTTTGAGACATCATTTTATTACATGAAATAAGCTTTGCTCTTACGACATGGGTGGGTTTTTGTTATAGCGTTATGAAAAAGCTAGCTGGCTATAGGTAGCCCGTTTGTATGCCAGCGGACATTAGCTAACGTTGCCGAGCCAGCGGTCTGTGTGTGTGTGTGTGTGTGTGTGTGTGTGTGTTTGTGTGTGTGTTCCCTAAACAACGTTTTCCTGATGGATTTATTTTAAAATTCTGCAATTTGTCTCAAATAAAACGAACATATGTTAAATCAGACTCTGTTCATTGCTGTTTAACCAAACTTTAATGTTTTCTGAAAATACATGTATAAATACATTTATTTCCTATTAACCCACGTCCAAATAACAATAAAATACAATATTTTTAAGGAAGCTAAACCAACCATAGGGCTACACTCTGTAATACTGCTCACTTCATTTCTACACTACATCTGGAGTGAAGCTATGTTGTCATTTAGTTGTTCAAATGCTCAGTACTAGTACCTACTGTAGCAGTATCAGTTCTAATGCTCAGTACTAGTACCTACTGTAGCAGTAGCAGTTCTAATGCTCAGTACTAGTACCTACTGTAGCAGTAGCAGTTCTAATGCTCAGTACTAGTACCTACTGTAGCAGTTCTAATGCTCAGTACTAGTACCTACTGTAGCAGTATCAGTTCTAATGCTCAGTACTAGTACCTACTGTAGCAGTAGCAGTTCTAATGCTCAGTACTAGTACCTACTGTAGCAGTTCTAATGCTCAGTACTAGTACCTACTGTAGCAGTATCAGTTCTAATGCTCAGTACTAGTACCTACTGTAGCAGTATCAGTTCTAATGCTCAGTACTAGTACCTACTGTAGCAGTAGCAGTTCTAATGCTCAGTACTAGTACCTACTGTAGCAGTTCTAATGCTCAGTACTAGTACCTACTGTAGCAGTAGCAGTTCTAATGCTCAGTACTAGTACCTACTGTAGCAGTTCTAATGCTCAGTACTAGTACCTACTGTAGTAGTAGCAGTTCTAATGCTCAGTACTAGTACCTACTGTAGCAGTAGCAGTTCTAATGCTCAGTACTAGTACCTACTGTAGCAGTTCTAATGCTCAGTACTAGTACCTACTGTAGCAGTAGCAGTTCTAATGCTCAGTACTAGTACCTACTGTAGCAGTTCTAATGCTCAGTACTAGTACCTACTGTAGCAGTAGCAGTTCTAATGCTCAGTACTAGTACCTACTGTAGCAGTTCTAATGCTCAGTACTAGTACCTACTGTAGTAGTAGCAGTTCTAATGCTCAGTACTAGTACCTACTGTAGCAGTTCTAATGCTCAGTACTAGTACCTACTGTAGCAGTATCAGTTCTAATGCTCAGTACTAGTACCTACTGTAGCAGTAGCAGTTCTAATGCTCAGTACGAGTACCTACTGTAGCAGTTCTAATGCTCAGTACTAGTACCTACTGTAGCAGTAGCAGTTCTAATGCTCAGTACTAGTACCTACTGTAGCAGTTCTAATGCTCAGTACTAGTACCTACTGTAGCAGTATCAGTTCTAATGCTCAGTACTAGTACCTACTGTAGTAGTATCAGTTCTAATGCTCAGTACTAGTACCTACTGTAGCAGTATCAGTTCTAATGCTCAGTAGGCCTACTAGTACCTACTGTAGCAGTACTAATGCTCAGTACTAGTACCTACTGTAGCAGTAGCAGTTCTAATGCTCAGTACTAGTACCTACTCTAGTAGTAGCAGTTCTAATGCTCAGTACTAGTACCTACTGTAGCAGTATCAGTTCTAATGCTCAGTACTAGTACCTACTGTAGCAGTATCAGTTCTAATGCTCAGTACTAGTACCTACTGTAGCAGTAGCAGTTCTAATGCTCAGTACTAGTACCTACTGTATCAGTAGCAGTTCTAATGCTCAGTGCTAGTACCTACTGTAGCAGTAGCAGTTCTAATGCTCAGTGCTAGTACCTACTGTATCAGTAGCAGTTCTAATGCTCAGTGCTAGTACCTACTGTAGCAGTAGCAGTTCTAATGCTCAGTGCTAGTACCTACTGTAGCAGTTCTAATGCTCAGTGCTAGTACCTACTGTAGCAGTAGCAGTTCTAATGCTCAGTGCTAGTACCTACTGTAGCAGTATTGTCTATGTAGCTGTTATGAGTTATCACCATATGATATCAGAGGAATGGCTGTACTCATAAATCCTGGGTGTTCTGACACTGTTTTTGCTTTTATATCAACAAATAACCCAAATTGATTGTCTTGATACTGTCATGCATAAGACCTTTTTTTCTGTCCTGAACTCGATCTTGACTCGGACTCGAACCTCTTTGGACTCGGTCTTGACTCGGACTCGACTAGTCCTGGTCTCGGACTTGTCTTGGACTCGACAAAGGTGGTCTTGACTACAGCCATAATCATAATCCTTTGATTTGGTCTAGTTTGGTTTGATTTAATAAAGTAGATTTTTGTAAATATTCATCATGGTGTATCTCCTATTTGGGTCATAATAACTCACTATGCAAATGTAAATGTAGTTAAAATACCCCCTCAACAGAGTTGCTGTGTAGTGAGCCAGATGTTGATGTCCTGTGTGCAGAGAAAGCTTACTTAACTTGTATAACTGCCTTTTTTCATGAGGAGTGGTGAGAAGTACAGACCCAGTTCTTCAGTTCTTGTTATTTAAAGGTCCCATGACATGAAAATGTCACTTTATGAGTTTTTTTTCATCATTAATATGAGTTCCTTCAGCCTGCCTATGGTCCCCAGTGGCTAGAAATGGTGATAGGTGTAAACCGAGCCCTGGGTATCCTGCTCTGCCTTTAAGAACATGAAAGCTCAGATGGGCCGAGCTGGAATCTTGCCCCTTATGAGGTCATAAGGGACAAGGTTACCTCCAACATTCTCTGCTTTGCCCGCCAAAGCCAGAGAAAGAGAGACATCATGACTTTCAAATGAGCAAAGTGGTAGTTGGTCACCAAGGCTGAATTTTGGGATACTTCAGATACAGTATTAGGGGACCACTAAGGTCTATATAAAAGAGACTTCAGATACAGTATTAGGGGACCACTAAGGTCTATATAAAAGAGACTTCAGATACAGTATTAGGGGACCACTAAGGTCTATATAAAAGAGACTTCAGATACAGTATTAGGGGACCACTAAGGTCTATATAAAAGAGACTTCAGATACAGTATTAGGGGACCACTAAGGTCTATATAAAAGAGACTTCAGATACAGTATTAGGGGACCACTAAGGTCTATATAAAAGAGACTTCAAATACAGTATTAGGGGACCACTAAGGTCTATATAAAAGAGACTTCAGATACAGTATTAGGGGACCACTAAGGTCTATATAAAAGAGACTTCAGATACAGTATTAGGGGACCACTAAGGTCTATATAAAAGAGACTTCAGATACAGTATTAGGGGACCACTAAGGTCTATATAAAAGAGACTTCAGATACAGTATTAGGGGACCACTAAGGTCTATATAAAAGAGACTTCAGATACAGTATTAGGGACCACTAAGGTCTATATAAAAGAGACTTCAGATACAATATTAGGGGACCACTAAGGTCTATATAAAAGAGACTTCAGATACAGTATTAGGGACCACTAAGGTCTATATAAAGAGACTTCAGATACAGTATTAGGGGACCACTAAGGTCTATATAAAAGAGACTTCAGATACAGTATTAGGGACCACTAAGGTCTATATAAAAGCATCCAAAGAGCACCATGTCATGGGACCTTTAAAGCAGAAACACATTGTAGAAACTGTAAAATGAAATTAAATTGCCCCAAACACAGACATTACATTTTACTTTACGGAAAGGCAATTTAACTGAATAAGGAGCTCTTGAATAAAAACTCTCTGCTCTTCTCCTCCTCCTTTTCCTCTGTCTATTTTTTTCCTTGCACAGTATGTACATGAGTCCTGATTCAACCTAGGGCGTTTAATTAACAGTATTAATGAGCACCGAGGCTTATTTGATGACGCTTTAGTGTTAATAAAACACCCTGGCAAATATTCATATGCAAATAAGTATTTAGGCAATTATTCTAACTGCAGTAATTACAGTGCATTGTCACCTGTCATACACAAACAATGACATTAGATGACTGCCGAATCTCGGCATACACACACACATCACTTAATGTGGTCTATGTTGTCTTTTCAGGGCTGTCCTTCTGTCATGGCATGTGATTCCTGCTTCCAGTCTTGGCTCCAGTTCAGACTCCAGGTGCATTGCGGCACATTCTTCTCTGCTAATGGCGTCCTAAGCAGAAAACCTGTCCAACTGACATTTATGCATAACAGCAACCCCAGTGTGTATGCGTGATAATTAGGATGTGTGCACTACAGAGCCTTTTCACTTCTCCTTGAATCTCTCAGTGCGGTGCCCGCTGGGGGAGTATTATTTTTAGCTCTTTGGTCTTTGATTAAAATATGACTCTTCAGCTGACCTTCACACCTGCTGCAGCTCTGCCAGGTCTGCGGGAAAGGGGCCACTTTATAAATAAAGAGCTGCCACCAGAAACGCTGACAAGATGCAATCAATTCTCAACACGCTGGACCTACCCCTGCATCTGCATGGTCTCTGTGATGCTGCAGCTGGAGAAATCTGCTCATCCTTTTCTGCAAATTGATCTCATGATACATATCTGTAACCTCAGGCCAGTGGTGGACTCTGAAGGGCTACGAAAATTAAAAGGGTTTTCTAGCACAGTGTTTCTCAAATGGGGGTGCGCGTGCCCCTAGGGGTACTTTGGAGCACTGCAGAGGGTACGTGAGATTTTAAAAGAAATATGTAATTATGTTATGTCATGCATAATTCCCTGAAAAATTATACTATTATAGTAAATTAGATCAGGAATGGATTTTAAACATCTGAAGTAGCATTTACATGTTTTTAAGTTACAAAGTTGTTGTTTAGTCAATTGGACAGGGGTCGCTGTGGCAATATTGCCTAATATCCAGAAATTAAAGCCCGAGCAAGAACAATCTTTGCTGAGTTCTGTTGGTGGCCATGATGTCGTAGCCCTCCTCCACACGGGGTTTGGGAAAAGTTTAAATTTCCTCTCTACAAATAACACATTTGTAGAGTCATTCATGGTCCCCAGAAGAGTAACCCTAATGTCTTTGGTGATACTCTGACTTTTCTTTGAGCACCACTATTTTTATCATGTAATCAAATATCTTGACAATCGTTAGATTGCTATACATCACAACTTGGTACAGACACCCATGGTCCTCAGAGGCTCAGTCCTGCAGACATCCATGGTCCTCAGAGGGTCAGTCCCTCTGATGTCCATGGTCCTCAGAGGCTCAGTCCTCCAGACATCCATGGTCCTCAGAGGCTCAGTCCTGTAGACATCCATGGTCCTCAGAGGGTCAGTCCCTCTGATGTCCATGGTCCTCAGAGGCTCAGTCCTGCGGACATCCATGGTCCTCAGAGGCTCAGTCCTGCAGACATCCATGGTCCTCAGAGG
>CM057257.1:3498128-3567519 GCA_029931835.1 Etheostoma nigrum
TATAAAAGAGACTTCAGATACAGTATTAGGGGACCACTAAGGTCTATATAAAAGAGACTTCAGATACAGTATTAGGGGACCACTAAGGTCTATATAAAAGAGACTTCAGATACAGTATTAGGGGACCACTAAGGTCTATATAAAAGCATCCAAGAAGCAGCATGTCATGGGACCTTTAATGAAACACATAAGAAAAACAACAACAACATGTGTTGTAAATGCATCTTCCTTTCTACCAACCGAGCAAAAATCAATCTGCTGATGACGGCTGTGTGATACGATCACAAGCTGCAGGAATGGATCAGCGCGTTGATTGGAGCCCCGGAGTCTTGCATTAGCTGATTGGCATCAGCTGTTTCATTCATGCTTCACAATCATTTGCTCATACATCAGCTGCAGCTACCGGCTGCCCAGTAACGTAAACTTAACCTGACACTTCTCACTGTTACTCAGCAAGATCCCGTCACCGCCCCGACCTCCGCCTTATGTGATTTATTTTTGGTATCACACATACGATTTATGTGTTAAAGTGTTTCTTTAAGGCGGGATTAGTTCTCGCTGCTCTGATTCTATGAAAGCTCCCTCAAAGCGCTTAAGCCTCCTCCACCAAAACCTCATTGTCTAACGATGCACTTGAAGACACTGAAGTCTGGACCCAGCAATCTATGTGAAGCTATAAATGATGAACACTTTAACACAAGTGCCTCGAGTTCAGATTGATATGCTAATCATTTTTGCTTATCAACTGTTTTGTCTTTAAAAATGTCAGGAAATAGCATAAAATGTTCCCTTCAATTTGCTCGTTCGGTTCAATCAACAACCCCAGACCCAATTAATATATCATATGGGGTTGTCAACCATTCAATTAATTGCCAACTATTTAGGTTTGGGTCATTTTTTTATGATAAAGAAATAAAATATTTCTGAGTCCAGCTTGTTAAATATGTGCCGTTCCCCACATCCATGGCTATTCATTCTAGTATCTTCCCCCACCCCCCAAAAAATAATCAACAGATTAATTGACAATAAATGTAATTTATATTTTAATACCCCACAAGGGGAACTTACAATTTACACATGCTGTGGCTCTACATGACACAAAGAAAACCAGCAAACCCTCACAGCTGAGAAACTGGACCTGGAGAATGTTTGTCTTTTATGCTTTTTAATTTACTCAAATGATTTATTGTTGAATTGAAATAGTTTCAGATTCATTTCCTTGAATTGATCGATTAATTGTTTCAGTCCATCGAACGAGCAGAAAGAGAACAGCCTTTCTTCACACCCGGGTACCTGAACGCCTCTTGCAGGGAGGATGTAGTTTACAACCTGGACCTTTAACAGGAGCAGAGTCCACGTTCATGCCCCACCCCAACATGGGAAGCAAAACCTGTTCTGTCATTGACCATGCGTCTGGAATGACCCTCAGCACACACACACACACACACACACACACACACACACACACACACACACACACACACACACACACACACACACACACATACACACACACACACACGCACACACACACACACACACACAGCATTCAAAGCCATATGCTTCCAGCGCCGGGGATGTGACATAGATTGAAGATAAATTGCTTTTCAGATTAGAGGAGGAGGAGAGGAGGAGAAGAGGAGGAGGAGAGGAGGAGGAGAGGATGAAGCATCAGAAGAGCCGAGGGGGGGGGGGGGCTTTTCTTCCTGGTCTCCAGCCCATAATGGTTTCTCAAAAGAACCAAAATCTTTTAGGTTTTGTTAAAAATAAGGTCAACTTTGTGTCATTTTCTCCTTATTCTCTCGGCAAAGAAATTTGCCGGTTTCACGTAACATGCCAGTCAAGTTCAGCTGTCTCTACAGTTTAATTTACCCCGGAAACGTTGGCTGTGAGCCGGGTGCAGAGCACCGTGAGGGGACTTTTATTTGCAGTTAGGTTTAGACACCAATACGACTAGTTAAGATTAGAAAAAAGATTGTGGTTTGGATTAAAACACTCGGGAACGATACAGTTGGAGAACAATTAAATATAAAATAGGATGTAAGCTCTACAGGATGATTCTTTGCCTCGGCCAACAATGAAGTCTTTCTTGAATGATGGACAGACTTTTAGGCATTCTGTTATCTGAAATTGGTTGAAAAATAGTAGATGGCCCCCGGATTGAGCCTCAAATGTTTACAATGTCTGGCTCCATGCCCTGGAAGGAGGAGGAGGAAAAAAAGAGGATGAGAAAGAGAAGGAGGGGAAAGAGGAGGAGAAGGAGGAGGAACTGCGACAGCTGCAGGAAAAAGGAATTAGAAAGACCGTCTTACTGTACACAAACCCAGCTGGCCTCTCAGAAAATCCACAATCGAGACCAAAGCATGCACGGCGCCTGTCAGGGTGATTATAATTAAAATCATACATTTCTTGAAGCACTTGAATCTCACAGACAGGTGTGTGTGTATGGTAGTTTAGAAACAGTGTGTCTTACAAGAAGCGTACTAATAAGTCGTAAACACATAACCCAGATTGTCACAGTCTCCTTGTTGCCACTTCTTGAGATGGCACACCCAGGGGAGGGCTCTGTCACCTTGGATTAAAGCATCTTCTGAATAATGCCTCTTTGCACGTCACTGGGTCTAAAGAAAGCTTTAGCGCAGTGTGCATAAAGCATTTTGTGCACTCAAAGCTTCGGTGGTATGGATATTAAACGCCCAGCCTTCCCTCCTCCTGCATGGGAGCAGAATATTACGTCTGATAATATGTAAAGTGGTAATTTGGATGAAAAACGAGCAGGAGGAGGAGAAGCAGGGGGGGCGGAAGTCCCCCGACGCTGCAGAAATCAGAGGACGGCAACTAACTAAGCCTATAAAATGTCAGACGGTAATGTGACAGATATACACAAAACTTAAAACCCAAAACTTTGATCTAAGAGTTTCAGCAAATCATTACTGCCTTCAGCAAATAGAAAACTGTCTTTGGTGTTTTAACTGCATCATTACACAATTATGCAACTATCTGGCACTTAAATTTCTTTGGATACTATTTTTATTGTAGGCTTCTTCAGGTTATGAATTGCTTATTGCTTGTTCAAACTTCCTATTCTCTTATGCATGTGTTGTATGCTCATACATATACTGTCTTTATTTGAAAGTGTTGTGTTTTCTTTTTCTTTTGAGGAGACTTGTAAGAACCCATGAATTCCCCCTCGCGGTATAATCAAGTTTTCTTTGACTTTTGACTTACAAGAGTCCGAGAGAGACGCCTTCAACCTGGTTTGGTCCGAACAACGGTCCAAATCTCAAAGACGTTCCATTTAAAAAGACATAAAACACTGCAAGTCTGAAAATGCATCATACACGAGAAGCTGGAACCAGAGAATATCTGGTATTTCTCTGTCGTATGATTTAAGCGTGTGCCCTGGCCTAGCTTGACATCGCCAGACCACATCTGTCACAGCAGATAAAACATGAGCTCGCAGATTCGTCTGGTTCCAAGTGTTTCCCAACCTTTCCCCGTGAAATGAGCTTGACAGTAAGCAGTTCAGATTTGTAGAGCCTTGGCGAGGTTAAAGCTGCTCTAATCAATATTTGTTAATCTTTAGATCAATATGTCAACGGCCAACGAGAAAGGTGAAGGTGACCCATAAAGAACCCATAGAGAATTATAGACAAACTGTACAGTTCATTTCAGCTCTGCAGAGCATCTCAGGCATTAAATCTCGGCCGCGGCTACATACGTAGGAACGTGGCGACACCGACGCTACGAAGTAGCCTGAAGTGCATCCCTTGAAAACTGGAGCTACACACAGCAGCCTGCGTCTCAGACCTGCGGCCCCCTGGTCTCAGACCTGCGGCCCCCTGGTCTCAGACCTGCGGCCCCCTGGTCTCAGACTTGCGGCCCCCTGGTCTCAGACCTGCGGCCCCCTGGTCTCAGACCTGCGGCCCCCTGGTCTCAGACCTGCGGCCCCCTGGTCTCAGACCAGCGAGTCGGGATCAAGTCGGACACAAATCTAACCGGCATGCAACGGCAGACCTGGCTCATCTCCAACGAGCCTTTTGAGTTCCCTGCGGCTTCTGTGTTCCTGTTCTGGGTTATCCTTCTCTCTTTGGACATTTCAAATTTTGCCTCCCTCCGTTTGAACTCCTTGTGTCTTTAGTTTTTAGCATTTTTGCATGTTTGGATCCCTTTTTGTATTTTCCTGTTGTTTTTGTTAATAAATCCTCAACACTGGGTGCCTGATTGCTTAAAGAAATTGCCATATCAAGCTGAAAGGTGATACGTCAGCGTCTTGCTTACGGCTTGTTTATGCTCCCCCAAGAGGCCAAAAAGAAATGATTGCAAATTTAAAGGGTGAAAAATTGAAACTACGAAACATGTTTTTGTGTAACAGAAACATTTATTTTGTTCTCATTACTTTTATCCTAAATTTCCCTTGAAATCATATATCTATCCTATCTTTCTTTCTCATTACTTTAATCCTTAAATTTCCTTGTTTTTCTTTCTTTTTTCCCCTTTTCCTCTACTTGTCCCTCCATCCTTCTCACAAACGTCTTGGGCGGGACACTTAGGACCCCACTGAGGATCCTTGATCTGATTGGTTGATTGAGTAGTGAGCACTAATCTGAATACATTTGAATGTCTACTTTTAAAGAGCATATTTAGTTGGCAACTCAAACATAGGGTTTAAATTTAAACGACCCTCCCTGGAGGGATAACTTTAATCTTTGCACCTCACAGCCAAATCTGTGAGCTAAAAGGCTTTCCCTTTTTCTGGATGAACACGGATCCGTTCCGCTTTTCCACAAAAAAAAATATGTAATCCCTCCTCCTGTCCTTTACCTTTCTCACAGCAGTGACGTCTAGATTGCAAGGGGATTAAAGATTAGGACGTGGCTCAGCGGAGAGCCGTTGCATTATTAACTCCACACACTCACCAAGAGGAATCGAGTTATTCCTCAATCGCGTATACTCTCGGTTTAAGCGGCACAGCGTGGGCGGCGCGTCGAGGGGCCGATACCGCGGCTCCGCGCGTGCAGGACCCACACGCTGGGTGCGGAGCTGGGGGACATGACGGTGTAACCTGCGGAAGGAGAACAAGCGTGCATTCAAATAAAAAAGAAGAAGAGTTTTTGGTCCAGTGCCAGCCGTGAAGGACACGTTGGTGTCCGTGTAATGGTGCGCGCCTCTCCAAGGTGGATTCGGTTTCCAGTTAGGTAACACAAACTGTATTTTCACGAGACACCGACCGGCACGGAAAAGGACCAGGACAGCTGATCGGCTGAGGAGACATCTCTGCTCCTGGACTCCTCGTGAAACCATCTTAATGGATCATTAAATCATCCGTGGAGACCTGATTATTTCTGGTTTCTCTCTCCCCGGCTGCAAGCGCTCCCCCCCCCCCCCTCTGTTGACAGAAGTGACATTTCAAACATCTTGTTTGTGTGTTATTTTTTTTTTTCTTCTAGTGCACCATTGGCAAATTGTGCGACTTTTTCTTTTTGTGCACATTTAAAAGTCAAAAGTTGAGTGGATACATTTGTTTTCTTCACAAGAAGACATTTCGGGACTCGCGTGAACATTATGTGAAAAATCAAGGTGTGGAAATGCGTCGCAAATACTTCAGTCTGCTTGAGGTAAGTTATCTGCGCTCCAGCGTCATCTGCCAAAAGCCTTTTTATTTCTTTCCTTTGCCTCCAGTTTGGACATTTAATTAAAATAGCTCAATAAAATCAACTGCATCTGTCTTATTCTCGCGGATTTCAGTGCAATAATCTTGATACGAAGGGGGATTTAACACTATCATCCCATCCAGATGTCAGTTTTGGATCTCCATTTCACAGCTATTTAATAATAATAAAAAAAAAAAAGATTTATGGGACGCTTTCTCTGAAGTAAAAATCTTTGGACCAGGACAGGAATCCTGACAGACAGGTGACTCGGAGGTTGATTTTTTCCTGCCTGCTTCCCATGATTCCTAAACAATCTGCATAGATTAGTTCGCTGAACACGCAGATGGCGTGTTTACTTGTAAACACTGATACATGAGCCAGGACTGTGGGTTAAGAAATGCATGAGAAAACCATCTCAAGTGACATGATTCCTTCTTTTTTTATGGGACTGGAGTTGATAATTGAGGATGCTGGAAAGCCCGGATTTGGGACACTGGAGATTAGAAGTGTTAATGCAGCAAGTGCACCCCTCTCACTGCCTGCTCCCATGTTTGGATGCCAAAAAAAACCCATCCAATTAACGTGTGTGTGTGTGTGTGTGTGTGTGTGTGTGTGTGTGTGTGTGTGTGTGTGTGTGGAAAGCTGCCACACTAAGAATAGTCAAGAATCCTCTGAAACCTTTTTTTAAAATCCCCCTACTGTCTATTTGTGTCCCCCATTGTTGTGTTTTAAGACCACGCAGAGTCTCCACACTCACTTCAACTCACATGACTGCTATGAGTTAGGCAACATTTACTCATATAGGAGAGATATAGGGGGGGGCTTTACAGTAACAAAGGGGTGGTTGTAACAGCACCAGTCTCAGCAAGAAGGGATGACCTCAGGGTCATGTCATACCTTTTGATCACTTTCTTTCTTACCATGCATGTAGCCTATAATTTCATATGTGTGTTTTGGCGTGTGCAGACAGCCAGAACGCTGATTCTCAGGTATGAAAGTAAGTGTATATTTTGATAAGTACTGATACTGCTGAAGTTGGTAATATATAACTTGCAGGAGTCTCTTAAGGCTCTTTCCCACCGGCCAAAAAACCACCAACATCCACTAACATCTGGCTTTGTCTTTAGTGGCAAAGGTTACAATCGGCATTCATATCCGGGACAAATGACTCTGCCGTGGTCACGGGTATTTATCTGCTCCAGCTGTGACGGGCGCGATGTGATGACGCCGGTCGCCTCCGTCGGGTTTCTAGGAAAAGTTTAGCCAGAAATGACGTCTGTGCATCGGTCAAAATTAGTCTGCAATAGAACAGAGATACTGAATGAGTAACAGCTATAAATATATATAAAGGGTAGCTCAAATCAGGCATTCTGATTGGTTCATAGCCGGGATAGTATATTAACCATATACAATATCTATGATTCAAATTCCCTTGCACAACAAAAAAAAACAGACTAATGAACTGAGAGCTGGTGCCACGGAGGGAAGCAGTTCATCTACACACACACACACACACACACACACACACACACAACTACACAAAGCCAGGTTATATCGGCAAAGTATCCCTTACGCAGCTCTTTACGACTGGGAACTAATTGTCTCTGCTCTCTTCATTATCTTTCATTATCTCTGCTTTCGTCATTTCACCTCGCAGAACACGGGAGTTGTTGCTCTACAGCTGCCTCCATCGGTTAGTTTGTGTCACTGTGTGCCTTTCTTTAGCGATAAGC
This sequence comes from Etheostoma nigrum, assembly GCA_029931835.1. Lineage (NCBI taxonomy): Eukaryota > Metazoa > Chordata > Actinopteri > Perciformes > Percidae > Etheostoma > Etheostoma nigrum. The sequence goes on from CM057257.1 coordinate 3,505,516, forward strand.
AGCAGAAATATCCTGTGCTAGCTGCTAGTGAAGGCTAGTGCTGGGTTTCCACAGGCAGCTCCGCTGTATCTGTGACGTGCAGCGGATACCAAGCAAATCTGTGTCCCAACAACACGATGCTGACGGTGTACACGTTTCACAGAACATTTTTTTGTTGGTGTTTATATGTGTTTATATCAGTTTCTACAGTATCTGGCCTATCACACGCTTACTCCCTTAGAAAGTTGTTTGGTTTAGTTCAAATTGTTAAACTGTTACGTATTGCTAGCAACTGTAGCTGCTACAATGCTGCTAGTAGCATACTGAAACATATAAAAACTGCCTGAGCAACCCTCTGCCAAGCTAGCTGTTAGCTGAAGTCATACAGAGACGTACCATGAAGTCGGCTGCAGGAAAATACAAAATTTTTAATATAGCATGTGTCTGTATTGGCGTATTTCTCTCCAACTAATCAGCAGTCTGCAGGTTTCGCTTGCAACCTCGACTGATGTAGTACTACAAAAAGTACCTGTTAGCAGGTACCAGGGACTTTTTTTCCGTAATGGAAAACCAAAAAAGGCGAGTAGAGTTGAGGCGAGTCGAGTAGCTTGAAACAAAAATGCTTAATTAATGTACAATTACTTCAAAACTGTGCTTAAGTAATGCTACTTTATACTTTGCTACATCTCAGGGGAAAATATACTTTTTACTCCACTACTACTTATCAGCTGTAGTTTGTAGTTATGTTGAATATTTAGTAAAACATATTCATACCAAAACATAATCAACTACTAAAACTTGTATAATCGTTCAGTGAAAAATATAGTTTGAAATTAATTCCTTAAATAGACCTGGATGAATATTTCAACCTGCTTTCAGTGAACATCAACTTGTTACTATTGTAATATTTATATTTTTATTAGTCAGAGGTGGAGTCTGCAATTCTCGACAAAGATTGCTGATATTTTGAACTCAACGCCCAATCAAATACAACCCCTCCCCATCAGTCGGAGCTTTTATCAGATCTGCATCTAGTGCACAAGCAAATGCCCCTCTGGGGACGTATAAAAATCAGCTTGCCTTTACTGTCTCTCTCGCTCCCACTGCAGTACTCCTTACATTCGGCCTCATACTTCCTATTGACATTTTGCAGGTGAACCATGCACACCTCTACAGGGCTGCTGCAACACATACTGTCACATACTGACACTCAATGGATATGACAGAAAAACACAAAAAGAAGCAATATTCAGCTGCAAGAAATAGCCACACTGCTTCACTGTTTTTAATAGAGACCTAAATAGTTCTCTATTTGTAGAGCTGCAAAGATGAATTGCTTAGTTGGCAACTTTTAAATTAATCACCAACTATTTCGATAATTGATTTCTTTTTTTGAGTTATTTTTACGGAAGAAGAGTAAAAGTTCTCTGATTCGGGATTCTAAAATGTGAATATTTTGTAGTTTCTCCTCTCCTCTGTTACAGTAAACTGAATATCTTTTGAGTTGTAGACAAAACAAGACATTTGAGGACGTCACCTCGGGATTTGGGAAGCACTGATCCGCATATTTCACCATCTTTTGACATTTTAGAGACCAAATGAGAAAATAAGGGACAGTGAAAATAATCGATAGTTGCAGCCCTAGTAATTAGTATGATGAAGAAATAAAGAGTCAAAAATAGATTTAAAACAAGTATCGGATCAGAACGCTTGGTCAGGACATCCATAAGTCTAAGAAAGTCTCCCATTGACAAGCTCAGTGCAGCGGGTTTATGTGAAGGCATCAAAGACATTCATAAATCATACTATGATATTATGTTCTAAATCTCATCTGAATGATATACGTCATAACAGGGAATAATGTGCATGTAAAGATGCATGTAGATGAAATATTATAATGAAAGGATCCGTCCCCTCAATGGAGACGCAGCCTGGAAATAGACCGTCATTGAGAACATTTTTGATGTACAAATTAATGTAATTTGAAGGGTAATTTAGATATTTTTTTTCCAGCCTGCATCCTATTTCCCCACGCGTTGGTGTCTAAGGGATTAACGTGAACAACAACCTTTGAAATTGTTCCAACTGGAGTAGACTATAACTGGAGGTGGAAGGGGGGGTGGAGGGTTGCACGCTTTGCCTGAAACGACAGCTGATAGCAAAGGGAGAAACAGATTTAAAGCAGGGTTGTGACTCTGTGATTGGCTCTTGAAATTAATGTCAAAGAATTTGTGTAAAATACAGACTTCACTTCTCCTGTGTGAATAATTTCTAAATCAAAGAATGTCCCCCAGTTACTGTATATTAGTCCTGTGTGAATAGGGCTTCAATTGCATATTCCTCCCATGTTGCAGAATTAGGTTTTATAAGTTATTTTTATTAATATAAATGGAAATATGTATTTGCAGCTCTTAGCTTCCCCTTAACCAACCAAAAAAACAAAATGCTGCTCACACATCAATGCATCAGTGTTAATAATCCTTAAAAACAAATCTAACTCTATGAAAGGCATTTGTTGTTAATGTTACATGTACTTTTAGTTCAGTATTTCTTTGAAGGCATGACTTCTACTTCTAATGAGTATTTCTCCATTGTTGTATTCCTACTTTTACTCATTAAAGATGCAAGTACTAGTAGTAGAAATCAACGCCCCGCTGATTGAATACAGGCTTGTTTCATCCTGTTGTCGGTCAGTTGTTGAGCTTTAATTACTAGTTCAGTAGGTTACTGTACTCTGATACCTGCCCAGGATTTACTGAGCGTGAAAGAGACACAGCCACCCATCAGGGGCAGTTCTTTAAAATCTGGGGCAGTCTAGCGTTTTACATGATGTGACACACACACACACACACACACACACACACACACACACACACACGCACACACTCACACACTCACTCACTCACTCACTCACTCACAGTGTTGGTATTTCCCATTTCACGCTGCTATAACCATGAGTTATGAATGTGCTTTTCCCACTCAAGAGTGACACATTTAATGACACAAATACATTTGTTTCATTGAAAGGAACTTTTTATTTATGTTCTGTCTGAAAAAAACTAAAAAAACAAGCTGTTTCTGTTACTGTTTCAGATGTTGCATTATTGAAAGGAATGTTTTATTCAAGAAGGAAATGAAACATTGGCGTTATGGGTAATAGTAGCCGCCCTCCCGTGTCTGTACCCAGCTACACCAGTGTGTAACCTAGTTTTGGGGTCAACCGGAGAGGCCAAAAGAATAAATAAATGATGAAATGTAAAGGTCTATTCTGCCTGTCATACAGTAATTGCCACTAACGGGTGCTGCCTGTGTGCCAGCAGTGATCAGCAGCGGTTTCCAGATGCAACATGCAGCACAATGCACACATTCACTGGGTGCTTTTTTTTTTTTGGGAAGCTTTCCAGCTTTCACAAGAAATGTTGAGATTAAAATGTGTGGATGAAATATGAATCCACTGTGCTGGCATTTTACGGTCACGTGCCACCGGCTACAGAGTCTGTATCAGCGGTCTGTTCAGGGGCCGGGGTACACGGGTTTAGCCAACAAAAAGTGAGCGTCGTGCGGCAACGAAGGTTGGTTTATGCATCAAAACAAATAGTTTAAATTAGAGATGTTCACTTTTGATAGTGCCTAAAATGCAGGTATCGGTATCTGGAAGTACTAGAGTTCATACGCCGATCCGATATCACGTAATAAAGCCCTAAAGAAAATCTACGTTAAAGTAGTTTATTTATGTTCTTTTTCCATTATGACTGGCTGTCAAACTGGATAATAAAAGAAAGTTCTGTGGTGTTCATTGAGAGTTTAACCTGAGTCACACCGACAACAAAGATAGAAATCATATCCCATATATACAGGGATAGTAGTATGCAGTTGTTAAAACATTATAAAGTATATGACACACTGGTATCGGATCAGTACTCATATCGGCCGATACGCAAATTCATGTTCAATTCAATTGTTATCGGGAAGCAAAAAATGGTATTGGCCCATCTCTAGTTTAAATTTATGAAAAAGATTGTGGTTTGGGTTAAAGGGAACACACACGTTTCCTGGGTAAAGATCTTGTGTTCTCCCCGCTCCCCCTGCTTGAAATCCCCTTGTTTTATAGCACACCCATCCACCCCAACCGCCTCTATAAGTGGTCCACAGCACTCTTCTGCAGCTGGTTCATGTGAGCAGCTTGTATTTTTCTACTAACCTCTTTACATTCTGGGAATGAAAATAGAGCATGGGGAAATGTGCAAAAGCACGCTGCTGCTTGTGCCAACTGAGACCCAGCAGATACATGCCCATAACCCCTCCTGAGCTGCCTATAGTTTTATAATTATTTTATTAATTATTTACATCCGCACACATGTAAAGTAGGCTAACTGCAACCATGCATACATACACCATGCACAGACACAAAATATTTAGAATAAGCATTATATCCCTCCATGAAGACAACTTCACAGCCTTTATATTTTATTAAAACCTTGTATGTGTAAACATGAAAGAGTGTTGACATGATTACAGGGTACAAAGTGCTCCGAATTAAGCGAGAGGAGTGGTTAATACATGCATCATGCAGCCCAGGGGCACAGACGATCTTTCAGCAGGATTCAACTTCATCGAATTAGGAATACAAGGCAAAGAAATAGCTGTGTCAAACGCTGTGTTATGGCAATATCTGACTACTTGATTTGTCATTCATTTTAATTCTCTGTTCGCAGGTGTGTGCCATCCTCAGCCTCCTGCCCTCAGGTTCTTCGGCAGATCTGACATGTGAAGCTCTTCTCGTGCTTTCAGGAAATGTCTCACGTAAGTCAGCGTTTACAACATCAGCCACTGGTACAAGCTTTTAAAAGGCAGGAGCATCCCGAGTGTTTCGGGTCGCGCCACTGTTACTACACTGGCGATTGAATTGATTTTCAATCTTTCCTATTTCATAAGCACTACTGTAAATGCCAAACCCTTGTCTTTAATCACAACCTTGTCCTTGTGTTTATTGGCAAAATGCCTTCTCTTCTTCTTCCGTCTCCATGTAATCACTTCAAATCGCAGCACTCACTCAGAGAACACACACAAACATGCACAAATTCACAAGAATAATATTTTATTCGCCTCCGAGTTAAGTACTCGCAAAGATATCCCAGGTAGCTCAAACAGATAATATGAAGGCTGTTTGTGCTGTGTGTGTGTGTGTGTGTGTGTGTGTGTGTGTGATTATGCTGTCACATCTTTATTGAAAGGTGTGTGTGGGAATAAATAAATATTACAAAGTGTAGGGGTGTAACTCATGACTTAATCAGTTAATTAGTTATCCAATAAAATGTCAAGGATAAAGTAAAAAAAGGCCAATAGAGAGCCCAAAGTCACGCCCTTCTACTTCTGGTCCATGGGACCTATTTTAGGAAAAAATATGAAAGGGAGTCAATGGTAGATAATAATTATTTTCGGTCTGGTTCGAATTGTGCCATGTATTCACAAATGATGTGTGTAAATTTAAAAGATACTTTTACATGTGAAGAGATAAACGATTTGACGTAAAGAAGTTAAACAACATTAGGTTTTGTGTTATGTCTTTTCCACCAAGGCTAACCAGGTGTTGGTTCTGGTTCTGGTTCTGGTGCTGGTGCCAGTTCGGTGCTGGTTCTACTCGACCAGTTATCGAAGAACCAGCTGGATCTTCCCCAGCCTGAGAACCAGCAGACCGTTGGTGTCCTCCCCAGACCACGGTGGTTCTGGTTTCCTCCACAGACCACGGTGGTTCTGGTTTCCTCCACAGACCACGGTGGTTCTGGTTTCCTCCACAGACCACGGTGGTTCTGGTTTCCTCCACAGACCACGGTGGTTCTGGTGTCCTCCACAGACCACGGTGGTTCTGGTGTCCTCCCCAGACCACGGTGGTTCTGGTTTCCTCCACAGACCACGGTGGTTCTGGTGTCCTCCACAGACCACGGTGGTTCTGGTGTCCTCCACAGACCACGGTGGTTCTGATTTCCTCCCCAGACCACGGTGGTTCTGGTTTCCCATCCATGTCCGAAGCTAACATTAACAGCTCTCTATGGTTAACAGCTGACCGGTGTTTTAAAAATGGCGGCCAGACGTTTTTGTTTTCTAACTTCATGATAACCCCGCCCCCACAGCACCTGACGTATCCGGTTCTTCTCTCAGGACCAGCGCTAAGGTGGTGCTGAGTTGGAACCTGTTTTCTTGGTCCAGAGCCAGGTTTATTTGTGTGGAAAACCGGTTCAATATTTGGCCCTGACCCCGAACCAGCACCAGAACTGCCTTGGTGGAAAAGACATATGTGAGATCGCTTAGTGAACTACATCTCTCGTCTCAAACAATATTAAGAAATACGCCTGTGTCCTTGTCGAGCTTTATCGTCTTCTTCTAAGACAAAGACAGAAGTATCAAAAGAGGTGAAAACCATTAGAAATCGGGTCATGTCGAGAGCTGCAGCTACTCGAAGTGAAAATGTGACGTCAGGGAAGCGACTTGGACTTGTAGTCTATCTAATTATGTATTTTCCCATCGCATTTTACTTATCTATCTCCTAACAAACTGTGACATTCTTGACATGTAAAATCTTTTTTTTTGAAAAACATCATATGTGTAATCCAAGGCACAAGTCAATCGGGACCAGAAAATAGTTTTAGTTAAAATAGTAATAGTTTTTCTTTCGCCATTGACCACCGGTCATTTTTTTCTCGAAGACAGGTCCCACGGAGGCAAACGGATTCGGCTCTCTATTACAGTTTTTCCGAGCCTTATGTGCTGCGTTCGACAGTTAAAACCACCAAATATTTAGTGTATATTACTATAAAATTCTCACATTGCAAAGATAATTGCATTATTTAAATAGATTGATCTCTTGAGCTGATTTTAAAAAACTTTAAGTTGTTTCAGTTCCAGTCGAGGATCATAAGTTGACACTGAATTAGAAGAAGATTCGTGTACTTCCTTGGTCAAATATTTACTGATTCACTGAGTAAATATTCACAGTATCTCCCGGATACGGGCGCTGCCGTTTTGCAATTTAGGAGCCAGAGCCTGCGCAGTAGTGATCAGGCGGTGGAACCGGGGTATCAAAGTCCCGCCCATACACCCGCTCGACCAATAGCGAGTCAATCACAGCTGTCAATCATGACGTTTCACCCCGTTTTTATTAAACACTTAAACAACAATAACCATGATAAGAACTACCTAAAATGACAGAAACCGTCTTTGGAAGAAATGTATTTGATGTGTACTTTGACTTTTTAGTTCGGCCCATATTCCATCCGCTAACATGGGGGAGGCGGGATTTAGGAGTTATACTGCAGCCAGCCACCAGGGGGCGATCCAGATGTTTTTTCACTTATTTAGTCTCTAAACCCCTAACAGTCATTAATTCACTTATCAAGAAAACATATTTATATGAATGCATTTAAGCAAACAACCAATGTTGCCATTTTATTTGTGAAGACCATTTATAAAACTACTCTTTTTTTTATTTTATATTCGTCATTCATTAATTTCTCACTATAAACAGTATTGTAATAACAAGGTTCAGAGTGAGCCGTCAACTTTGCCCCCGCAGAACAACCTTATTTCCGGCTAAATCTTCTTGAGTTATTGCAGAAATAATAGCCTGACCCTCAGGGCACGTCCACATTCATATTTGCTGCTGCTGTCCTATTATTGCTCCGGGCAAGGTCCGTCACCAGTGTTTACCGTTGCCCTCTAATCATCAACCTTTGTAGCTGTTAAGCTGAATTTAATGAGAATTTCAAAGCCCTTCTTCCAAAGTGTGCAAACAGAGATTGAGGTTTATTGATGAAACTCTCCCTCTGGATTGCAGTACAGTCGCTGGCCTCCTCCTGGAACCATACCCTGAGCAACGCCACCGGCCAGTGGAGCGGTGAGTCTGACACGTTGCTCTTCTCCATCATGTGTATAACTGACTTCAACTGGTACAAAAGCAGATCTGATGTGGAATATCACACAAGGGAGACAAGTTAGATCTCAGATTATAAGGACTAACATCAAAGACTTAAAACAATGCTGGAAATAGATGTTGGCGACGCACCACAAGAGACGACGCTCAGGAATAATCATTAAATCCTGTGCACACAAAACAGCTTATTCAGCTCCACGACTGATTGCCAACATCATCGGAGCATTGCCAGAGTTTGTACCATGGCTATATGTAGTCCTGAGCCATGACAGGAATGTACAGTACGGCCTGTGTTTGACAGTTGTGTCCTTGCGCTTTAGGCCCGGGACTCTCCTGCGACACCTCCATCGATGGTATCGGCACCTGCTGGCCCAGGAGCAGCGCCGGCCAGATGGTGTCGCGACCCTGTCCCGAGATGTTCTACGGCGTCAGATACAACACCACCAGTAAGTCCTCGCTGTCAGCTCCTGCCATGCCAGCCAAAGACAAGAAAACAATAGATTAAAAGCCAGATTTAATTTGATTTCACCCTCCTTCCTCTCGTACGTGTCTTTGCCGTGGGCAAATCCTGTTTACATAATTGTGTATACAGAAATTAGCATGAGCATACAAATTGGCAAGAGACACAGAAGAGTGTAATAACATTTGTGCACAAAGTAGGACGGCTGCAGATAATACAGCATTAGGAATCTAAAAGAGAGGAGCGTGCTGCAATGAAGACAAGACAAGTGGTGCACCCGCTGTGAGAAAGAAAGATGTGATAATGTTACAAAAAGAAGCTTCTGAGATGCTTAAGCCTGTTTAAACACGAGATAAATGTCTTAACTAGTGTTTTGTTCTTAATTTTGGCAGTCACTGCCAGTCAAAATGTCTTTTTGAAATGTGATCTGGGTCATATAGAATCAAATTATCCGCCCCATTTTTATGAGCACATGCACAAATGCACAGGAATAATCTTTTTGTTCTTTGCCTCCTGGTTTATTATTCACAAAGTTGTCCCAGGAGGGAGCTCTGAACAGAGACTAGGAACGCTGTCCGTGCTGGGTTCTTATGCTGTCCCGTCTGTACTTCTGTTGAATACCAACCGAAATGTGTATGTGTGAAAAAATAATTAAAAGTGTAAAGTAGGGTTGCAAGTAGTCTCGCTTTGCCAGACCTTCCTCCACAGCGCTGCGGAGGAGGGTCTGGCTAGTCCACACAGCATTCCTGGATGGGAGAAAAACCTGCTCTGGTTTATCTGCATTTCTTTAAACAAATCACTCGGTGGTAAACGACAAGCAGAGCTGCTAAATCGCCTCGGGAAGGAACTTGTTTTGGTGGAACATGTGTAAGGTCAAAGGTTGTTTTAGTCGTCAAACAGAAAACTGAGATTGGAGTCTAGCTAGCTGTCTGGATTTACCCTGCAGAGATCTGAGGACCAGGTAACCATAGTCCTCAGATTGGACAGATAGTCTAGCTAGCTGTCTGGATTTACCCTGCAGAGATCTGAGGACTAGGTAACCATAGTCCTCAGATTGGACAGATAGTCTAGCTAGCTGTCTGGATTTACCCTGCAGAGATCTGAGGACCAGGTAACCATAGTCCTCAGATTGGACAGATAGTCTAGCTAGCTGTCTGGATTTACCCTGCAGAGACCTGAGGACCAGGTAACCATAGTCCTCAAATTGGACAGATAGTCTAGCTAGCTGTCTGGATTTACCCTGCAGAGATCTGAGGACCAGGTAACCATAGTCCTCAGATTGGACAGATAGTCTAGCTAGCTGTCTGGATTTACCCTGCAGAGATCTGAGGACCAGGTAACCATAGTCCTCAGATTGGACAGATGGTCTAGCTAGCTGTCTGGATGTACCCTGCAGAGACCTGAGGACCAGGTAACCATAGTCCTCAGATTGGACAGATAGTCTAGGTTAGCTGTCTGGATTTACCCTGCAGAGATCTGAGGACCAGGTAACCATAGTCCTCAGATTGGACAGATAGTCTAGCTAGCTGTCTGGAATTACCCTGCAGAGATCTGAGGACCAGGTAACCAGAGTCCTCAGAAATCAGCCGCAGGTTAGAATTATGACACAAAGACTAAGATGCAAATAATGAGTAATCCAGGTGTCTTCAATTTTTTTTTAGATACAACTAAGCTAAAGTTCACCTCCTGGGCACTACTAAGGTGCTCTTGAGCAAGGCACTGAACCCCCAACTGCTCGGGGCGCCTTCCCATGGGCAGCCCCCCAACTCTGACATCTCTCCATTTAGTCCATGTATAGATACCGAGCATTTGTGTAAATCAGGCCTGTGTGTAATAACAACAACGTGTACAGTGTAATTATCTTTGTGGAAACTGCATGGCTGTACCATAGTGGCTACCTCACTAAGCTTATCTTCAATGTGTACATTTTTTTTCTTTCACAAATAGGCCATTTTAACAAATCTGGTACTATGTTGGACTCATATTAATGGATATTTTTAAATTTAAAAAAAAATATGTGTGGGACGTTTTTTTGAAACATAATTTGGCGGCCCCCCTTGCACTTGCTCTGTGGGCCCCTTAGGGGTCACGGACCCCTGCTGAATATCTCTGGACTCTGGAAAAATGCCCATAACAGTTAATCAGAGGCCAAAGTGTTCAAAAGCCCAAATATTCAGTGTGAACGATGTAAAACAGAGAGAAAGGCAACAGATTCTCACACTAGAAACCTATTTGGATTATTTTAATAATAGCAATCCACTGAAGACAAGAAAGAAAGATGTGATAATGTTACAAAAAGAAGCTTCTGAGATGCTTAAGCCTGTTAAAACACAAGATAAATGTCTTTACTAGTGTTTGTTTTTAATTTTGGCAGTCACTGCCAGTCAAAAAGTCTTTTTGAAACGTAATCTGGGTCATATAGAATCAAATTATCTGACTCATTTGGTGTTTCTCTGTAGATATTTTAGAAATCAGATTTGTGTGAAAGTAAGAAAGTAGTCCAGGTTTCTGCTCTGGGGCCGAACTCTTCCTGAACTCCCCTGCACCGCCGATTCTTCTAAGGTCAAAACTTCAAGTACAACTGAAATCAAATCTCTGCGGCAAAACAGATATCAGTTTCGTCTGGGGATCTCTTTTGAAAGGAAATCTGTTCTCAAAAGGGTGAATTGAATATTTCTCTGGCCAGTGCACTACTTTGAGTCACACTAAAATATCAATCAAAATGTCAACTATCATGGATTGTCATGAAGTTTTGTGTCCACATTCATGCTCCTACTGACTGCTGGTGGAGGTCCGGAGCCAGAACCTTGTGGGGGGGGGGGGGGGGGGGGTCTGCGGGCATGCTCCATTTTGATGGCTATGCGCTATTTTTCAAGCCATTTCATAATAGAATGCCTAAAAATCTGCACATCATTTGGGGAAAAAACATGAAAGTTGTCAAGGAAAAGAATCATCCTGTAGAGCCGACATGCTGTTTTATATCTGATGTCCTCCAATCGTCTTCTTCATTGTGAAACCATGCAGAACACAACAAATGTTAAGGATGACTCATTTTCACTCCTGCCACCTAAAATCGCCTAATGTTTCTATTTTTAAGTTGCATGGCGTAGGCAGAATAGGAATTTGGCGTAAACAGCTTTACTCATCTTGAAAAGTATTTTATTTGTCTTCCGTTAACCATGAACTTGTCCTTCCAGGTCAAAATGGATTTTTTTTTTGTGTGTGTGCTTTTACGATGTTTTTTGTCATTTTTTTCTGATTTATTTGTCACTTTTTCCAGCTTTTGCCGCTTTTTTTAAAACCTGAGCTGGTTTAATGACAAGTTTTACACTTATTCTTGGAATTCATGGTCAACAAACCTCATTTGTATCAAATTATACATACGTTTTTAGTTAAAAAGGCAGAAATTATGAATTATTTTGACTAATAGTTAAGATCTGAGGATGTTGAGTGGATCTCAGATGGGTAGATGTCAAAGTTTAGTCCGGATACTGTTTTGAAAAATAATTCAAATGCTGCTAAGATTAAATAAAACACCCAAACAATTCAATGAAAGTAATCATTAATTTTACCTGAAGAATGTTATGTGGAATCATCAATGTTGTTTTGGGGCAATTTGGTTGAAAGAAATCTAATATTTCTGATATAAAACACTTTGAAACGGGTCAGTTTGACCCGAGGACAACACAAGGGTTAAACTAAATTGGAGTAGAGATTACAGAATCAATTGGCAATATTTCCCCAAGAACAGAACTTTTGCTCTATTTATAGTGGGTCCAGTCAGAGAGACTGAGGGGAAAAGACGCAAAGTTGAAGTTATTTTAAAACTCTCAAAGATTCGGGGCGCCTCAATAAAATGAGCAGATGTTAATTTGCTCTAAAATGGTGAACATATTATGCCTGCTAAGCAGGGCTGTAGTACTCGAGTCCGGTCTTGGACTCAAATCCTGGTCTCGGACTAGTCTTGGACTCGACAAAGGTGGTCTTGACTACAGCCCTACTGCTAAGCATCAGCATGTTGGTGTTGTTGTTGTGAGCATATTAGCATGCTGACGTTCAGTTTAAAGCACGGCTGTGAAAGAACACAGCACAAATAGTTTTGGCAAAAAGGGATTTTTTTGATGCTACCCTTCTGGCCAAGATAGGAAGCAATGACAAAGTTTTGATATCATAAAGCACAATATGATGTCTTCACAGGTCTCGTTTCAGCTGATGGACAATTTCAAAACCCAACGATATTCAGTTTACTATTTTCATAACAAAGGAAATAATTTAATTATCAAGACTGGACAGAAACCACTGAAGTTACTGATTTAAGTCAGTCAGTCTCTCTGATTGCCTTGAAACCCTCCACATTGGCATATTTATGAGTGAAATATTATCATAATACAAAGATGATTCGTCAATGTTATTCATAAGACAGATTTGATGTCGCCAGTTTATCTTCAGTCTGGGAGTCTCCGCTGCCCGCTCTGTCCCCAGAGACATCCTGTGCCTTTTCACAAGGACAGACGATGGCTCCATGGTTATCTTGTGGGAACGCAACCAGTATAATATGATTTATGCAAACAGTTTTAACATTAATGAAGACAGTAGAATGCAACTCATAATTTTTCTAACAGAAAAGTACCCTCCTCTCATTAAAATTCAGAAAAGACATAAGATGAGCCTTCATTGTCTCCTGTCGCAGAAATTCGTCTTGGGCAGTCAAGAAAACAAAAATGGCGACGCATCGTACATAATTACGTAATAAACATACAGTAAATATGCATAAAGCATAATCATACATTATCTCATCCAGTGCATTCAATGACCATGTGATAAACCTCACACAAGACCCCGCTACGCTCCCCCACACTCACAGAAGAGGAGAAGAGACCCCACTGCACCTCCTTCCCCTCCTATTGCACTTAATTATTCCCAGACTATATTTCCTTATATTATAACAACTTATATATTTCACAATTCCCAAATGCACAACGCTGTATCAAATTAAAAAACATATTGCACCACTGCCCTACCAGATATTGCACTTCCTACAACCACAATGGTGAGTACAACAAATATTATCTATGCTTAAGTCTCTATACATGGCGTCCCACTCCCGGCATTGTTCCATTGCCGCCTGAAATTCCCCCGAATGTCCCTCATTTTTGATGGTGTCCGTCCCCTTCCTCTTTCTTTGTGTTGGCGTTCTAACCTCCGGTGGGTTTCTGAGGACTATGGTTACCTGGTCCTCAGATCTCTGCAGGGTAAATCCAGACAGCTAGCTAGACTATCTGTCCAATCTGAGGACTATGGTTACCTGGTCCTCAGATCTCTGCAGGGTAAATCCAGACAGCTAGCTAGACTATCTGTCCAATCTGAGGACTATGGTTACCTGGTCCTCAGATCTCTGCAGGGTAAATCCAGACAGCTAGCTAGACTATCTGTCCAATCTGAGGACTATGGTTACCTGGTCCTCAGATCTCTGCAGGGTAAATCCAGACAGCTAGCTAGACTATCTGTCCAATCTGAGGACTATGGTTACCTGGTCCTCAGATCTCTGCAGGGTAAATCCAGACAGCTAGCTAGACTATCTGTCCAATCTGAGGACTATGGTTACCTAGTCCTCAGGTCTCCACAGGGTAAATCCAGACAGCTAGCTAGACTATCTGTCCAATCTGAGGACTATGGTTACCTGGTCCTCAGGTCTCCACAGGGTAAATCCAGACAGCTAGCTAGACTATCTGTCCAATCTGAGGACTATGGTTACCTAGTCCTCAGGTCTCCACAGGGTAAATCCAGACAGCTAGCTAGACTATCTGTCCAATCTGAGGACTATGGTTACCTGGTCCTCAGATCTCTGCAGGGTAAATCCAGACAGCTAGCTAGACTATCTGTCCAATCTGAGGACTATGGTTACCTAGTCCTCAGGTCTCCACAGGGTAAATCCAGACAGCTAGCTAGACTATCTGTCCAATCTGAGGACTATGGTTACCTGGTCCTCAGGTCTCCACAGGGTAAATCCAGACAGCTAGCTAGACTATCTGTCCAATCTGAGGACTATGGTTACCTGGTCCTCAGATCTCTGCAGGGTAAATCCAGACAGCTAGCTAGACTATCTGTCCAATCGGAGTTTTCTGTTGCACGACTGAAACTACTTTTAAACGTACACACGTTCCACCAAAACAAGTTCCTTCACGAGCCGATCTTGCAGAGGCACCGGGGCTCCGCCCGGCTCTTAGCACCGCCCAAGACGATTGGGGACTAGCCAGGCTTTCCTCCGCAGCGCTGTGGAGGAAGGTCTGGACCCCCTATGCCTAAACTCAACACCCGCCCACACACATCTTATCTCCTATTATTCAGATACAGCTCGTTACTTGTCCTGTGACCCATTTGAGTGCCAGATGATTCAGAATTTCAGCTCCATTGCCTCTGCAAACCTTTCACCATTGTTTTATTGCAAACTTTATGGCCACAATGCCAGCTTGGATCCATTTCTGATGTTGACTTTGAGACATCCTGTACCCATCCTGTTTTAGCTGCTCCTGAAAAAAACGCAACTGTAAAAACCCAATTTTTGACATAATAATAAGGATACCATCCACATTACTAAAGGAGTTTGATGTCTTGGGAGGAATTAAATCGGGCAGCATCATTGTCAGGTCTCCGTCTTCTTAAATAACACCTTAACCTTTTCCTGATCTCATTATTATGAGATAGAAAGTCCGAATTATGACTTACAGATGCCATTCTTACGAGATATGGTTTTCTTTCTTGGGTGAGAACAATGTGTATTTGTCCAAAAGAATCAAATCACATTTCTCCAGCTGAAACAAAAGGTTTTTTTTTTCCTTTAAAAATAATGGACGGGATTAATTATTTATCATAATAGCTGCAGATTAATAATTAAACCTGTCGATTCACAAATGTATTAGACTCATTGTTTCGGCTGGTTTCACGGCAGTTTGTGAAATGGTGACGTTAGTTTTTGTCAACAAGGACACGATTTTCTCGTTTATTTCGTGGTGGTCACCACAAAATGGGAACGTGACCAATTCTCGAACTGCCATGCCTGTTCTGGGGGACAACATCAGTCGGCGAGACATGATCCGCGGCCTCTGGGGGACGCAACAACGGGGAAATGAAACGCCAAACGCCGGCAACAATAACAATACGGATTTAAACTAGGACTTTAAGCACAGGGTTTAACATTTTACGTTGGTCTCTACAAAAATAAGGAAGAACTTAATTTGTGTAAATCGTAAGATTCGTGTTTAATTCATATTTTTTCAGGAATGACTTATGTAATCCAAGTACAAACATAATTTTCACAAACATGAAATAAAGAGGTTTAAATGGAAGTGATTGTGATCAAACATGGATTCGTAGTCTGTGACGTGTATTCTCTCCTGTCACTGAGGCACTCTGAAGGTAACACAAACAGCACAGGAAACACAATCGGGTACATTTCCGAGGTGGAAACAGTCGTGAACCCCCACGGGATCCTGGCATTACAGCGAAGGTCAACAGTGAGGAAAAGGTTTCAGGATACAAGATGATGACTCCATGAAGATTTACTGTCCACCACTTTGGTCCGCACTGAAATATCTCAACCGCTACAAGATGGATGACTCATGTCAGAGCTGACTCAATTACAGGCTAAAGTGACTCGATAAGAAGGAGATTGTTGCATAATAACAGATGCATCATCTTTAACATACAGTATGTTAGTTTCTGCTGCTGGGGGTCATTCAAAACAATTACAAAAGACGCACATTGATGACGTTGTGAAGTAGCGTGGGAACATAGTACTTGTTTGTTAAAGGTGCTCCATGAGTTCCTGCACGGGCACTTCTGTTGTCAATTTCAAACAAAACAGGGCAAGCTCGCCCCTCCCCCCATGTTTCCGTAACTGTCATGACTAACTGACTAACTGTCACTGATCCGCACCCCTCCCCCAACCACCTTGTCGGTGATTAGCTGGACTGGTTTGTTGTATTTTGGAGCACAGGCTCCCGAGACCGGGCTTTTCCACAGTGTATTCAGGGGGCAGGCAGCTAGCGGATCAAGGAGAGATTCATTTCAATTTAATTCAATTTTATTTATATAGCGCCAAATCACAGCAACAGTCATCCCACTGCACTTTTCATATGAGATGCCTACCGTTTGAGACAAAAATTAAATTGCTCTGAAACCATGCAGGAACTCATAGTGCACTTTTAGAGCTCTAGTGCACGACTATTTTATATTAATAACTCCAGTAGACTAGGCTATTTTATTCACTTTAAACAGTGGATGGATATTATTTTCTCTAATACAGATACACCTGTGTCATTTAACAGTAGTTCATTATAAAGTAGTCAAAAAATGTTGATTTTTATTTTATTTTTTTTACATGAATCCTCTTTGTCAGTGTTTATAACGTTACCCAGCTTTTTTGATAGCTTGTTTAATAGCTTGTTTGATAGTTATTAGCTATCGTGCTAATTCCACCCAACATGCTTTCACTGGTTACAGAAGTAGCTCAGTCCGTAGGGAGTTGGGTTGGGAACCAGAGGGTCTCTGGTTCACGTTCCTGTACGAACCAATGTATGGCGGTGGACCGGTAGGTGGGTAGATGCTCTCCAAACCCCCCCAACTGCTCAGTAACCATGTTAAAGAGGGTTCACTGTCTGAAGTCGGTTGCCATCGTCATGGGGCATCGGTCAGATTGCATGAGCTGAGCCACAGAGAAGTTGTGTCCATTCAACAGAAGTTGTATTTAATAAAACTGAATGAGGCAAATTATGAATAACAGAACAAATACAGACACACATGGGTCGGAGAATCAGCTGCCGCCCCATGTGAAGGTGTGGAAAAGACTGACTGAGGAGGAGTGCAGTGTTTAATTAAGGAGTGTTTAAGTGGATGTGATCCGAGCCTATAAGCAGCAGTGGTGATGCTTTGTTAATGGATGGTAATGGTATGCCTTGGAGATGCTTGTATTTCCTTTGAAGAGAAATCACAGGGTAGGAGTGATCCCAGAGTGCTAATTGGCTGTTCAGCAGTCGCATCCCACTCACAATCAAAAAAGAGTATACTTATACAATTATTTTTAAAAAATAGCCGGCTTGCTTACTTGGAGGATCAGTTCAGCATCATCTGTATTAGAGAGAAGATTCCCTTCATCCCATGTTTAAAGGGAATCACATAGCATACTTACTGGAGCTCCACAACTACATATTGTGTACAACTGTACAATTTTGGCTGTATTGTTTGTGCCTCCTTCAAAAACTGCTCTTAAGAAATTTTATGTTTATTGTTCCATTTTCCATGCGATTGACACCCCTGCATTCAAACCGCTCAAAGTTTCAAATTAGATCAAGTACAAGTTTATATTTTAATTTGCTTGACGAGGCATGCCAAGCCAAAATAGTCACCAGAGAATGTGCAGATACAGGCTAAACAGGCTGTGACCAAGTAGTTTCCACTTCATTTCATTGGTAAGTGATTTACTGCCACCAGGAGACAAGGTGACTATAAATTCCTGTTTCTATGTACTGCTGCTGTACAGCGCTGATCCACTTAAAGCTTTTTTTTTAACACAACCCTGTTTAATTAGATGACACAGCTCCATAAACTAAACTTTAAGTATTCATCTTCATGTGAAAATGGAGGAATATCTGCTTTGGTTTTGTAATTTCTGCTTGTGATACGCTCCAGTGGAGCTAGAAAGGATTATATCTTGGGTAAAAAGGATCTGTGAACGCTTCAGATCCTTCAGAATCTAAACTATGTGAGAGGCTGATGCGTAGTCTTCTCTTTCATCCTGGGCATTTGTGCCGAATATTAATTGGCAAACCTTTTACATGCAAAAACATTTCATGGTTCCAGCTTCACAAATGTGGAGATTTGCTGCTTTTCCTTATGTTTGCAGAACGTCATCCCGTGTGGGTTTTTGGATATTAATAATTAGATGAATAAGACCATATTTAACACATAAACACACAGGAAAGTAGAAAGTAACACATTTTTGTACTGTAAATAGTAGGGCTGCAACTATGATCATTTTCATCGTTGATCAATCAGTTCATTATTTTCTTGATTAATCCATTAGTTGTTTGGTCTCTAAAATGTCATAAACTGGTAAAAAATGTGGATCAGTGTTTCCCAAAAGCCCAAGTTGACGTCCTCAAATGTCTTTTATTGTCCACAACTCAAAGACATTCACTTCACTGTCGCAGAGGAGAGAAAAAACTAGAAGAAGAAACTAGAAAAAATTCACATTTAACAAGCTGCAATCAGAGAATTTTGACACAAACTGATAAATCGATTATTAAAATAGTTGAATTTGATAGCAGACAACTAAACCCATTAATTGATTAATCTTTGTACCTCTAGTAAAAAGAATAAGTAAAGGAACTGTAGCTGTATTATCAGACAAACAAGGTTTCAGTGCTAATCTCAGACTACATCTACACTACTACGTTTTGGTTTAAAAACAAATATCTTTTGCTGCTTTTATGCCTCTTGTCCACACTACTTTGGTGTTTTGGTACCCCTAAAACGGAGACATTTGGAAACACTGACCCCACTGTTTTGGTTTGAAAACTCCGGGGTTGCATTGTAGTCCGGACATGCACAAACGGAGACCTTTTAGAGACGATGACGCACGTCTTATCGGTAAATTAGCTCACACACCTTTCAGTAACAGTTCCACCTCGTCTCCGCTACGAGATAATAAATCCTTGCTTACTTTTCACCGTTACCGTACTTTCTCTAAAATATTTTCTGTATTCTCAACTTATACATCCATGATTTCCAATCGCAGAGTAACGTCAGACCATCTGCTTCCTGTTCACACACATGCCCAGTATGTGTGAATGGTCATGTGATGTGTGTTGTCAGGTGTGTTAATGTGGACGGAGATTAGTTTTGCTGCTGGAGATAAAACTCTTGTGTGGATGGAGATAGTTTTTTGTCTCAAAACGGCACTTAAAAGTGAAAATATAGTAGTGTAGATGTATCCTCAGTAAAGAATAAGAAGACAGCAACAGCAGTAGTAGTAATAGTAGTAGTAGTAGTAGTAGTAGTAGTAGTAGTAGTACTGAAAGTAGTATCAAGAAAATAAGTGGCTTTAGAGATAAACAACTGCAGAACGGTGAGTCCTGAGTGGGCACTTTAAACCTGAGTGGGTGTAGGTGTTGTCCTCAGATCCAGAGGGAGGTTATTGCAGAGTTCAAGTCCACAAGTGCAAGTCCACTTCCATTTTTAATTTATCTGGGTCGATGGGAAAGGAAGAAGCTGGATATCCGGGATGTATTTCAGCCGCAGATCAACTACAAAGCCAAAGACAAATCCATGAAAAGATTTCCAGACAAGTAAAAGGATCTTAAATTGGATTCTGAAACTCACTGCAGTGAAGAAGAGGGATGAAAATTCTTGTCTCTGCTTCAGTTACAGATAGCATGAAGGGTCATGAACCGCACTCAAAACCCAGAAATGTTAAATCTGCTACATCTGCAACAAAGCTGCTCTCATCCTGACCACACAACTTTATTGACAGTAGATTATTTTTGGCGGGCAGGCGATGACCTGTGGCAGCTACACTGTAGTGGAGGAAGGATTCAGATCCTTTTCTCAAGTAGAGGACTTGCAGATTTTACATGCTTAAAATGAATTTTTGGCACCCCTGAAAGAGGTTTTAGCCACAGCAACAGGAAAAAATAAAAATAAGAAGAATTAAGAACGAATATAGCAATTCAAATCCTCTGCAAATGTGTTTAAGCGCAATTTACCAAACAACCGTTAAACAAGCAGAACATAGACTTATAGCACAAATCTCAGGCTTCAGGGCGGCTGTGGCTCAGTGGTAGAGCGGTTGCCTGCCAATCGGAAGGTTGGTGGTTCAATCCCTGGCCCTGCAGTCATGTCGAAGTGTCCTTGGGCAAGACACTGAACCACAAGTTGGTTGGTGTTGACCATCGGAGTGTAAATGTGTGTGAGTGTGTATCTGATGAGCAAGTGGCACCTTGTACGGCATCCTCGGCCACAGGGTATGAACGTGTGTGAATGGTGTGAGAAGCCCTATATAAATACAGCACATTTATTTGCCTGCTGATTTTAACATGAATATTTTTTTCTATTTTTATTCTATTTTTTTAAATATAATTTTATTTTGTTTTGTGTATTGGAGTTTCATTCACACAAGCATATTAAACATTTTTGTTGATCAAGTTGTCAGATATAACAAAGGAAATGCATAGGTTTCTGCCTTTATGGACTGATCATGCTTACTGTCGGGCGTAGTCTGCTGATTATTTTCTCTAATAATGGTTGATTACTTGGTTTGTATAAAATAGTGAAAATGGCGTCACAATTACCCAGAGCTCAAATTGTCACCTTCCTAATGAATGTTTTGGCCAACCAACAATCCAAACCTCAACATTATAACTAGAACATTAACATTATTAACATTATTAACATTATTAAAAGGAAAAGCAGAAGATCTGGAACCAGAATATGTTTTTGAATGATAAATGATAAATAGATTATTATTGTAGTTTGGTGTAAATTCAGATATTTAACCACTGGTGGATTGTGTCACTAGTCACAGTTGTAGGGGGCCATTGGGAGTCTTTGGGAGTCTTTTGGAGTTGTAGGGGGCCATTGGGAGTCTCTGGGAGTCTTTTGGAGTTGTAGGGGGTCATTGGGAGTCTTTTAAAGTTGTAGGGGGTTATTCGGAGTTGGAGAGGGTCATTGGGTGTCATAGGGGGCCGTTGGGAGTCTTTGGGAGTCATAGGGGGTCATTGGGAGTCTTTGAGAGTTGTAGAGGGTCATTGGGAGTCATAGGGGGCCGTTGGGAGTTGTAGGGGGTCATTGGGGGTCGTTGGGAGTTGTAGGGGGTCGTTGGGAGTTGTAGGGGGTTGTTGGGAGTTGTAGGGGGTCGTCGGGAGTGGTAGAGGAAAAACATCTTCAAGAATTTGTAGTGTGCAAAACAATCTTTCTTTGTAAAGTAACTAAAGCTATGTAGAAAGGGTCATGAAAAGACTCGAGTAAGTTCCTGAAATTTGGAAATAAAAACAGAACTTTGGGAACTGAACTTGGGTACCACTGCAGCTACAGGCCTTAATGTTTGGAGCTGATAAAGTTACAACAGCAACAGCTTCTAAAAATAAACACTGCTGCTAAAAATGCTAAACAGATGTAAAGCCATTGCCAACATTCATTGTGTCTGAAGTCTGAACGTGCCCTAAATAGCACTACAATAAAACAGCAGTACAATAAAAAAACAGTACTATGAAACAGCAGTACAATGAAACAGAGAAAAACAGAAATTCTCCGACTCAAACCGAATAATCTTCATTTAAATAATCCAGTATTGATTCATGAAATTCTGATATCAATCTTTTAAGAGGCTCTGTCTTAGAGCTACAGTGAAGAAATTGGTATCAAATGAAACTAGACAATCTAAAAAATCCATGTTATGCTAAAGTGCTCTCCGAAGTTAGGCATCATTTTGCAGAGGAGTAAACAACATTGCCATTTTCACAGATCAGATATTTGGCTTTAGGTATGTCGTCTCTGCATCACATCAAAGAAAGTGCTTTTTTCTGTTTCTGTAACTGCTTTGGGGTCAATTCTTAACAACACAATTACTATTTTTAATAATGCAGCAGGTTATTAGGTTCTTTGTACAATTTACATCTTTAGTTCTCTTTCATATTCAAGATAAATTGTATGGTATTGTATGGCATAAATATTCCAAATCAAATTGATGTCGAATCAAATCCAATTGAAACAGGACCTTGTGGGACAGATTGAGGAAGACATTGGCTGTACCCAGCCCTGCAATGAAACAGCATTACTAGAAACAGCTCTTCCATGAATCAGGGCAGTAGGTGCCAGGCTGGATTTCTAAAAATAGATTGTGACAAATCCTTGAGTTAAGCTGTAGAACTATGCGAGCGTGGTTTCACTCTTTTTATCCGAACAAGTCAAACTGATCATATTAGGACAGATGAATTAATCCCTGGCCAACAATTTAACCTCTTCAGGTCAGGTCAAAAATGAATTATTAAAAGTATAAACACAGTGATAGTGTAAAAAAAAAAAGATTTATTAATCCTGTCAGAATTTAATTATTTCTTACTGGAAGCAAGTGTGAAACTGTGAAAACTATTTTATAAATTAAACGAGATTCAAATTACAAATTAGCAACAAAGATGAGATACCATAAACACAAGTTAGGTGTTGTAAAAACAACACTTGCTCCTTGAAATTGCGTTTCCTAGTTTTGCATTGCCAGACCTTCCTCCACAGCGCTGCGGAGGGAGGTTTGGCTAGTCCACACAGCGTTCCTGGATGGTAGAAAAACGTGCTCTGGTTTATCGGCATTTCTAGAAACCAATCCCAATCGTCTTGGGCGGAGCTAAGTACCGGACGGAGCAGCTGCGCCGCTGCAAAATAACGTTGGGAAGGAAGTTGTTTTGGTGGAACGTGTGTACATTTAAAAGTTGTTTTAGTCGTGCAACAAGAAAACTCAGATTGGACAGATAATCTAGCTAGCTGTCTGGATTTACCCTGCAGAGATCTGAGGACCAGGTAACCATAGTCCTCAGATTGGACAGATAGTCTAGCTAGCTGTCTGGATTTACCCTGCAGAGATCTGAGGACCAGGTAACCATAGTCCTCAGATTGGACAGATAGTCTAGCTAGCTGTCTGGATTTACCCTGCAGAGATCTGAGGACCAGGTAACCATAGTCCTCAGATTGGACAGATAGTCTAGCTAGCTGTCTGGATTTACCCTGCAGAGATCGGAGGACCAGGTAACCATAGTCATCAGATTGGACAGATAGTCTAGCTAGCTGTCTGGATTTACCCTGCAGAGATCTGAGGACCAGGTAACCATAGTCCTCAGATTGGACAGATAGTCTAGCTAGCTGTCTGGATTCACCCTGCAGAGATCTGAGGACCAGGTAACCATAGTCCTCAGAAATCCACCGGAGGTTAGAACGCCAACACAAAGGAAGAGAAAGGAGACGGACATCTGCTGGCAGCACTGAAGTAATCCCGGAAGTGGAGCATCGTGAATCTCATTTCTCTATCTTACCCCTTCCCCTTGGTTTTGCGCATTCACGCGGGACCTAGTGGTGTCCCAATACCTATTTCGACCGAGGGGTAGGGCTAAGACCGAGGGCTGTATAGCCCTCAAAACCAAGTGAGGACGCAAGCTTACTTGTAAACAAGTTTGTGATCAATACTGTATGGTGATGTAACCAAGTGGTGTCCCATTTCATAGGGTTATGTTTTCACCCCTACCCCTTACCCCTTGGTTTCAAGGGCCAAGGGGTAGGGGCTAGGGGTAAGGGGTAGGGGTAAGATGGAGAAATGGGATTCAGCCTAACATCCTAACTAATATCTCATTCATTGTATGTGAGCAGCCGGGCAATGGATTCTGGTAACATTGCGACGACTTTCGAGAAGCGGGGTGAGTTGCCCTCTCCTCATCTGCATGAAGTTAAATCCAGGCTACTTTATGCTAATCAGGGACATCCAGCTTGACTCGCCATCAAAAATTCCCAAAAATCTTTCATGTTAACCAATATAAAATGAAGACAAATTTAGCATTTGCCGCTTTCTCGCATAAAATTTTTTCAGAAACACATTTCGGTGAACTATCTTTGCAACATAAGAGAATGTTTCCAAACAAGCCGCCATATTGGTCTGTTTTGAAATTCGGGAGCAGACTACCCCACGTGAAGCGTTCGTCCAATGAGGTGCAGCCATCGCGGTTTTTGGAGGGTGGAGCCTGTTTTCTTTGCTTGTCAGTGGTCAGTGAAGAAAAACTGATAACTGCTTGTGGCGACAACTTTTAATTTGTTTTCTAATATAAAATATCGGGTCTTCTAATAAAATATCTGCTTGTAGTGACTACAACATTATTAAAGTTGTTTTATGGTTGTGTTTAGGCACTGACAACACATATTTAATACAGGAAAAAGTCTGCAGAAACGCTTGAAACATGTTCTTTAGGATTTAATTGAAATTTTCCGAAAGCAGCATGTTGGTGATTTCTTTTACTGTTTGATAGCTTTTACTGCCCCCCCCCCCCTGTCTCCAGTCTCTATGCTAAGATAAGCTAACTGGCTGCTGGCTGTAGCTATATTCAACAGACACATATGTAAATTAGTATGGCAATTGTGCAGCTTCTATTTATATTCACAAAAGTGCTTGTTTTGTAACATTCAGATACATTAGCATTGTAAAATTGGGTCGTCTTTTCTCTTTTCCAACCATCACAACTCTAGTTTTGATTGAAATAAAAACATAGTTTACCGATTTACATGTGAAAATTTGTTGGCTCTGTACACACTAAAAGTATTGCTTTTTTAAATGGAGTCTGGTGGGTTTAGCTTTAGCAACCTCCGAGCTGTTTCTGGTTAAACAAAAACAGGTTTTAATAAGGCCTATATATGAATGGATCCTTTCCATAATGTTGTCAGACACTTAATAATAATAATAATAATCTGAGCCTTTCAGTGGCAAAAAAAGCACTTTTATTGGACCAAATTGACGATGCTCATTTGACCACCGATAAGACCCAATCAGGCGGTGACATATTGCCGTTAGTGTCAGTGTTGCCTTCATTTGCGGCCGTTGAGATTGCAACACAACCCTGCAGATTCCAACCCAAAACGGGTCAGCAGGGTTTCTATTAAATCTCGCCGGTTTAGCGGCTCTGCAGCCAGAGCAGGGGGAATGAGAGGTGTAAAAATAGTAGAAGATATTGTACTTGATTTAATCTTAAATCTGAGACTTTGAAGGGTCTTGCGAATCCTACTAATGATCCTCGGTATGTCTGATGCTCTCTGAAATGATTACAGCATGTTGTCAACCATACGCAGGGAGGGGATGACAGACGTCCAGGGGGCGTTGTCCAGAGCGCTCAGCCCCTGATTTGTGACAGGTGCCCGTGGCGCTGCACGACCTCCTCTGGGTGCGTGACTCAGCCTGGCATATTTCTCAATGTTGCTGCACGCCTGCCCCACCCGGAAACCTCTCCACCATTTGTTGCCAAGTTTGACTTTCCCTTAATGTTCCCCAGAGGGGGGCCAGTCGATTCTCATACGGATGCTTGTGTGTGTTTATAAGGATGCATGTTTAACCGTCTGGCTGTGAGTTGTCGGGTCTTGCGCCAGCCAAAGTGGCTGGAGGAGATAGGGGGGGATTTATTTAGAGTAGTGCTCACGGTCAGTGGGGTGGCAAAAATCCTCGACACCGGCGTACTTTTCGTTCACTCACAGATAATGCAATGCATCATTTTGTTGAATGAGCTGGAGCACGACGCAGCATTTGATGAATATTAATTGATGAACGCGTGTGTGCGTGTGTACACGAGAAACATCAAAGACAGAAGACACAGAGACTGTTTGTGTGCTCCTGCGGTAAATTGGACACAGAAAGTAGATTAATCTCCTCTATTTAGACTAGCGCAGTCCTCTGCAAACCCTCGAGGTGTCTCCCGCAGCAGCACCAAAGAGAAGTGAGCCAGAACACACACCCAGTGTGAAAACTGGCATCGATCTCCCCCTTCAGTTTGGAATATAGCTGCAATGTCCCAGGAGTCACTCCAGTTTCCAGTTTGGATGAATTTAACAAGTTTTTCTTTTAAATGAAAATGAGGTGGCAGGAAAGTTTTCCATGTTTTCATAACGCAGGTACAACTGCTCACCTGTTACATAGTGTTGGGGCGGTGTGGAAAATTGCATTAATATGCCAGTTGTCTGCTTCATCCCAGAAACATTCAGGAGTTATGAGTTATTAGTGAATAGATTTGTTTGTGCAAGATGTCCCTACCCAATGTGAGTTGCGCATGCTCAGATTAAACGTTTACATCATGACGTGTCGTACTGAAATTTGTCAAATCCATAAAGTAATAAACTTTTCTCATTACAAACAATAATAGAAGATGGACATTATTTCAAAGACGCTGCTAACGTTAACTCAAAAAAACATTCAAGTAACAGCCTTTGTTGTGTTTGATTGCTAGCTTGTAGCTAAGCTAGCAGTCATTTTAAAAACGTTTCAGCTATCTATGATTGTTTGATGCTAACGTTAGCTCAAAACGCCATTCAACTGACAGCCTTTGTTGTGTCTGATGCTAACTTGTAGCCAGCAGTGAACCAACTTCCTTTAGTAGGTCCATTTTTACTGAGTTGACATTACAGAAGTCTCTCGTTAGCATCTTGTAGGCTACTACAAACTCGACTCACATTGGGTAGTAACAGAAGAGACCGACTTACGCCTAGATCAGTGGTTCCCAAACCTTTTCAGCTCAAGACCCAAAAGAGAAATTTGGTGTCTCCCCGGGACCCAAATTTACAAAAATACACCATGAATCATTGTAACATCTACATTTTTAAACTGTGGACAAAAGACGGAACAAACTATGAATTTAAATGCATGTGAAGTATATTTATTCCATTATAACGACGCCTTCAGCGCTGCTCGGTTCCCTTTAAAGGCCTGATAGATAACGAGGAGAATCATTAAAAACGACCACTCTCACTTGTTCCTATTACATTAGTCTCACACGCTCGAGTAACACAAACACAACACCCACGTTACAAAAAACAATGTCAAATACGCACTTTGCTGCCTAATCCACATTAGTAACGAGCCCGCCAGACGGACAACAGCGGCTAACAACAACGTCACAAATTATCTGACACACACAAATATTATTTAAAATGCTAAATGTACACCAACAGACAAAATGTAATGACTTCTCCGCTGTCAAAACACTGTTTCTTCTTTGCAAAGGAAACATCGTTTGGACGTTCCCTGATAATGTGAATGTTTTGTTTGAAGATGTGTGTCCAGTTTATTCATTTTAAAAAGAAGAGAGAGAGGAAAACCCCCCACAGCATCTGAGCTGAACAGACCAGTGTAGCAAAAAGGAACGCTCTCATTCACATAAGATTGATGTGCATTTTACTCTGCCAATTGGCGACCCAATAAAACGGGTCTGCGACCCATTTTGGGTCCCGACCCTAAGTTTGGGAAACATTGGCCTAGATTAATTCATTTTTAACTGAATGAATGGAAGCTTTATTGCCCCTGGGTTAATTTGCTTTTTTATTTAAAGATATTTTGGGGGGCATTTTAAGCCTTGCTTTATATAGGACAGCTGAAGACATGAAAGGGGAGAGAGAGAGAAAGAGAGGGGGAATGACATGCAGCAAAGAACGGAGTCAAACCCGCGGCCGCTGGGTCGAGGAGTAAACCTCCATACATGGGCGCGAGCTCTACCAGGTGAGCTACCCAGGCGCCCCGGGAATTAGCTTTGTACAGTATCAAATTATCACATGCTCACTGTATTGTAAGAGGAAGAGGTGTACGTATTTAAGTCCTTTACTTAAAGATGCTGCCGCTCGTCTCCTCACTGGGACTCGTAAGCGAGATCACATCACCCCTGTCCTTGCCTCTCTTCACTGGCTCCCAGTTCATTTTAGGATTGATTTTAAGATTTTATTGTTTGTTTTTAAAGCCCTTCATGGACTCGCTCCAATCTACATCACTGAGCTGTTGAGGCCACATGCTCCTTCAAGGTCATTAAGGTCTGCAGACCAGTCTCTTCTCGTTGTCCCTAAATTGCGACTCAAGAGTAGAGGTGATCGGGCTTTCTCAGTCGCAGTCCCGAGACTTCATGTCAGACCGGCCCCTAGCCTTCGGCCTTTTAAATCACGACTAAAAACACATTTTTATTCCTTGGCTTTTAATCCGGCATGAGAACTGTATGTTGTATTTGTCTGGTGTTGTATTTTGTCTATTTATTGTTTCATGTCAATGTCCAGCACTTTGGTCAACCTGGTTGTTTTTAAATGTGCTTTAGAAATAAAGTTTGATTGATTGATTGACTTAAGAAAATAGTACTTCTAGCCCACTGTAAAAATACTTTATTGAAAGTACAAGGTCTGCATTGGAAATGTGACTTGCATCTGGTTGTCAGGAGAATGGCAACCATAGGTGACACTGCAGCTCAGTACAGAACATTTCCCAGAGTTTCTGAGCGTCCATGAACAATGGCTGACCTGCATACAACAAGTAAACGCATCATGTAACAGCTCATTTTTTTCTCTAAAAACACCTCATTTAGAGCAAATATTTTTTCATTTCTTCTCTTCTCTGCTGATCCTGCTTTAACTCAGAATGCACAGAGGAGGAATATGCTTCGTAGCTGCATGATCCATTGTGTTGAAGCGCTAAGTAAGTGTGACTAATTGTGGGTCAGCATATTTGCTCATGTGGGGCTGTACAATTACAGCAGCGTTTTCCCTCTGTTTTGCATTTCTTCAGCCACAGAGAACCCTCTCACAGTGTGTTTGCATAGCCTGTAGTATTTGGAAATCAAATGAAAAGAGGATCATTTATTCAGATTCAGAATAGTTTATGGTCATTCAAGCATGTTTAAAACATGAAGGAACCACATTTGTTACCCAGCGTTTAGCATCTTACACAATAAATAACATTTTAAGTGTTTTAGCTAAAATAAATACAGAGTTAAAATCTTAAACCTACAATAAATAGAAATCTGTTGTTTAAAGAATGGTGCATCAGTCGCCACAGTGTCCGCAGCGCTGTAAGATGTCGCAGTGTCAAGTGTAGCCTTGCATTGTCATATAAAAGAGACTTCAGATACAGTATTAGGGGACCACTAAGGTCTATATAAAAGAGACTTCAGATACAGTATTAGGGACCACTAAGGTCTATATAAAAGAGACTTCAGATACAGTATTAGGGACCACTAAGGTCTATATAAAAGAGACTTCAGATACAGTATTAGGGGACCACTAAGGTCTATATAAAAGAGACTTCAGATACAGTATTAGGGACCACTAAGGTCTATATAAAAGAGACTTCAGATACAGTATTAGGGACCACTAAGGTCTATATAAAAGACTTCAGATACATTATTAGGGGACCACTAAGGTCTATATAAAAGAGACTTCAGATACAGTATTAGGGACCACTAAGGTCTATATAAAGAGACTTCAGATACATTATTAGGGGACCACTAAGGTCTATATAAAAGAGACTTCAGATACAGTATTAGGGACCACTAAGGTCTATATAAAAGAGACTTCAGATACAGTATTAGGGGACCACTAAGGTCTATATAAAAGAGACTTCAGATACAGTATTAGGGGACCACTAAGGTCTATATAAACGAGACTTCAGATACAGTATTAGGGGACCACTAAGGTCTATATAAAAGAGACTTTAGATCCAGTATTAGGGGACCACTAAGGTCTATATAAAAGAGACTTCAGATCCAGTATTAGGGGACCACTAAGGTCTATATAAAAGAGACTTCAGATCCAGTATTAGGGGACCACTAAGGTCTATATAAAAGAGACTTCAGATACAGTATTAGGGGACCACTAAGGTCTATATAAAGAGACTTCAGATACAGTATTAGGGGACCACTAAGGTCTATATAAAAGAGACTTCAGATCCAGTATTAGGGACCACTAAGGTCTATATAAAAGAGACTTTAGATCCAGTATTAGGGGACCACTAAGGTCTATATAAAAGAGACTTCAGATCCAGTATTAGGGGACCACTAAGGTCTATATAAAAGAGACTTCAGATACAGTATTAGGGGACCACTAAGGTCTATATAAAAGAGACTTCAGATACAGTATTAGGGGACCACTAAGGTCTATATAAAGAGACTTCAGATACAGTATTAGGGGACCACTAAGGTCTATATAAAAGAGACTTCAGATCCAGTATTAGGGACCACTAAGGTCTATATAAAAGAGACTTCAGATACAGTATTAGGGACCACTAAGGTCTATATAAAAGAGACTTCAGATACAGTATTAGGGACCACTAAGGTTATATAAAAGAGACTTCAGATACAGCATTAGGGGACCACTAAGGTCTATATAAAAGAGACTTCAGATACAGTATTAGGGGACCACTAAGGTCTATATAAAAGAGACTTCAGATACAGTATTAGGGACCACTAAGGTCTATATAAAAGAGACTTCAGATACAGTATTAGGGACCACTAAGGTCTATATAAAAGAGACTTCAGATACAGCATTAGGGGACCACTAAGGTCTATATAAAAGAGACTTCAGATACAGTATTAGGGGACCACTAAGGTCTATATAAAAGAGACTTCAGATACAGTATTAGGGACCACTAAGGTCTATATAAAAGAGACTTCAGA
This sequence comes from Etheostoma nigrum, assembly GCA_029931835.1. Lineage (NCBI taxonomy): Eukaryota > Metazoa > Chordata > Actinopteri > Perciformes > Percidae > Etheostoma > Etheostoma nigrum. The sequence goes on from CM057257.1 coordinate 3,536,093, forward strand.
TACAGTATTAGGGACCACTAAGGTCTATATAAAAGAGACTTCAGATACAGTATTAGGGACCACTAAGGTCTATATAAAAGAGACTTCAGATACAGTATTAGGGACCACTAAGGTCTATATAAAAGAGACTTCAGATACAGTATTAGGGGACCACTAAGGTCTATATAAAAGAGACTTAAGATACAGTATTAGTATTAGTATACAGTGTTGTGTGTATTTCCAGCTCGTTTGCTAAATGCTGTGCAAATTAATGATGTTTTTTTTTCTTAATTTGCTTGTTTCTGGTCCATTTTTCTTTAGTTGCAGGGCGTTTGCCCCTGTCGGCCGCTGTAAGAATGTGTTGCTACATGCTACAACTGTGATTGGTCCGCTTGGTCCTGGCTTAGGGCGCATTTCCCTCTACTCATAACCGGGTTCTCCTTCTCTTTGAACAAGATGAAATCAAGAAGAGGGTTAACTTTTCCTGCTGTGGTCAGAAAGCACAGGGGAGACACTCTCTTTCTCCACCGCCGGAGCCAGTACATGCAGTACAGAACCCCCCATCACTCTCTCCCCCTCGCTCTATCACACACACACACACACATACACACACACACACACACACATATTGTGTGTTCCATCCACATGTAGGCCTACCTAGAGCTCCTGTTTCCACATGGAGGCCTGTGGCTGTTCTAACACCCATTCAGAAACATCAATGGCCAGTCACTGAGCAAAGATTAAAACAGATCTATTTATATATATATATATATATATATATATATATATATACATATATATATATATGCCGTACGATGAAATCTACTGTGAGCCTTCTAAAGATGCTCACAGACAAACCTGTATGGCGTTAATATAGCCTTTGGCAAATCCCCAGTTTGGCAGCAGTCTCTAGAATCAGCAGATATTTTAGGGACCTTGAGATTGTGACCGTTGCAAACAGCGTTTTACGATGCTGTGAGAGGCTTGTTCCCCCCCGCAACCTGCGAGAAGACTGCAGGAGAATGTTAATAAAGTTGTGCCGCTGCAGTCTGAGTGAGCTCCTGTAACAAAAAGCAGACGCAGAGAGTGAATCTCACAGTGTACTGTACGTGCATGTTGTGGATGAATGTTCGCAGTAAATGTAGCACCCGGTAACTTTTAATAAAGTGAGAGAGAAAGAGATTTTTCCAACAAATATACAGGAACTGGCCTCTGTCCCAACTTAACCACACAAATACTGGCAGCCTAGTGAAAGTCAGCATAAAGGAATAGTTCCACATTTATGTGAGTATGGCTATTCACTTTCTTATTTAGAACGAGATGAGAAGATTGATATCGGCGTTAAGAACGTAGCTGGACTAAGAGGTGGTTAGCCTAGCTTAGCATAAAGTGTGTAAGCGGCTCAAAGTGATAAAAATCCACCTAAAGCTCACTACTTAATGCGTTCCATCTCGTATGTTTAACCTGTGCAGAAACATAAATAAAAAATGATTTTCAAGCTGTGCATAAAAAAATTTATTTAATATTTAAAAGAAAAAGTTAAATTAACGTAAAGTATGTGACTTTAACATCTACTGAAGAGCTAAAAACATCAGATCTGTGTAGAGCGGTGAGGAGACTCAACCTTCCTCACATTAAAACATGAAACTAACTAACTATGAAAATGTCATACATCTCTCATCTTTCCACCTGGTTTTCATTGGTTTGAGGTTTGACTGGAGCTCTTTTATTGACATCATCTCCCGTCATCCCTTGTCTTCTTTAATGATTTAAAGGCCTCTGACTGTGGGAAAGTGGTGGAAAAAAAGTGCACATAATCATATTCTGTAGCCTATTTCCTGGAAATTCTTAAAAAATTCATCCTCAATTTGGATGGATTTTGGTCTCCTTACAAGACTTCACAGAGCTGTGCACAGTAGCTGTTAGCCAGGAAATAGTTGCAGGGCGTAACAACCCCTGAAACCACAAATGTTTTCTTCATTTCAGTTTTATGCTTGGAATAAACAAGCAAGCTATAAAACCTGATTTGGTTTGGTTTGTGGATGTGTGAGGGGTATGAGGGTCATTAACATACATCACATCTTATTTACCACTGCCTGTTTCTGCTGTATGTAATTATTCTGAAATTCAAATAAAAAGAGCTGAGAAATAAAAACCCGAGCTAAAACATAGTTAGTTACGGAGCTTTAGAGGTGTCGGATTGACAGAACCAAGAGAGCTGCTTTCCATTGTCAAAAATTGACTTCTCACTTATATTCAAACCCCAAATAACACAAGCTTTGCATTCTGCAACTACTGGAAACGACAATAAGTATAATCATGGGCGTTGGAACTATTGGATGTGGGTGGGATGACCCACCCGCGTTTTTGGGACTGCTCCCTGTTCCCTGTTTACTTTTCAGTTCCAGTCTTTATGCTAAGCTAAGATAACTGTTATGTCTTTTCCACCAAGGCTAACCAGGTGCTGGTTCTGGGCTAGTGCTATAGCCAGTTCGGTGCTGGGTCTACTCGCCAATTATCTAAGAACCAGCTCGATTTTCCACAGCCTGAGAGCCAGAGCAGGGCTACGTTACAATGTCACTGCGCGTACCTCCGTTGTCATAGCGACGCGTCATGACAATCAACAATAATGGAGGACTACATCCCGATACTTTTGCTCCTGGCTTTAAAAATTTCCACTGGAATTCAAAGACAGGCCTTGACAGCTATTTGTGACCGCTATGGACCGAGGACACGTCCAATAAGAAAGGGAATTATCTCGCATGATTTAACGTTTATTATTATCTTTTGCTAGCTTGCGAAGGCAACATCAGTAGCGTCAAGCAAAACACCGTTAGGGTGAACAGACGTCCCGGTTTGACCGGGGCGGTCCCAATTTTCCCGACAAAAAGCCTACCGGGACCCGCTCCCAGCACCTGACGTAACCGGTTCTTATCTCTAGACCAGCGCTAAGTTGGTGCTGAGTTGGAACCCGTTTTCTTGGCCCAGAGCCAGGTTTATTTGTGTGGAAAAGCAAAGAACCGGTTCAATATTTGGCACTGACTCCGAACCAGCACCAGAACTGCCTTGGTGGAAAAGACATATCTGTCCTGACTCCAGCTTCTAGACTTTAGCTTGACTAACATTTTAAATGCAGGACTTTTAATTGAGATTATTTTTGCATTACCACTTTTAAAAGAAAGAAATAAGTAAAGTAGGTGACCTCTTTAAAGAAGGGATTCTAAAGACATTTCAAGGAAGCATTTTTTGAGGAACTTTATTTCTTCAATGCAAAACCAATCAGGTGGGATTCCTGTACTCTCATCCTTAGAAGAAATTAGAACAAACATATGCAATGAGCGGGGTTTTATATAACTGGCTTGCATCTGGCTCTCCAGAAACATTGATAACTAGACTTGAGACTTGAAACGCGGACTTTAATAAGGACATTTCAGAAAACGATTGGAAGAAAACTTGTGATGCATCCCAGGAAGAAACGGCAAACTCTAATTTAAAGCTCCTCCAATCTAATTGGCTGATACCTACACAACTCCTGAATCAATACAACAGTACTATAGCTGACCTTTGTTTTAAATGCAATGGGGCTAAATGAACATGTATGCACTGTGTCTGGGAGTCGGAGAGTTGAGCAGGAAGGTGAACGCCTCCAACAGCTGATTCCATTTAGGAAGAGAGCATTGATTAAAGTAGGAATTTGGAAAGAATTTACGCTGAGCTATATTTAAATCAGGAGAGACTAGTTGCAGATATGCGACAGTTATACACAGCAAAAAAGACCATTTGTTAGGATAACAGCTGAATTGATTTAGGAGGGCACTGAGTAAAAGTTTTCCTGATAGATTTTACGCTGAGCTACATAACACGCTGGGTCCTCTGGTTCTGCTTTAGTGTTTCTAATATTTTAGAAGAAGGCGAACAATGTGAGTGAAGGAGAGAGAGATGATGATGTGACACAGACGATGAGGTCACAGGTTAGGGATCTGAAAGTTATCATCCTGTTGAAAGAGCTTCCCCACCGCCCCAAACAGACCGGACTATCCGAAACAAAAGCTCCCGGGTTCGGTTACAACGGACCAGACTGCAACCTTAAAAAGATCAGAGTTGTCGCCTTGATCTCACAAACAAAGCAAATAAGCACATGTTGCCTCATGTGTATGGGACTGGTGGGCTATAGGTTAAAGAAGCAAGCTTGGGACCGGGAGGTTGCTGGTTCAATCACCAGACCGGTGGTGGGCCAGACTGTGGTTGTACTGGGCAGCTTCCAGGTGTGAAGGTGTAAACGTGTCAGGTCATTGTTGCAAATCGACTTATAAGGTTATAAAAAGTACTATAGCAAATAAAAACAACACTAATCCTTTGAAAGGATATGATCTAACCTGTGATCTCGTCGTCTGTGTGACATCATCCTCGCTCTCATTGTTTGGCTTCTTCTAAACCAACACTGCTATTATAACTAACATCTGTGATGATACAGAGCGTGGGTATTAAATCCATATAATTTGCTCCACCTGTTAAACTCTGTCCAACTCTTCTCAAGCAAACTGACAACAAACAATGCCAAAAAAACTAATAAATGAACATTATACTATTAAGAACACAAAGAGGATTATCACCAGGCTGCTTAACCCTTGTGTTGTCTTCCATTGGACCATGCACTTGTTGTCCTCGCGGGTCAAAACAAAAACAAATCCACACTTTTTCTGACGTTTTTGTCCCGTTTTGTGACACTTTTGGTGCTTTTTTTGTTGTTAGGGTTGTTGTTGTTGTTGTTAGGTTGTTAGCCGTTTTACACTTCTTTTCACTACCATGTAAAAACACCACTAACACCAACTTATTACTAGTTTTAAACCCATTTTTTGGGGGGAATTCATGGTCAATGAACCTCATTTATAGGAAATTATACCTAATGCTGGAGATAAAAATGCAGAAATTATGAACTATTTGGACTTATATTAAAGGAATGATAATCACAGACTGGTATATATATCAACGTTCAGTTGGGATAGTGTATCGAAATGTTACAATTATTTTCCAAATGCTAAAAATTAAAACATTTTTAACAAAACACCCTAAATTCAATGAAATTAGAGATCCAATCTTTTGTACTTGTGAAGCGCGTTGTATGGAATCATCCAAGTTTTTTGGTTAATTAAAATTAGGAAGTTAAAAAGAAACCAACAATTCTGATATAGACATTTAAAAAACTGGTCAAATTTGACCCGAAGGCAACACAAAGGATTAATGTGTTCATTTTCATAAAGTGGTTTAACAGTGCCAAAAAGAATTGATGTGAAGGTCACACTGCTTGATCCCCCTGGTCTTACAGGGTGGTGTGTTCAGGTGCATTCTGGGCGTACTGGTCTTACAGGGAGGTGTGTTCAGGTGCATTCTGGGCGTACTGGTCTTACAGGGAGGTGTGTTCAGGTGCATTCTGGGCGTACTGGTCTTACAGGGAGGTGTGTTCAGGTGCATTCTGGGCGTGCTGGTCTTACAGGGAGGTGTGTTCAGGTGCATTCTGGGCGTACTGGTCTTACAGGGAGGTGTGTTCAGGTGCATTCTGGGCGTGCTGGTCTTACAGGGAGGTGTGTTCATGTGCATTCTGGTCGTACTGGTCTTACAGGGTGGTGTGTTCAGGTGCATTCTGGTCGTACTGGTCTTACAGGGAGGTGTGTTCAGGTGCATTCTGGTCGTACTGGTCTTACAGGGTGGTGTGTTCAGGTGCATTCTGGTCGTACTGGTCTTACAGGGAGGTGTGTTCAGGTGCATTCTGGGCGTGCTGGTCTTACAGGGTGGTGTGTTCAGGTGCATTCTGGTCGTACTGGTCTTACAGGGAGGTGTGTTCAGGTGCATTCTGGTCGTACTGGTCTTACAGGGAGGTGTGTTCAGGTGCATTCTGGTCGTACTGGTCTTACAGGGTGGTGTGTTCAGGTGCATTCTGGGCGTGCTGGTCTTACAGGGTGGTGTGTTCAGGTGCATTCTGGGCGTACTGGTCTTACAGGGAGGTGTGTTCAGGTGCATTCTGGGCGTGCTGGTCTTACAGGGAGGTGTGTTCAGGTGCATTCTGGTCGTACTGGTCTTACAGGGAGGTGTGTTCAGGTGCATTCTGGGCGTGCTGGTCTTACAGGGTGGTGTGTTCAGGTGCATTCTGGGCGTACTGGTCTTACAGGGAGGTGTGTTCAGGTGCATTCTGGGCGTGCTGGTCTTACAAGGAGGTGTGTTCAGGTGCATTCTGGTCGTACTGGTCTTACAGGGTGGTGTGTTCAGGTGCATTCTGGTCGTACTGGTCTTACAGGGAGGTGTGTTCAGGTGCATTCTGGTCGTACTGGTCTTACAGGGTGGTGTGTTCAGGTGCATTCTGGTCGTACTGGTCTTACAGGGAGGTGTGTTCAGGTGCATTCTGGGCGTGCTGGTCTTACAGGGTGGTGTGTTCAGGTGCATTCTGGTCGTACTGGTCTTACAGGGAGGTGTGTTCAGGTGCATTCTGGTCGTACTGGTCTTACAGGGTGGTGTGTTCAGGTGCATTCTGGTCGTACTGGTCTTACAGGGAGGTGTGTTCAGGTGCATTCTGGTCGTACTGGTCTTACAGGGAGGTGTGTTCAGGTGCATTCTGGGCGTGCTGGTCTTACAGGGTGGTGTGTTCAGGTGCATTCTGGTCGTACTGGTCTTACAGGGTGGTGTGTTCAGGTGCATTCTGGTCGTACTGGTCTTACAGGGAGGTGTGTTCAGGTGCATTCTGGGCGTGCTGGTCTTACAGGGTGGTGTGTTCAGGTGCATTCTGGTCGTACTGGTCTTACAGGGTGGTGTGTTCAGGTGCATTCTGGTCGTACTGGTCTTACAGGGAGGTGTGTTCAGGTGCATTCTGGGCGTGCTGGTCTTACAGGGTGGTGTGTTCAGGTGCATTCTGGGCGTACTGGTCTTACAAGGAGGTGTGTTCAGGTGCATTCTGGTCGTACTGGTCTTACAGGGTGGTGTGTTCAGGTGCATTCTGGTCGTACTGGTCTTACAGGGAGGTGTGTTCAGGTGCATTCTGGGCGTGCTGGTCTTACAGGGAGGTGTGTTCAGGTGCATTCTGGTCGTACTGGTCTTACAGGGAGGTGTGTTCAGGTGCATTCTGGTCGTACTGGTCTTACAAGGAGGTGTGTTCAGGTGCATTCTGGTCGTACTGGTCTTAAAGGGTGGTGTGTTCAGGTGCATTCTGGTCGTACTGGTCTTACAAGGAGGTGTGTTCAGGTGCATTCTGGTCGTACTGGTCTTACAGGGAGGTGTGTTCAGGTGCATTCTGGGCGTGCTGGTCTTACAGGGTGGTGTGTTCAGGTGCATTCTGGTTGTACTGGTCTTACAGGGAGGTGTGTTCAGGTGCATTCTGGGCGTACTGGTCTTACAGGGAGGTGTGTTCAGGTGCATTCTGGGCGTACTGGTCTTACAGGGAGGTGTGTTCAGGTGCATTCTGGTCGTACTGGTCTTACAGGGTGGTGTGTTCAGGTGCATTCTGGGCGTATTGCTATCTTGAGGCAGCGGGAAATGATTGCGTCATTAACCAACAAAAACCTGGTCTAAAGTCAATAACGCAGCATGTTATTGTTATTAAACATACGGTAATAGTAATGGTAGGAAATGATGGGAAATTGCATGTTTTTGGAATTGAATAACGTAACATTTTCTTGAAGAAACCCCCTAAAAATATGTGCTTTTAAGTCCTTTTTTTTGCATTGCGCTTGGTTTTTTAAATGCATGCTCTCTGAACAAAGTAACTTTATTGCTTTGACTATAATCCATTCAAATTATTTGTCACCGTGAACCCAGAAGAAAGTTGTCCAGTCATGCAGCGTTGTGTAAATTTGATCGGGATAAAAAGGAAAGAATTCTGGGAGCTGTCTGGAAATATGTGAGATTTTTTTCATGCCGGTGCACTTAAAGTCAGTCATGCACAAGTCTTCTAGTGGAATGTATTTTCTCATGAGAAATAAAGCAGTTTCAAATCCAAAAATACTGATTGTGAACTTCTGTCTATGGACCTCAATTGAAAAATGTATTCTTAAATCTTCTACATTAGGGCTGGATGATATGACCAAATATATATATAAAAACTATCATTTTGTTTTTAGGTTGTTGTTTCTTTGTCCTCGTAGTTCCCTAACAAGGTTAGAACTGTAAATATGCTCAACTGTTAAAGGTAGGATCATCTTTCTCTGATGAAAGCGTGCACATCTTATCTTTCTGATTTTAAAATAATGAAGTGAAACACACACACAAATGAAGTATTTATGTTTTTTTATTTAAACAATTGAAATCAAAGCACACATTTCCTAAAAACAAAAAAAGTCACATTTTAGTTGGAATGTAAAAAGCAAATTTCCAAAAAAAGTGAAAAATAAATTACATAAATTCTGTGCAGACAAAATAAATGATTCCAAAAGTAGAAGATATTACTTGCATTGCAATACATTTTAGTGTGTGTGTGTGTGTGTGTGTGTGTGTGTCACAAGCATTTTTTTTAAAGGGAAACGCACATGAAGGCACAGTGTGAGAAGGAAAATCCCTAATTCCATTGGTTCAACATTGACTACTTTTTGACTTAATCGCCCAGCCCTATTGTCCATTAATAATCCAACAAATAAACACACAACTCTGTATTCTGTTTGTGTTAGACGGGCTGTCCATTACAAAACTTTTGACTTTGACATGGTCCTCCCCAGACAGATTGGTAGGCGCTCTGGATATTGCTTTTGGGGTTTAGGGAATATCACAAGCTAGGTAATCTTGATTGGGGATGACAGTCCCCTTACACTGCCAACATGCTATTTTTACCCTGCTCGTTGCACATTATTGCCCTCAGGCAAACCCATCCCATTTCATTTCTAACCCTCCCCAAATTTCTTCATTTTCAAAACATGTACGTAAAGCTTTAGAGCGTAACTTTTTGATATTAATGGACGTCTGTTAGGTTCAAGCCGTTGCCAAATGAGTTGCTACAAAGCTAACTAAGACTATCAGGTCTACACAACTCTCTCTGGATCTCTCAGTGTGGCTGCGTTCAGAAGATTGTGGCGTCTGGCGGTGACTTTCCCACGCAGAAGCTCGAGTGAAGATAATTACCTCTTCTGGAGACTCCATCATGTTTTAATCCACCGTGTCCTCCTTGGCTATTAGCAACTGTGTGGAGGAGCGGGGGTTGCGTGATCACAGAAGGCTTGTATCATGTGGACGCACCAACAGTTTAGTTGTCATTACTTCACAGAAACTATGCACTATAGCTTTAGGGGTATAATCCTTCATCTCAGGTCCTTTTCACACTGATGTTGATTTAATTTAAGGTCCCATGGCATGAAAATGTCACTTTATGAGGTTGTTTAACATTAATATGAGTCCCCCCAGCCTGCCTATGGTCCCCCAGTGGCTAGAAATGGTGATAGGTGTAAACCGAGCCCTGGGTATCCTGCTCTGCCTTTGAGAAAATGAAAGCTCAGATGGGCCGATCTGGAATCTTGCTCCTTATGAGGTCATAAAGGGCAAGGTTACTTCTTCTTTCTCTGCTTTTCCCCACCCAGAGAATTTGCCCCCCCCCCCCATGAGAGAGAGACATCATGGCTTTCAAACGAGCAAAGGGGCTGTTGGTCAAACAGAGAAATGTTTCTTTTTAGATGAAACAGATGTTGACAAAGTTTCCTTTTGGGGACGTCATTTGAAATTTGGAAAAATTAGAAGTTGGGAAAAGGGTTATAAATTGCAATATATTGTAGAATATTGCAATATGTTTAAAATCACAACAATATTGTATCAGGAGGCATCTGGTGATTCCCACCCCTAATAATGAATGTGATGTTTTATGTAATGTTTTATTTAGCAGAAATACATTGTGTTGTTCTACCTAAAGGCAGCTTCATTTCCCAGATTTTGAAATATCCTAAATATTGGGGGGGGGGGCATATCCCCTGCAATCTATACCTATGTATTAAACCCATTTTAACCTTGGTTGGTGCTTCTAATTGTGGGAAACATCAGTTAATTAGCACTGAGAGGTGGACAGCCATGTAGAGATCTGTAACCAGGTTACCTGCAGTGTTTGCTATGTGGCTAAATGTTCAGCTAATGTAACCTGAGAGCAAAGTACAAACTGGTTCCTAAAATAAACCCAAACAAGCACTTCATTTTAATGATGTCGTGTGTGTCATTATTTCTGGGTGTTGACAGCGTTCCTCTTACAAAACTACCAATCGCAGCTTTAGCTTTAACAGTCAGTGGCTGCTCAGCTAAACTTCACGCTCTGCATCCAGGTCTGAAGACTTTGACTGGAAAAGGTTTCTATCGACCCATATCGACTCGCCGGCAGGTCGGGGTCAGACCTGTCCACGTAACCCAGTGACAAATGTTTGTTTGCGAGACGACAATAAACCGTCTGGCACATTCATATACTGTATATCAATTATCTTACATGTATATATATGTATATATGTGTGTGTGTATGTATATACAGTATATATATATATATTTATATAAATATATAAATGTATATGTATATACAGTATGTATGTATGTATATACTGTATGTGTGTGTATATATATACATATATGTATATATATGTGTATGTGTATATATATATATATTATTATACTGTATAGTGGGCACTACAACTAACTTAATCTAACCGGTGCTTATCATTAACATTAATTACATATACATACGTTTTCAGGCTTTAGGATCCAGCAAAATAAACATCATCTTTAAACTATTTCCAACATCTCTTCTTTCAACTTTAGATTGCCTACGTCAGCCCCGCTGTGTCCCGTTTCATTCCCTTCCTCTTCAGAAATGATAAATGTGAAACGACAAATGTGAAATTTGTTACAGATTATTTCAATTCTTTCCTGTGAATGTGGCAAGAAATGTGTTCTGTGATGGAGCGAGCCTGCATGGAAAAATATAATTTTAGTCATCATTTGTCCAAGCCTTCAAGCCGACCCCCTACTACTCAGTTTGCATCATCCAGCCATGTGCAGAAATAGTTTTTTTTTTTTTTTTAATAGAATAGAAAGTCTGTGCTCCAGTCTGAGTCTTTCTTTTGATTTAAAGATAAAGATTGAAATGCTAACAGAAATGTACATTTTAATTGTGTCATGGCTTGCAGTACATTTGTCAATAATTGCCTATGTGAATAACTTCCAATAACTTCTTTGATGTTTTTCCCACATCTGTTGTGAAGAGCATGACACGAGGATGACGTGCATTGTGTAAAATGTTAGAAAAACCCTGCAGGTTCAGCCCAGGTTGTTAGTGTTAAAAAGCGGGGGTCTAAATGTACAGAGCCGTAACAATGCTAAGGCAGAGGGTGGTAGACTGTCCTGACAGAAAACGTGTGAAAAATCACAGCTTGTAACTCTACCACTAATAAAATCTCTCCCAATTAGTCTCAAAAGCCCAAAAGGTTATGATGCCACTGTGAATCCAGATGAAATTTCCAGGGATACAAGGCCAAAAAAACACAAGTGTAAAAAAAAATATATGGGGAAATAAAATAATTTGTAACAAAATCCTTTCTTTCTTTTCTTCTCTTGCTCTCTGTCCAGATAATGTTTATAGGAAATGTCTTGCCAACGGGACATGGGCGCTGAAGGGGAACTACTCTATGTGTAAGGCCATACTTCACGAGGAGGTAAGAGGTCACAGCGGGTGGTGTTTGTGCGCATGTATCCTGATTAATAATGAAGCTTTACACAAAGACCCACGAAGCATGAAACAAAATCAAAAGAAAGAAAACCTCAAAGACAAAGCTAGCAGTGGAAGATGAGTGTGGCAGGTTTGCTCGAGGATTATTTATAGTAAATATGGATTCAGGGTTTGGTTGCTCAGAGCCTGCAGCCTTAAAGGGACACCGCAGTCAAAAGAAACGGTGAAGATGAAGATGAAATGCCGGAGTATTTCTTGAAGGCTCCGAAAGAACAATGGATGTTTTGCATTAAATAGGCGCTGCAGCTTTAACGCCATCTTGGCTGGGTTTTTTATGTAGGTGGGAGCCTGCAATCTGCTAATTAACCCTATTAATATTTATTTCTCTTTTGAATGCACAAAAACAGAAAGAGTTTCATTTAGTTAATTCTTCTAAAGAATCGGCTGCCACAATAGTGAGTTTTTCAAAGCGGCATTGTCCTCCGGCGATGAGAGCAAGAAAACGCAGTCGTTTGAAAGCAACAACACGCTGCTGCTGTTAAGGTCCTGCAGTGCTCCACATTTTTATCCTTTCACATGTTGATGTTTTGTTGTTAAGTTGTTGTTTTTTTGGCCTGCTTTAAGCCTCCACCTGGACGGTGTACTGTGATGTGCAGATGTGACGTGATGCGTGCTCATTTTAACTGTGCGATTGAACGGAGGAGCTTCCAGACAGAACACACTGACCTCAATCAGGCTGTGACAAGTACACATTTGAAGTATTGTATGCACAGTATGCATTTAGGGCGTGTACAAATCAACTTTTGCTAGCTTAACAGCGGAAAGAAGGGTCCATGCACCAGGCGCATGGTTCAAAAAGGGTTGTACTTAATGTCTTGATTAATCAAAGGTGTATTTTGGGCGTAACATGCAATCGACCAATCAGAGTGTCATCTCCCATTCCCTTTAAAAGCCAGGCGCGTTTGGACATTGGCGCATTGCTGTTATGATGGCGGATAATAGGCAGAGAATAAACCCATCTGCTCGTGCTTGAAGTGAAAGCGCACAAGCAGATCATATCATAAGAATATTTTACACTGTAATATTTTCATTTTTAATCTTCTGCATGTGTGTGTGTGCTGCTGTGCTTCCCTGTGTGTGTGTCTGTGTGTAACAAGCATAGTGTTTGCACGTGCCTAGGCACACTTTACTAATACGGTGTTAAAATAACAATGAAATGCTGCGTTATTGACTTTAGACCAGGTTTTTGTTGGTCAATGGCGCGACCACTTTCCACTGCCTCAAGATAGCAATACGCCCAGAATGCACCTGAACACATCTCCATGTAATACCAGCACGCCCATGGGCTCAGGTGCATTTGCTATGTAAACTATGTGGGATGGGAAATTGACAACTGCGTTGGTCTTAAACTAGCAAAGACACTTGGGTCGGGCGTTGTCCTGTGCTGCGTGCATGAATGTTTTTTTCTTTGTTATTCTTTCAGACTTGTGAAAGCATGCTAACTTGTTAATTAGGTCACCAGATGCAGCCCACAAGAAGTCATTTATGCTTTATAGATCAGTGAGCATGTTGTGGAAAGACACCCTTCATTTTGTGTTTTTTAGAGAGACTCTTTAGAGAGAGTCTGATGTCCAATCAATGCCTGCAGGAGATGGATATAGACTGTCTGACCTTTTGAAAATGTGTGTTAGATTTGTCGTGGCCATGTAATAAATCACCAGGTGACAGGGGGGAGTTAAAGTAGCTTCTCTTTAGCTTTTATTGATCCGGATGTTTAGTGGTCCCACTCTGAAGAGATACTGTGTGGCTCAAAGGTTTATTGGAAAGTTTGTTTGAGGAAAAATAAAATTCTCTTTTTCCTTTAGGGACTCACTCAAGTTTGTTTTCTCAAATATACGATAAGTGTCTTTTTGGACAAAGAGTGAGTCAGGTTTGACTCGTAGGCCCACACATTGTCACACCTTTCAGACCTGAGGCTAGTGGTGGGTGGGTCTTATATTATCTTCTTGTCGTCCACCCCCTCCTCTCTCGGCTCTGCTGTTCATTTCAAAGAACCCTCCTGTCTGCTGATTTATGTCGTCATGTGTTAGCCAGTCCTGCGATGTCTGTCAAAGGACTGAGTCACATTCCCTTTCAGGTCTATATTACTGCTCACATGCTTTGTGTATGTACAGCGAATAAATTATCATTTAATGTGTAGTCACTTATCATTGTAATCATCCCTCATTTAGTACTACCCTTGAAACTATCCTTTTGCAGCTTGACTCCGCTGGAAAAGATGGAGGACCAAATCTTCATCCCTTGTTTGAAGAAAAAAATGCATTTTACTGCAGCACAGGGACATTTCCTGCTAGTTTTTGTTGTTGTTATGCAACCACTTTGGATGAAAATACCCTTGTGATTTGTCTAAATTAGACACATGCTCACATTAGCTTTCCAAAATGCAGACTGTGGTTCAGTACAATATATGACAAACACAACTTTAGGTTCCTTACTTGGGTTACTAAATATGATAATAGCAATGATCAAGGCCGTACATTTTGTCTTAAACATGTAATAATGGCGGGGTGTGGGGGTCCTCCTGCATAAAATTTTGAGCATCAAACACTTCATTTCCTAAATTGTGGTGATTTGTAATGCAACAATTTATGGTGCAAATGTCTTTATTTATGTATTGGAAATTATTATTCTCCGGTATTGTTCAAAAACTTTCTGCATATGCAAAACATCACTGATTTCGGGATGTTTTTTTCATGAATCACTTACATCAACAACAACAACTCAGTTAGAGAATGAAACCTTAGTAAAGCCAGAAAAGCCAAAGTTATAAAAGAATCACAAGAAATCAAATCTTTATTTTTCGCGCTCCTGTTGTGTTCTTTAATCCCCCAAATCTTGCAAAGTATACACGGTATACACGAGTCTCCTGAACAGTTATTTTTAAGTTTTTTGGTGGCGTGGGTTGTCTTTCATATTTATAGAAGGGGGACAAATCTTCTACATATTGGGATGTGGGGGAGGACATATGCCCAATGGCAATGATTAGGACTTTTTAAAGTACTTCTGGCATGTGAGTGTAACACAATACACTTACCTCTTTACGTTGTTGCACATTCTGAGAGACATATTGCAGGATTAATCTATCGAAAAGCATTGAATTCAACTATAATCTTTCCCCTAACCCAAACCAAGAACATCTAGTCGCCAAAGAATTTGGTCATATGACTCGTTTTGTGGCCGTCATGTGAGTCTTTTCGGAGAGCATTGACAAAGAATCTATTTTCTCATGTAGGTATGAGGACTGGTTTTTCATTGGACCAGTCTCATGAATATCTGTCCCTGTATACATCACCAAAGCCATGTACATTCATGCATTGGAAGGGAAAGACCGAGTGTCATTTGTCCACTATAGACTATAGACAATAGAATTGAGCTGCTGCACCAAAATGAAGTGAATGGGAAAATGTTTTTCAGAGTGGAAGGGGCCGGGATTAAACATGTCCACGTTTAATCTCATCGTAGACACCAGCACGTTACATAAGTCCTCTAACAGCACAGATTACTGTCGGCAGTGTGGAAGAAATCCAATCACAATGGATATCTGAGTCCGACGGTGGTCTTAGGCAGCGATTCAGAGGAAGATGTGTCTGTGTACTGCGTTAAAGCTTCAGCTGCAGCAGCAGGACCAGAAGGCCTCATGTGGTTAGTGTGTATGTGACTCTGTGCACGCGCACGCTCAAGCATCCCAATGTTCATGTTTTCTAAACGAGGGGTGGCACGGGCCTCCCTGAAGTCTGATTGGCACCAAGAGTGATTGGTAGGGTGATGGGTAGGTGGCTTCAGGGTGCGATTTGTATAAAAAATGGAAAGGGGGGGGGGATTTTTGATCATGCACAACCACACAAAACATGCAAGAATGAAATCCCATTCCAATACTATGGATATAGTGCCAGCTGGAGAGCGGAATTCACCATTCAAACAAAATACTTTCACCCTGCAAACGCTTGTTCATTCCTCGGTAATGTCTTAATCTAATTCACTATTTTTTTCCCTAAACTTAACTCGTGGTTTTGGTGCCGGAACTTAATTGTCATCGCTGCATGATACTCACTTTTACTGGGTTGACTCCACTACCAGAGGCCTTGAAGGCACCGTCATCTGTCGCTGCCTGTACCTGGCTCACAGTCACCTATTGGCAGCTGACAACAGCCGCTTGTAGTTGGCGTCCCGGAGCTCTGTAGCGGCTAAATACAACCAGCAACTACCGCTCTGATATTATCATTCTATGGCACTATGTGTTCACGGTACAGCGTTTTACTTAGTTTAAAATACTTCTATTTTAGATACAGTATATAATAAATGGTCTATTGGTGAAGTAGCATTGATCCCTTTGAGGGGAGGATACATTTTGGCCCGGGGGATAAAACATAAGTCAGCACAGGCAAATTGCACCCTGGGTGGCTTATTACTGAATAGGCCTCCCAGGTACAGGGCCAGGACCCTGGGACCAGAACCTCTGCATGACTGGTAACATTTCTTGTAGGGAAATTGAAAAAGAGATGCAAAACTACCATACAGTTATACAAAACGACACTAAATAAAGAGACACTAAATCCCCACAAAGACAAAAATCAACCACAAAAAGTTACAAGATGACCACAAAGAGATGCAAACAACCTCAAAAAGACGTAAAATGAACACACAGAGATGAAAAATGACCACAAAAAAGTACAAAAAATACTTTAAAGAGACAAGAAAAACCTCACAAAAACTCGCAAAATGGCCACAAAGAGATGCAAACAAGCCCCAAAGAGACACAAAACAAAACAAAAACGACCACAAAATGACTTAAAAGATATTAAAAAAAACTAAAAAACGACTTTCACTCCCCGATGTGAGTTGAGTCGCGCATGCGGCATCATGTGTTTGATGCTAACTTGTAGCCAGCAGTGAACCAACTCTGTTAACCCTCCTGTTGTCCTCGGGTCAAATTTGACCCCTTTAGAAATGTCTATATCTGAAATATGGGTTTCTTTTGAGTCATATTACCACAAAAAAATGGATTGGATTCCTTCCAACGCTCTTTGAAAGTCCAATTGCTCACTTTCATTCTTGACGAAACTCATCTGTACGTTCCTCTGATCTTAACTATTAGTCAAAATAATTCATAATTTCTGCTTTTTTAACCAAATATTAGGTATAATTCTATATAAATGAGTGTTATTGACCATAAATTCCAAAAAGTAGTAAAACTAGCAATGTGGTGTTAGTGAAAACTAAAAAAACAGTCTGAAAAAGGGACAAAAATGTCAAATATTTTTCCCTTTTTGACCCGGGAGGACAACACAAGGGTTAATAGGTCAATTTTTACTGTGTTGACATTACAGAAATATTTCATTAGCATCTTATATGCTACTCGTCGCAAAGTGACGCATGCACGGCTGACATCTGCACTCGACTCACATCGGGGAGTGACAGCGTCTACGCTCCTTCTATTTCCTCTTGCACTACTGTACAGATTGTATAATCACTCCAATACTCACAATTTGGTTGAGGTGGGGAGGGCTGTATTTTATCATAATACATCAATGGCTGTAGAGTATAGCAGCTATTTATTGATATAATTTCATTATAGATTGTTTTAAGTTGTTTATGTATGTCATTTATTACACTGAATAAACAGTGATGCTAGGGTTAATGTATAGGTAATTCAAAATCAGAGCTTCAAATTGGAGTCTTAACACATTTTTACACTTTTTTATTTTAATAGTTTCTGAAGTTTTTTCTGGTCAAACCCACAGCAGAAGTCGCTTTAAAAAAAACGGACCAAAGAGGATTTCTTTTACTCTTTGAAGTCTCTTTTCTTATATCAACATTGTTTCGGTAAATCAGAAATATTCCACAAGGCAGGAAGTACAACGAGACACGACATAGGAGAGACAGAGAGACAACAAAGTAAAACAGGAAGGTAAGCATGGAACATACATGGCAAAACACAGATACCACATCACACGAGACAGTAAACCAGGACACATTTAACACAATACAGCAGCAAAAACTACAATCAAACCACAACCGCGACAGCCTCTTTCAAAGCTACAGCAGCAGTCTGCTTTAAAAAAAAATAAAAAGGAGAGAAAAAAATGGACCAAAGAGGATTTTTTTGTCTTTGAAGTCTTTTTTCTTATCCTGAATATTGTTTTGGTAAATCAGAAATATCCCAAAAGACTCATCCTCTCTCTCTTTCTCTCTCTGTCTGTCTGTCTGTCTCTCTCTGCAGAAAAAAGGCAAGATGCACTACCAAATAGCTGTGATCATAAACTTCCTGGGTCACTGCATCTCCATGGTGGCCCTGCTGGTAGCCTTCTTCCTCTTCTTGTGTTTGAGGTAAGTGTTGGTCCCACCGCCGCCAGTCCGCTGATAATCCTAAAGACACCCTTGATGTGACAGAGACGTCCCTGTTCTCGAGATCCCTCGTTCAAAGCGCTTCTCGTTCTTATTCAAAAACCCTTTGGTCATGGGATGAAACCTTCCCTATCTCAATCCCGCAGATGTAAAAGGGTTTAGATGCCTGCAAAAAAAAAAAAAAAAAAAAACTAGGGCACATTTCCCCGCAAATGGGAATATTAGTCCCATCTCAGAAGGAAAACCAGAACAGGCATTTGAAGGCCTTCTGGGACAACAAGGAGGTGGAATGGGTTTCTCTGACAAACCGGAATACACCGAGCGTTAACGTCAGAAAGGTCTTAGCACCCTCAACACCCGGGGCTGTTATCGATTCTCGAGAGGGAGGGGTGAGAAAAGCATGAAAGGCCACCGAGAGACATAAACAGAAGGTCTACAGGACAGCGTTTATGCACAAGCCATGTTTGTGTGGCTCGGGCCGGGAGGGGGGAGAGGGCAAATGTTGGCCATCTAAAAATGGCATCAGGGATAGAGAAGGAGTTTGGCATTTATTACTCACCTTCACTTTTTAATGAGATCGAGAAGCATTTAGTGGAAGGCTGCCGCTGCCGGTGTGATGGAGAGAAAGGTTGCTACTCCTGTTCAGTGTTGTGGAACTGGAAGCAGAGAGGGGAACAGATTACAGCAGAGAGGAGAGAGATATTTTTGAGGGCAAAAAAAAATGACAGTTGGAGCATTTTTAGCTTCTGCAGGGTGACAGAAGCTATGGCAATGTGAGTTTGGATTTCAAGGCTTTCTTTGGATTATAGCTTCAACATAGAAACACAGGAATATTGTAGATTTATGTTATGGCCATTAGGTTTCTGAGAAACCAGTTGTTTTGTGAGTTTGATTGAGTTAATGATTATGGAAATTAACTGCATTTATATATTTGTGTTTAATTGCTGGCAGAGCGGCTCGCAGCCCCTCCGCCGATGAACCAAACAGCGTGGGAGAAACAGATATTTAACGTGAAACTGCTTTGGTCAATGTTTTTGCTGGTTTTAATCACTGAGTGCGTTTGTTATGACAACATGATTTCATGACTTTGTGTACATACACGCCGATTTTCTTGAGCTAAGTGGCGGGTTGTCTGTACTTATTTTGAGCTACCTGCGTGTATCTCTACACTGTATACAGCAGATGTAAACATATGCGCCACTTGTTGTGTTATCGCCACTTGTTGTGTTATCATAATAAGAAAGCTATGGTTGAGTTTTTGAAAAGACAAACCAGAACGAGGTTGGCTTTAGTAAAAAAAGAAACTAAAGGTTGAGTTTAGGAAACGTGACATGTGGGACAAGATCATGGATCCTGGGTGAAAGTTGTGTGTTTGACCCATCACCCCCCCGACCAACCTCCATAACTTGGATTTTCGCCCTTTCATAGTACTCGCTACCACGTAAATTGACACGCAATCGCAAGGCAATGTAAGTCAATGGAGGCCAAACGGTCTTGACAACACGCCAATAATGGCATGCAAATTGGCATGGCATCTCCTGAGATCAGCCTGGTTTTGAAGGAGGACAAGTGGAGACTTCTGGGGGATAATTCAGCTCCGAGGAAAAAAACCTCCTGAACGTCTGAATCCTAAGTTGTCAGAAATAAGTTGTCGTTATTTAGTATTCCTCATGTGGGCGATAGAAATTACGGACTATAGCTTTAAGTGTTCTTGCACACTGAAGGAATCCTGACCGGGAGAAGCTAGTCTTTATCTACGACCTTCCACTTCCACCATTGCTCCTTCGCTGAACCGAATGCTCTGTCCACTAATGTTAGAGTCAATGCTTCCATCCCACCCCCCACCCAGGTACCTTTTGCTTCCTTTGTGTTGGCGTTCTAACCCCACACTGGATTTCTGAGGACTATGGTTACCTGGTCCTCAGATCTCTGCAGGGTAAATCCAGACAGCTAGCTAGACTATCTGTCCAATCTGAGGACTATGGTTACCTGGTCCTCAGATCTCTGCAGGGTAAATCCAGACAGCTAGCTAGACTATCTGTCCAATCTGAGGACTATGGTTACCTGGTCCTCAGGTCTCTGCAGGGTAAATCCAGACCGCTAGCTAGACTATCTGTCCAATCTGAGTTTTCTGTTGCATGACTAAAACAACCTTTGAACGTACACATGTTCCACCAAAACAAGTTCCTTCCCGAGGCGATTTTGCAGAGACACCGTGGCTTCGTAGGCCTATGACGATTGTGATTGGTTTGAAGAACTGCCAATAAACCAGAGCACGTTGTTCCCCCAATGCCAGGTTGTGTGGACTAGCTCCTCTGCAGCGCTGTGGAGGGAGGTCTGGCAATGCGAGACTGCAGAGAAGCTGACTGCAATGACAGCATTGCTCTGTACTTTATTGTTTTGATTTGAAGACCCCATAGCGGCAGAAAATGACATATCGTACTGTACATTTAACTGGTCATCAGAGTGATGTCCTGCGGGAGGAAACTGTTCTTGTGTTGTCACGCCTACCAGAGAAGAGAAGTTTGAACAAAGCAAACACAAAACAGCAAGAGAACACAGCGTCTTTTCCAATGACCCAACCAGAAGAATTTGTTTAGGATTCCCAATCCAAGCCTTGAATTCCTCAATATGTCAGTCACCTTTAACTTAATATGCATGAAGTAAAAGCTGGAGTAATCTCCCCACTTTGCAGCTCCATCCGTGGTCAGGGAATAACTTTGAAGAGGAAATTAACTGTTAACTGTTAATTGTTCAGGGATCTGATTTAGCGAGCATGAGGGCAAGCTGTTCACCCACACCCTCCCTCGCCCATGTTAGACCAGGAAGATGAAGACATTAATAAATTAGACCGCAGCCGACCTCTTTTAGGAATGTAAACAAGGTTTTTTGCCAACGGATATTCACACCTCTGACCAGTGATATCACTGCAGCAGCTAGCACCGCACTCAAGCTAACGAAGCCGCTGTCGTATGACGGGAGGGAGGGGGGCGGTGCAGAATGACTCATCAGCAATATCTCACAGGGACTGAAAACAAAATCAAAAATGCCCTTTTTCAACATTCAACATTCAACATTCAACATACAACATTCAACATAACATACTGTACATTCAACATGTAACTTAGAAAGACCTGGTATCACAAACACAGATTGAGAGAGAACTAACAAAAATAAATAAATATAAATAAAACCAAAATGAAAGAAATTAGAGAGATGACTTAAAAAAAAATGGCAACAATATATTCAGAATATTCTAGATGGATTTTGAATTAAACCAATACTTGTTTTCCAAACAAACACACTTTATCTATGGTTTGGATTTTTTTTTTTTTTAGATTAAGAAAAGTATATGATACAACTCTAGTTTTGGTTTTGGTTGAACACATAATTTACCAAATTACATGTGAAAACATGTTGGCTCTATACACACTAAAAGTGATGTTTTTATATATGGAGATAAAGATCTCACAGCTCTGGTTAAATGAAGGCAAGGCAGCTTTTTTTTGTATAACACATTTAAGCAACAGGGCAATTCAAAGTGCTTTGCATGAAAAGATTAAAATAATAAAAGTTACAGTACATTAAAGAGCAGTTAAAACAGTTAAATATAGCAGATTCTAGGCTGCTAGTATGGGACTGTGTATAAGCCGCTGCCCCACACATGTTATCTGAGTGCAGTAACCATTTTGTGGAAACCCAGACTTTGTTGACCAATCAGGTCGCTCTATACAGGCACAACCACATGTCTTTACCATCTCATCCATGCACCATGGGCCCCGCAGGATCATGGGACTTTGTACTCTGGCTACCCATAACCAAGAGTGGAAGTACTTCTCTTTACACTACAATATAGTCGTCACTATGAGGCTTAGTTTAATCCTGACCAGCTCCTACTGTTTCTTGTAGATTTTTCCATAAAATCTGTCACACCCGCGTTGGAGACATCCTCAGACATATGGTCGTTTCCTCGTCGCCACAACCCTAATCTCACAAAATTGTTAACAAAAACATCCAGTCACTCAGGTCACTTCAATATTTGTTTCAGCCAACGATAATGATAATTTCCCCTTTTCGCTGCTTAATCAATGAACCATTTTGTGGAAACCCAAACTTTGACTCATACGGTAGCACAGACTTTTTAACAGAACTTATTAGTTTTAACTTTACACAAAAATGTCATCGCACTATTTATGTATTTTAAACTGATCTTTTTTACCTTGCTTTTATGATCTTACCTGTAGCACTTTGAGATTTGTTTAAATGTAAAGTGCATTACAAATAAAATGTATTATTATTATTACAGGCTGAACCATATTTCTTTACTATCTCATCCACCACGGGCCCCTCAGGATCATGGGACTTTGTACTCTGGTTACTCATAAGCAAGAGTTGAACTACAAAGAAGTTTTTACTCATATAAAAAAGGTCTTATCTCCATCAATCACACACCAAAACAAAGTTACCCTTTAACGTCAAACCCCGTATAGTAATATAATACAATGTCAAATAAAATAGAGGTATGTTAGTGCTTATACCGTACCATAATAAGAGACCGCAGAGACACAGGATGCAAACAAATGTCTTCTTTATTCATTCCCCTGTCTTTGACAAAGGCTTGTCTGCAGGAGTGTTTCCTCTTAATTAGCAGCACCCGGCCGAGTTGACCCCACGGGTGGGATGCCAACAGAAGTGAGGTCATACGGCTGTTTGAAAAGGAGGGAAAAAGGTCCATAACATTCGAATATAGTGGGGGAAATTAGCTGGTTATTTGTGGGATGAAGACGCTTTATAATAATTTCTATTTTTGTTGGTTTTTACATATTTTATTCTACCCTCAAGGCTGCTCTTCTTTTACTCTTATTATGTTGTAGTGGCATTTCTATGCATGCTGTTGTGTTAATGAGGCTGTTTTCACTTCCACATTGCCTCCCTTGTCTTTCTGTTGTTGTTTTTTTTTTAAATAGCCTCCTTTTGAGGAGGATCTTACTTAGTTTGTAAATGTTCAGGGAAGGGACTTGAAGATGTCTTTGTAGGTTTATATATGTTTCATTGAACTGAAAATAAAATATTCCAAAAGGCTATTTTCTTTTCTTTAGCTCCGCGGGTCGATAGAAATTAAAATGTCACTGGAAAAATCCCTCCTTCAAAGCCAGTGCAAGTGATACCTGGAAATGATGCTTTATAATAAATAACTTTATATTTTTTTCTACCCTTAAGGCTGCTTTTCTTTTACTCAAATGTGATATTATGATGAATTAAAACTTCAGCAGCATTTCTGTGCGGGCTGTTGTGTTAAAGAGGCTGTTTTTTTCACTTTTACGTCTCCTCTCGTGTCTTAATCTCCTACTCCCTAGTTTGGAAGAGACTTGGAGTTATGTTTTTGTGAGTGTATGTACAATTTCATTGAAGTGACAATTTAAAAAAGAAAAGTTAGGCTAATTTTTTTTTTAACCCTTCTATTGTGTTAGGGTCAAATTTGACTCGTTTTTAAGTTCAGAGGTGTAAAATGTTCCATTAACTTTTCTTTCATTGGAACGAGGCTTGATGATATACCTTAGAGACAGGTATTCTAAGGCTATGTTAAGACGGAAACCATCTGAAGAGAAAACACAAAAGTGGCGTTGCGTTCTCTCTTTTTAATCCTCGTTTAGACGAGCGCTTTGGGGGGGAAATCTGCATGCATATGGTGATGCAAAAGTGTGTGAAAATCTATATAGTATGCACACCAGGCAGCTAGGTAAGTTGGTAGTGTGAAGGTCCCCTAATACTGTATCTGAAGTCTGAAGTCTCTTTTATATAGACCTTAGTGGTCCCCTAATACTGTATCTGAAGTCTCTTTTATATAGACCTTAGTGGTCCCCTAATACTGTATCTGAAGTCTCTTTTATATAGACCTTAGTGGTCCCCTAATACTGTATCTGAAGTCTCTTTTATATAGACCTTAGTGGTCCCCTAATACTGTATCTGAAGTCTCTTTTATATAGACCTTAGTGGTCCCCTAATACTGTATCTGAAGTCTCTTTTATATAGACCTTAGTGGTCCCTAATACTGTATCTGAAGTCTCTTTTATATAGACCTTAGTGGTCCCTAATACTGTATCTGAAGTCTCTTTTATATAGACCTTAATGGTCCCCTAATACTGTATCTAAAGTCTCTTTTATATAGACCTTAGTGGTCCCTAATACTGTATCTGAAGTCTCTTTTATATAGACCTTAGTGGTCCCTAATACTGTATCTGAAGTCTCTTTTATATAGACCTTAGTGGTCCCTAATACTGTATCTGAAGTCTCTTTTATATAGACCTTAGTGGTCCCCTAATACTGTATCTGAAGTCTCTTTTATATAGACCTTAGTGGTCCCTAATACTGTATCTGAAGTCTCTTTTATATAGACCTTAGTGGTCCCTAATACTGTATCTGAAGTCTCTTTTATATAGACCTTAGTGGTCCCCTAATACTGTATCTGAAGTCTCTTTTATATAGACCTTAGTGGTCCCTAATACTGTATCTAAAGTCTCTTTTATATAGACCTTAGTGGTCCCTAATACTGTATCTGAAGTCTCTTTTATATAGACCTTAGTGGTCCCCTAATACTGTATCTGAAGTCTCTTTTATATAGACCTTAGTGGTCCCTAATACTGTATCTGAAGTCTCTTTTATATAGACCTTAGTGGTCCCTAATACTGTATCTGAAGTCTCTTTTATATAGACCTTAGTGGTCCCTAATACTGTATCTGAAGTCTCTTTTATATAGACCTTAGTGGTCCCTAATACTGTATCTGAAGTCTCTTTTATATAGACCTTAGTGGTCCCCTAATACTGTATCTGAAGTCTCTTTTATATAGACCTTAGTGGTCCCCTAATACTGTATCTGAAGTCTCTTTTATATAGACCTTAGTGGTCCCCTAATACTGTATCTGAAGTCTCTTTTATATAGACCTTAGTGGTCCCTAATACTGTATCTGAAGTCTCTTTTATATAGACCTTAGTGGTCCCTAATACTGTATCTGAAGTCTCTTTTATATAGACCTTAGTGGTCCCCTAATACTGTATCTGAAGTCTCTTTTATATAGACCTTAGTGGTCCCCTAATACTGTATCTGAAGTCTCTTTTATATAGACCTTAGTGGTCCCCTAATACTGTATCTGAAGTCTCTTTATATAGACCTTAGTGGTCCCTAATACTGTATCTGAAGTCTCTTTTATATAGACCTTAGTGGTCCCTAATACTGTATCTGAAGTCTCTTTTATATAGACCTTAGTGGTCCCTAATACTGTATCTGAAGTCTCTTTTATATAGACCTTAGTGGTCCCTAATACTGTATCTGAAGTCTCTTTTATATAGACCTTAGTGGTCCCTAATACTGTATCTGAAGTCTCTTTTATATAGACCTTAGTGGTCCCCTAATACTGTATCTGAAGTCTCTTTTATATAGACCTTAGTGGTCCCTAATACTGTATCTGAAGTCTCTTTTATATAGACCTTAGTGGTCCCCTAATACTGCATCTGAAGTCTCTTTTATATAGACCTTAGTGGTCCCCTAATACTGTATCTGAAGTCTCTTTTATATAGACCTTAGTGGTCCCTAATACTGTATCTGAAGTCTCTTTTATATAGACCTTAGTGGTCCCCTAATACTGTATCTGAAGTCTCTTTTATATAGACCTTAGTGGTCCCCTAATACTGTATCTGAAGTCTCTTTTATATAGACCTTAGTGGTCCCTAATACTGTATCTGAAGTCTCTTTTATATAGACCTTAGTGGTCCCCTAATACTGTATCTGAAGTCTCTTTTATATAGACCTTAGTGGTCCCTAATACTGTATCTGAAGTCTCTTTATATAGACCTTAGTGGTCCCTAATACTGTATCTGAAGTCTCTTTTATATAGACCTTAGTGGTCCCTAATACTGTATCTGAAGTCTCTTTTATATAGACCTTAGTGGTCCCTAATACTGTATCTGAAGTCTCTTTTATATAGACCTTAGTGGTCCCCTAATACTGTATCTGAAGTCTCTTTTATATAGACCTTAGTGGTCCCTAATACTGTATCTGAAGTCTCTTTTATATAGACCTTAGTGGTCCCCTAATACTGTATCTGAAGTCTCTTTTATATAGACCTTAGTGGTCCCTAATACTGTATCTGAAGTCTCTTTTATATAGACCTTAGTGGTCCCTAATACTGTATCTGAAGTCTCTTTTATATAGACCTTAGTGGTCCCTAATACTGTATCTGAAGTCTCTTTTATATAGACCTTAGTGGTCCCTAATACTGTATCTGAAGTCTCTTTTATATAGACCTTAGTGGTCCCTAATACTGTATCTGAAGTCTCTTTTATATAGACCTTAGTGGTCCCTAATACTGTATCTGAAGTCTCTTTTATATAGACCTTAGTGGTCCCTAATACTGTATCTGAAGTCTCTTTTATATAGACCTTAGTGGTCCCTAATACTGTATCTGAAGTCTCTTTTATATAGACCTTAGTGGTCCCCTAATACTGTATCTGAAGTCTCTTTATATAGACCTTAGTGGTTCCTAATACTGTATCTGAAGTCTCTTTTATATAGACCTTAGTGGTTCCTAATACTGTATCTGAAGTCTCTTTTATATACTGTAATATTGCTGTTGCAATATTAACGACCCGCTCGCTCTACAGTATCTCTTACATAGTAAGTCATGTTAAGTGTCATAGTACAGTATGTAAAACATGTTTTGAAGTATTTCTTTTTGTATTTTCATATTTTCTATCATGTCTCATGTTTTGTTTATTGTCATGCACCGAAGACAAGACACCTTTCTGATTATGTCATAAATAATGTCTAAAAACACTTCATAATACAGCTATCATACAAAGTTTTACTATGTATATTATTACAGATTTTTATGTTTGATCATTTCTATTGGAACGTTCTATATTTTCTATGTATCTGGACCTTTTTATTGTTATGCACCACATTCTTTGTACTATATGCGCGAACCTACTTGGCAATAAAAACCTTTCTGATCCAAAAGTCATAGTATAATATGTCATAGAAGGTCAAAATATTCAGAGTAGCACACCATTAAAAAGTCATAAAAGTAATTATATAGTATGTCATAAAATGTACACAAATGTCATAAAGTGTCATATAGTATAATAGTCAACCATTTCCTAGCAGCAGCTGCAGTAAACATCACAGTAAAGTCATTTCAGTCTTTTATTGAAAATAAACTTGAACATTGGCAGTTAAAACAGTATATGGTCTTTATCTTTTACAAAATATATAATATAAATATTTCAATGCTCTCATCTCCTCCAGGTGTGTGTGATACCAAACTGTCCTGCAGTGACCGGCGGCACCACAGCAGCTGTTGGCAGTGTAGTTGGGGGGGGATATCTCAATATCTGATTTATTATATCCACATCCATATATGAGATATCTTCTTACATTTTTTTTGTCTTATCATGGTTTTAAAGGCTGTATTGCAGTACACTGATGTATTTTTCTGAACTTCTGTTCTATTATTTGCCTTTACCGCTTAAGTCATTGTATCCACATTAATTATCTAAATATCATATTGTGTTAAAATATATATGTATATATATATATATATATATTTTGAGAGCACCATTAGTCAACCCTACAATATCAGTATCCATGTATTTCAGGGGTGTTAAACTCATTTTAGCTCATGGGCCACATTCCCATATAATGGTAATGACTCAGGAGAGAGGGGGAGTATTCTTTTTATTTATTTATATTTATATTCTCTGACATTAAAGTGGTGAATTTGGGGATTGGAGAAAATGACTCCATGGGAATACTAGAATTGTTGGGACTTTATGAATTATAGAGTGTGGTCTAGACCTACTGTCTTGAGATAACTGTTGTTATGATTTGATACTATAAATAAAATTTAATTGAATTGAATCCAGTGGGCCTGATTGGAGCCTTTGGCGGGCCAGTTCTGGCCCACGGGCCGTATGTTTGACACCCCTGATGTATTTGGTCAAAAATATGGTGAAATATGATTTCCTTCATAATACCCAGCTGTACAGTGTAGTCAGTGAAACAGGCTGATAGATCTCACATTAAAACTATACACACTACTCTCATCATTATCGCTGCGTTTGGCAACAGCAGCTGAACCCAAAACTACAGAAATCATATTTATACACATCAACTTCCTGTGTAGCCTGCTGCGCTTCTTGCCCATGCTGGCCAAAAGAAGAAAAAAAACATAAAAATCTAATGAACATAACTTAGAATGAACTCTAACTTAAAAAGTAAAAACAATCATTCCAAATGGAAGACAAACACTTGGTTAATAATTCCCTTTGACAACCTTTAGTGCTAAAAGAAGAATAAAATGATAAATACGCTATACAAAACAAACTAAACACAACACATGAGTTTTAAATAAGGGCGGTGGCACATTTCAGGTAAACACACCGAGGAGGAGGAGGAGGAGGAAGGTCGGCTGACAGAATAACAGCTGCATAGAATAAAGAGCCCAAATCTCTAATGTAGAGAAGAAAACTTTGGACCTCGTGTGCCGTTTTTACTCTCAATCGAGTCTTATTGCAACATATAGTTATTTAGTAAGAGTGCTTCTTTTACCAGCTTTCATATCTCATCAATTTCTGCTTTTTTCTTGCCAAAAATGTACTTTTCCCACAAAGATAAATATGTAAATATATGCTTCTCCTCTGGAGTGTCTCAGTGCAAACTGCAGCGCTACCTTAAGCTGATGTGTCGTAAGGCTGCTGTGCATCACCCCTCCCCCCCGATGCACTTTGAGTATAACTGGAATGAATGAATGAATTAGAGCAGGAGAGAATACTGAGACCCAAACCCCCGTCGGTAGAAGAAACACAAATACCAAAACATTTGTGACGCGTCTTCTCCCGTCATCAGACAGCCGCTGGTACAGATTATAAAATCCAACTAGCAGACTTTGGAAAGGTGCCTGGAATACCTCAGGGTACAGTGTCTACATGTGGCTGCAGGTGGGTAGCATGTTCTATCATCTGGTAATCTTCACTCACTTCATCATGGTGAACAGTTAACAGGAACATTCCCCTGTATTCAAACTGCTTGTTGTATTTAACCATCTGTCTAAAGATATTCATATCCTCACATTTGAGAACCTTTAAAGAGCCCCTATTATGCTTTCTTTTTATGGTTTGTCCATCTTTTAGTGACTTTAGTGTATGTAATAGATGTAGAAAGTCCCTTCCCCTCCAACTGGAGCTTCCTCTCCCACAGTCAGCACTTCTTCTCTGCCCGAGACGCCTCGCCCACATTCCTGTTTGCAATTCCTCAGTTAGTGATGTCACAGATTGAGAACGCTGCCCATTGGTGCTGCCTGAGCAAGCGCAGCCCGCCCAGTGGCTTGTTGGAATTTGGTTGACCAATCACAACAGAGTGGGCCAGCGGACCAATCAGAGCAGACTGGACTTTTCAGGAAGGCGGGGCCAAGAGCTCAGAGTGTTTCAGGCAGAGGAGCAGAATGAGAAACATTATATGTTTTTGAACATCAAATCATGTAAACTTATTCTAATAGACCAAATATGACGCTGATCAGGAGAATGATAGGGGCTCTTTAATGATCAACGGATCAGTTGGCCAAGTTAACGGTCTGTCCACCTGTCCCACTGAGCCGTGTGGATGCAGATGATTGGCCCAGTCAGAGGCTCACAATACATTTAGTTTGAAACACCATCAGCTTTCCTGCTCCAACACTGCAGTTCAGATGAACACAGACTCAGAAAATAACATCAGTGGAAGAACGTTGATGTGAAACCTCAAGATGAAGAATAATATTTGAAATCTTTTCAACCCGATGTGGTGTGAAGATGCATCACCAGCTCTGACAGTTTAAAACAGGATTCTTCATCTGGAGGATTATTAACAATAAATACATTTCAGTGACACAGACATTTTTTAATATACAGTAACATACTTCACACATTTACCGTAGAAAAATATTCTAACCATAGCTACTCAGTGATAAAATAAAGACTGTGAAGCAAAAAGGCAAAGTGCAAAAACAACAGAGGCCGTCCCCTGTAACCAATGGTAACCACTTTTTAAAGAAAATACCCCCTTAGTTTACTGGGTAAAGGAGATCAAATGTTCCACGGTGTCCTGGCAGCACTGTTTCTGCTGCAACATGTCCGAGGCCGCCGTTTGGTTAAATATTTGTCCCTTTATGATACACTAAAAACAGAATAAATAATATTTGAGTGAAAAGTCATTTTTCACAAAGGTCTTATTGGTAGTTGACGTCGCTCCACAGTGCAGACAGAATGAGGACGTCTGTAGTCCCAGACATCCCAGAATAATCTGGTGGTTAGGCCGGTGGTACTGAGTCAGGGCTTTTTGTTTTTAAATCATGAATTAAATTAATCATGAATCCGTCATTTCTTTTCTCAATGAATGGCTTTTTTTACCCTGTAAAACAAAGTGAAATCACAATTTCTCACAGCCCAAGTTAGCATAGTCTAATCCATGCAGCAGTACAAAGAAAAGCATCAAATGTTGACATTTGAGCAGCTGGAATCTGTGAATTTAAGAAAATTGTCAAAATACTATGTGTTGATTCATTTTTCATCAATCGACTAATCAACTAATTGTTTCAGTTCGTCTAGAAGGGACTTCCCTAAAGTTCCACCCTGAATGGGAAGCAAATCATCGTCAAAATCATTCCCAGCTCGTTGGGACATTAAAGACCCACAAAAAGACCCCAGTTGTGTCCCTTTAACCCTGGGTTTAATGGGACACAGTGTTTATGTGACTTCAAAGCAAACAGGATGGGAAACTTATTTCCCAAGATGCCACAGTGATATGAAGAGAGAAGGAGCTGCAGTGAATACAATGGCTGAATCTCACTTTCCTGATTTGATATCTCCTCGCTTTTAGGCTCTTGGGACAAAAAAGGATGTCTCTTTCCTCTAAAACACACTTCC
The DNA here is from genome assembly GCA_029931835.1 of Etheostoma nigrum. Lineage (NCBI taxonomy): Eukaryota > Metazoa > Chordata > Actinopteri > Perciformes > Percidae > Etheostoma > Etheostoma nigrum. The sequence continues at coordinate 3,567,096 of CM057257.1, forward strand.
TCCTTTCTTCTCTACTTGCAGGATTTTCCCATGCTTCCTCGGTGGGACGGACTATAAGACGCAAGCAAGGTGAGATTTAGCCAAGCAACTATCGCTGCAGAGGACACTGATAACAGGGACGGTTCCATCTCAGGATTTTCTCTAAAGGGATGCACTGCTCCTCTCTGGCCACCAGGGGGGGCAGCAGTCTGCTGATCCTGCACACCAGCCCAGCAGGAAGAGGGAGGAAACAGGAGAGCAAGAGGGCAAAATACAGAAGACAGATGAAGATAAAGTTGCCTGTTTGAGTCCCTGGATCCAAGAACAGGCAGAATAGGAACTCCTACTTTCAAGGTGCCCTTAGTGAAGGCACTTCAACATCTAAATGGGTTTCACAGTAAAGTAGAGCTTATGTGATAAATGAAAGTATTCAGTGAAGAAGACT